>JAECXW010000538.1:0-291644 GCA_018153365.1 Drosophila fuyamai
GTAGACAAAAAAGAAACACGGAAACGTTGATTACTACTGTAAAGGGTAGCTTTTCGAGTGGTGTAGGTTTATTTGGGGATAATTATGTTGAATATAAAGGGTGTTTCTTTAGAGGTATAGAACTTTCAATTAAAACAACGAAGGATTATTCGAATGACATGATTTTTTTTTTATTCGAAAGATAGTCTTGTGGCACTACATTTTAAATATGATTTCTGGCATATGACCGCCACGGCTGGCTCGGAAGTAGTCCAATCTGGACGTCCAATTTTCGATGACTCTTTCCAACATTTGTGGGCGTATATCGGCAATAACACGGCTAATGTTGTCTTCCAAATGGTCAAGCGTTTGTGGCTTATCCGAATAGACCAATGACTTTACATAGCTCCACAGAAAGTAGTCTTGCGGTGTTAAATCACAATATCTTGGAGGCCAATTCACAGGTCCAAAACGTGAAATAAGGCGGTTACCAAAAGTGTCTTTCAATAAATCGATTGTGGCACGAGCTGTGTGACATGTTGCGCCCTCTTGTTGGAAGTACAGCTCCTGGAAATCATGGCTGCTCAATTCAGGAATGAAAAAGTTAGTAATCATGGCTCTATACCGATCACCATTGACTGTAACGTTCTGACCATCATCGTTTTGGAAGAAGTATGGACCAATTATTCCACCAGCCCATAAAGCGCCCCAAATAGTCAGTTTTTCTGGATGTAACGGTGTTTTGACATACACTTGAGTGTTAGCTTCACTCCAAATGCGGCAGTTTTGTTTGTTGACGTAGCCATTCAACCAGAAGTGCGCTTCATCGCTAAACAAAATTCGCTTATGAAAATCGGGATCAATGGCAATCTTGTTTTGGGCCCATTCGACGAATCTACGCCTTGCTTGATGATCGGTTAGCTTCAATTCTTGCACGAGTTGAATTTTGTAAGCTTGCAAACCAAGATCCTTCCGCAAAATCTTCCATAAAGTGGATGGACACAGATTCAATTCCTGTGCTCGATGGCGGATGGCCTCATTCGGGTCTTCCTCAATGCTACGCTCTACAGTAGCAATAGCTTCTTCTGTACGCACCGTACGGCGTCTCTGGGGATGCAAGTTATCAATAAGAGTAAACGCGGTACGAAAACGTTCCATGGTTAATCGAATTAACTGCTCTGATGGACGATTTTTTCGACGATAACCATTATTTTCAAAATAAAATTGCACTATTTGCAAAGTTGTTCAGGCGTGAGTCTATTCATGATGAATTGCCAAACCAAACTGAGAATAAATCACTTGACAGCTGTTAAATCGGTCGCCATCTTGTACAATAATGCCAACCTAAAGTTCTTTACCTCTAAAAAAAACACCCTTTATATTACATACTAAATTGTAACTTAACACGTTCTGCTGAGGAGTACGACCCTATTTCGACTGCTTATTATTATAAGTCTGGTAACACTACTAAAAGGGACTTATCGATACTTTTCTAGGGCTGATGACGATATACTAAATTAGGCGCTATTCACAGTCGGCCTTCCCTGACAAATCTCTGCGCCCTCGCAAGATTCAGGGGGTGGATCATCTTCCAAACCGTCATCTTCATCTGGCTCCTCTGGTGTGTGCGAGATGAACGTAATGACGTTTGGAGCAGCTTGCTCGCCGAGCGCTGCGCATTACGTGAAGACGGTGAATGCCCTGAAGTTTCGGGATTCAGATCCGAGGGCAAGTAAGGCCATCATCGACCACCACTACGTCGATGACTATGTGGACAGTTTCGCTACAGAGAGCGAAGCTATCTACCCGAGTAAAAGAGATACATGCGGAGTCTGGATTCGAATTATGCCAGTTTTCATCCAGCTCACTCATCGTGGAAGCGGCGTTGGGACCACCTGGGCGAGTTAAGAGCGTCGGATGGGGTGAGGCTAAGCAGAAGATCCTTGGAATTGCGCTGGCAGGTAGCCACGAACGGCTTCAGGTTTAACGTGGAGTATCACCGAGTGCCAAGTAGCGTTCTAAGTGGAGATCGAGTCCCTACAAAGAGGGAGTATTTGAGCCTGCTGATGTCAACGTTCGAACCATTGGGATTCCTGTGCTGCCTGATGATTACAGCGAAGCTGTTGTTGAGAGAGATCTGGAGACAGAAGATCCAGTGGGACGAACCACTACCAGAAGAGATAGGCAAAGCCTTTGCAGCCTGGCGCAGGGAGATGGACGCCGTGGGACAGTTCCGATGTGCTAGCCAATATTTTGGGCATGGAGCGGTTCGGACCAACGAGTTGCACGTGTTCGTGGATGCAAGTCAATCTGCATTCGCGGCGGTGGCCTATTGGAGGGTCACGTACGAGGATGAAAACGTGCTGGTTAAGTGCGCGCCGATGAGAATGATGTCGATCCCAAGGTTAGAGCTGCAGGCAGCGGTTCTTGGAACCAGACTGATGACCACTGTCAAGGAGGAGCACAGTGTGGACACCAGCAAGACGGTGTTATGGACGGACTCAAAAACGGTGCTGAGATGGATCGGCAGCACCCACCGCCGGTACAATCAGTTTGTTGGCAACCGAGTGGCGGAGATTTTGGAGTCGTCGAAGGTTTCCCAGTGGCGATGGGTACTGACAACGCAGCGGATGATGCGACGCGGTCGCTGAATAAGGCGAACCTTAGACCGGAATCACGGTGGCTAAGGGGACCCGCATTTTTGAGGCAGCCAGAGAGCGGCTGACCGGCGCCTGAGGAGGGATTCGAGCGTGTCCCAGATGCGCCTGATGAAGAGGAGATGCCCGGTGAGTTTGCACTGGTGGCCGCAAATGAATTTGCCATTCCGTTCCGCAGATACTCGAGCTTCAGTCGCCTGGTGAGGACCACAGCCTGGGTCTTAAGGTTTGCGCGCTGGTGCCACAAGCAGATAATCGAGCACGAGGAGTACGGACTCACTGCAACCGAGTGTGAGGCCGCGGAGAACCTGTTAGTCAGACAGACCTAATTGGAATCGTTCCCCGACAAGATGAGGTCGGCGAAATGCGGAAAGAACGTCGCCAGCTCGAGTGAGATTCGAGGTTTGGCGCCTTACGTGGATGAACACGGAGTTCTGCGATCTTATGGCAGAATTGATGCCGCGCTGTGCATGCCGTACAGTGCGAGGAGGCCCGTAATACTGTCACACAGGCACGGTCTTAGGGAATTGATTGTGAGGCAGATGAAGCATCAAAATGTGGATGCGACGATTGTTCAGATCCGGACGAGATTCTGGGTAACGAAGATGAGACGAGTGCTGAAGGCAGTAATCTCGTCGTGCAACAAGTGCAAATTGCAACGAACGCGGCCGATGCCGCCGATAATGGGAAGCGGGGGTATGCCATTCAAGTACACCGGATTGGACTACTTTGGGCCACTGCTGATGACTGTATCCCATCACAGAGAGAAGCGTTGGGTCGCCTTGTTTACGTGCCTGACGACAAGGGCGTTTTATCTGGAGCTGGCGCATGACCTGTCCACGGATTCCTGCATAATAGCATTCAGGAACTTCGTCTGCCGTAGAGGACCAGTACAAATTCTGCAGAGTGATAACGGCAAGAACTTTGTGGGAGCTGACAGGGAGGCCAGACGATTTGGAGACGTGTTCTAGACGGAGAGGATACAGAGTGAGTTGTCCAGCAGAAGCATTGAATGGGCGGAGTATGGGAGCGGATGGTGCATTGCGTCAAACGAGTGCTGCGCCATACCCTGAAGGAAGGCGCGCCGAGGGATCATGTGTTGGAAAGTTTTCTGATCGAGGCGGAGAATGTGCTCAACTCGCGCTTGGTCACCCACTTGCCGATGGATGCGGACCAAGAGGCGTCGTTGACGCCAAACGACCTGCTCAACGGAGCAGCTAATCTTCCGAATACGCCTGGATTGGATGCGGAGCTGCCCAAGGAGGGTTCTACACGAAAGCAGTGGAGGATTGCTCGCATGCTGCGAGACCGTTTCTGGAAGAGGTGGGTCCTGGAGTACCTACCTACGCTTGTGCGCCGCGAGAAGCGGTGCCGGAGAACGGAGCCCATCCGCCAGGGCGATATGGTCTTCGTCTGCGATCCTGCCTTGCCCAGACGAGAGTGGCGCAAGGGCATCGCGGAGGAGATATACAGCGGAGCTGATGGAGTCGTCAGACGCGCTACAGTGCGCGTGAACGACAATGGCCTATCTCGGACAATGTTGCGGCCCGTCTCAAAACTTGCGGTTTTGGATTTGAGTGAAGCGGTTCTTCACGGGGTCGGGGATGTCGACGGTCAAACATTGTGATCGATAGGTCGAATAAGTATTGTAAGGAAAATCTAGTATTTGTTAATTTATCCGATCAAGACAGTGCGTATACCTTAAGTACTCTTGGCACAGTGGATATTGGTTATATGTGTACATACTACAATATATTCTTCATCTTATTGTACAGAGCTAGAAAAGAAAAGTAGTTGGTTTTTTTAGGTTCCTTTTAATTTCAGTGTACGAATGTACGAATTCAGTTACTTGATTTACCAACGCAAGGAATTCTTAGTATTGCGCCATATTGTACTGATAGAACGGATGATAAGATTTTAATTGCCCATCATAATATTCAATCTGAAAGTGAAGAAGTTCTATTATCATCGTATGTAGGAGATATTAGTCACATCCCAAAGGTTGTTTGGGATCCATTGAAATTGGATTATATTAATCATATTAATAGAATAGAATAAAGAAAATAAATATTTAAAAGAAAATCATATTAAATTCAAAGATTTGTATTTTCATTATATTTCCGGACATGCTTCAGGAATCAGATTAATAACAACAATAATCATGGTAATATATCCCATAAGAAAATGTGCTACAAAGCAACGATTGCAAGCCATACTTTCGCCGGACCGTTGCAAGGTGTCTTATAATAAGTTAAAATCAAATGAATAAATATATCGAATCAAAAAATACAGTCCACTAATTTTATGTGTGGATTGTTAACGAAAGGAATTGATGTATTAATAACCTGTACACCTAAATTTTTAATATTCAAGGAGAACAATAATTGTCATAAATATAAGATTTTACGAACTCTGGTTCTGTCAATATGTAAATCTGTCTAGAGCCGTAAATATAGATCTGTAACTTAAAACCTATAAGGGTATTGTGCCGAACAATTGGAATCTTAAGTACAGGCCATTTGAGCCTCACCATAAATATAGTTCTCACACTGCACAAAAGGTCGCTTTGCGGGAGACCGTTGATAAGTCTCCCGCTCAGGCAAACAGACGTGGTCTCTGCGTAGACCATAGATAAGTATATTATAAGAGTTTCATGTTAGTTACGTAAGCGAAGATTTAGAAAAATAGAATCATGAATCATAAAATGGATGAAGACTAAAGACTTTAGACAATCGATTTTGGGGAGACAGGATGGGAAAAGGCACGGAAGCCAGATGCATTTACGTTGAGGCCGAGGCTGACAAAGCAGAACGCAACGAAACGAGCAATCGAACGAGCAATCGAACGAGCAATCGAACGAGCAATCGAACGAGCAATCGGACAGAATACGCCGGAAAGTATAGTTGCCAAGATGTGCGAAAGCAAATAGAACTGGAGGGCACTAGCGGGTTTTATCGGAGACATTTTGCGTTTGAAGAAAAAGTATATATCCCTACCGGTCTGTAGGGATCTCTTCTCCTTGATTGCAAACGGACATCTCATGTGATATCTATTGGCATTAAAGTGAGATGAGCTTATTATTTATTTGTTATTATTGGGAAATGCTGTATGTAAATTTCCGGCAGATAAAACAACCCAGATACTTGAGGAGCTCTGGGCTCAGTATGCGCCGATCTTGGCGGAAATCCACTTCGGTCAAAGCACGGAACCTCAAAGCCACTTTTGCTGGCATATTGATTGTCAAAATAGACGAAAGTTGTGGTGATGCGAGAGGCAACGGTGGAAAAAGCAAAACTGGAGCTGTTCCTCCTGAAATTCATCGTACCGAAGGTTTCGAGCAATTCACGAGCAGGTCGTTTAAGATTTTATAGCCGAATTACCTAGCCCTGTACCGCTAGGAACCTAGCACAGCATGATCAATCTATAGCAACAGAGGAAAGATAATACAAGCGGAATGGTAACCCAACAAACGTACAATTAAAACCCATAACTTGACCACTGCCTCCTACGCGAAGCTTCAGCGCACCTGGCATACGGCTTCCCCAACCCACAAATGAGACAAAGAAGAGGAGCCGGAATTAGCAGAGACCCTGAGAAGCGGATCGAAAAACCAGGACTACGATCAAACAACGCCCACATGGACAAGCATTCAAATTGGTGGCCAACGGATTGTTACCCAGTTAAAAGAAGATGGTAAAAGAGATAAAAATCAGTGCAGATTCCGCATTAGTTGTGCGAGTTGAGCAGTATGTCAAGCAGCCAACGCACTTTCAAGCCTACCCATCAAGAATTCCAAAGCACTGAGCCAGAAAATAATGCTTGGATTCATAAAAAAATTATAGCAATTCGGAATACTGCAGAGGCAGGGGGGAATGTTGAAACCAAACAGCAAAGAGCAAGGGTTTTATAAGAAAGCCACTGGCAGGTCACGGCGGGACATCTGGGGATTGAAAAGACAAAGAATAGGATAACAGTGAAAGGTGTGTCAGCAGTAAAAAGTAGCACAACGACAAGCTAAGAAAGGTGCTGACCAGGATGGCTGAAGCACTATGGGAAACGATTTGCGTAGATTTCCAAGATCAAGGCACTGGAACTCCATGCTACTTGTGCTTATCAAAAAGTTCTCGAAGTTTTACAACTAAGTACAACTAAATACAACTAAATTTTGGCAAATATCGAAACACCAAAAGTTCTGATATCACCCATGGCCCGCCCAAAAGAAAAAAAACCCGAAGTCTTCAGCACAAAAAGTTACCAGCTTTGAGATACCCAATTGAAGCAGACCACGAGACGTCAACCGCAAAGCAAAGCAGACTGGGCTCGTGAAGAAAACGAAAAATCTTTCTGACCCTCCAACCTAAAGAGCCATGTGCAGAAAACGCATAAGTATGCGCAACTGGAATCCCAAAGGCAACACAAAGAAAGTTTAGCAGAAGTGCATTAGTACATACACCTTTGTTAATAATTCAGAGCGAGCATAGAGCCCAGCAGTCGAAGAGTGTACCACTGTGTTAAAAAATATAACTAATGATGCCCAGTCCGTTTTCAACGAGAGGAACATTTCTTGTGTGAGGAACCGTAAAACGGCCCTCACAATTTATTTTGTAGCCATGTAAGATTTTGTAGCCATGTAGGATTTTGTAGCCAATTAGGAATATTTTTAGTTTAGCTTTTAAATAGCCAACACACACTTCAAACATCAGCAGTTGCACACATTTGAACCATCGAGCGCCTGAGCGCGACCAACACGCTCTCGCTCTCTTCTTCACACACTTCGAACATCAGCGGCTGCACACATTTGAACCATCGGACGCCTAAGCGTGACCAACACGCTCTCGCTCTCTTCTTCACACACTTCGAACATCTGCGGCTGCACACATTTGAACCATCGAACGCCTGAGCGCGACCAACACGCTCTCGCTCTCTTCTTCACACACTTCGAACATCAGCGGCTGCACACATTTGAACCATCAAACGCCTGAGCGCAACCAACACACTCTCACCCTCTTCGAACAGTTTGAACAGCTGCACAAAGCCAACACACACACAAGCTTTTCGTCTCACGATCGAACCAAATTGCAACCAACCCGACCGATGTTTTCGAGCAAGGGGAAAAAATTTTCGCACGATCGAACCAAATTGCAACCAACCCGACCGATGTTTTCGAGCAAGGGGAAAATAATTTCGCACGATCGAACCAAATTGCAACCAACCCGACCGATGTTTTCGAGCAAGGGGAGATAATTCTGCCTGCAAACTACCGAAGCGCAAGCGCAGCGGCAGCGACGCCGACGCAATGCATGGGGAACGTGCGCCAATATCAAAGAGGGGAAAGGCAATTACTCTTGAGGCTTCGCGCGTGCCAGATTAAAATCGTGAGACTTGAAAAAACCCGGGAAACCGCCCCGCCGTAAAAATTGACAACTGTGTGAAACGTGTGACAGAATGTCAACCGACAGTGACGATGTGGATGGAGTTCGCGACACTGTTCCCGGTGCGGAGGCATGGGAAATCAACTGGCTGGATTTGCTGTGGACGGAAACGTAAGCGTCTACTATATATTTTTCCGAATATATTTTGTTTTTTTTGTTTTGAAAACAACGACTGGACTGGAGTGGCGTGACAAGGGGCTTTGTACACCCCTTGCACAAAACTTAAATAAAGAAAACCAAGTATTTAAAATCCAAAAGCTATTGGCCTGACCGTGTTTTGTGTGTGAGTGAACGTAGGAGGGGAATGGGAACTATTTTCTCTTGCCTCCATCTAGGAAAACCCCCCTTCTCTGCCGATCGTGGTCGGATTACGACGGAGTCTTGCACTCGCTTGTCGGATCCGAGGCTGTTGCCGGTCCCGGAGCGCGTAGTGGCCGTAGATTACGACGGAGCTAGGCTCGTTTGTCGGGTCCAGGGTCAGTGCGGGTTCCGGAACGTGCGGCTGAGAGAGATTCCGACGGAGTCTTGTACTCGATTGTCGGATCTAACTTCGCTGTAGGTTTCGGCCCATGGTCGGCATCTCTGGGTGACAGTGCCCACAAACCCCCCTTCCTTTTCTTTTTGTTGCTGTTTCTGCCGATCGTGGTCGGACCGGGTGGTGGCCAAGGATTACGACGGAGTCTTGCACTCGCTTGTCGGATCCGAGGCTGTTGTCGGTCCCGGAGCGCGTAGTGGCCGTGGATTACGACGGTGCTAGGCTCGTTTATCGGGTCCAGGGTCAATGCGGGTTCCGGAACGTGCGGCTGAGAGAGATTTCGACGGAGTCTTGTACTCGATTGTCGGATCTAACTCCGCTGCAGGTTTCGGCCATTGGTCGGCATCTCTGGGTGACAGTGCCCACAAACCCCCCTTTCCTTTTTTTTTTTTTTACTTTATTCGGACGTTGATGCACTAAGATCAGTGCAAACAAGTGGACCTTACGAGAAGTTAAAAAGCACAATGTAGAGCGGACAGACTAAGATTAGAAATAAGTACGAGACTAAATACTAATACTAATTTTGTGCTAAGTAAGATAAAATTAATGCTTTTAAGCTTGACAAAGAGTCGGTAGTAGAAATAATGTGGTATAGTCTATTATAGTCGTTACACAGTACTCTAAACGGTTCATGCATATCAAAGTTAGATCTACAAATATTTAATGTAAGAGGAACATAGTTCCTGGTAATTCTATTAGGCACGGAGAAGCTTATGCGACCCAGTAACTCGGGACCCTCCACATCCCCGTGAATGAGTTTATAGATAAAAGTTGTGCCAAGCATCGTTCTACGGTTTACTAAGGATGGTAGATTAATTAGGAGAAGTCTACTAGAGTAGGATGGTAAAATAAGGCTTGCATTCCAGTTAAGGCCCCGTAGAGCAAATAATAAAAAGTTCTTTTGCACAGACTCTATCCGGTCTATATATACAACATACTGAGGATTCCAAACTGCTGAACAGTACTCAAGGATTGGACGGACTAGTGAAATGAACAGAGTCTTTGTAACATAGGGATCATCGAATTCCTTTGACCACCTTTTTATAAATCCAAGCACTCCCCTGGCTTTATTTACCATATAGTAATATGGTCACAAAACTTAAGTTTTGGGTCAAGGAGGACGCCAAGGTCATCAACTTGCGTAATTCTAGACAACGCGCAACCACCCAGCGTATACGTTGCGTATTGTGGGTTCACCCGAAAAAATGTCATTACTTTGCACTTAGCGCTATTTAAATCCAAAAGATTTTCACAACACCATGTTTGAACATAGTTCCTGGTAATTCTATTAGGCACGGAGAAGCTTATGCGACCCAGTAACTCGGGACTCTCCACATCCCCGTGAATAAGTTTATAGATAAAAGTTGTGCCAAGCATCGTTCTACGGTTTACTAAGGATGGTAGATTAATTAGGAGAAGTCTACTAGAGTAGGATGGTAAAATAAGGCTTGCATTCCAGTTAAGGCCCCGTAGAGCAAATAATAAAAAGTTCTTTTGCACAGACTCTATCCGGTCTATATGTACACCATACTGAGGACTCCAAACTGCTGAACAGTACTCAAGGATTGGACGGACTAGTGAAATGAACAGAGTCTTTGTAACATAGGGATCATCGAATTCCTTTGACCACCTTTTTATAAATCCAAGCACTCCCCTGGCTTTATTTACCATATAGTAATATGGTCACAAAACTTAAGTTTTGGGTCAAGGAGGACGCCAAGGTTATCAACTTGCGTAATTCTAGACAACGCGCAACCACCCAGCATATACGTTGCGTATTGTGGGTTCACCCGAAAAAATGTCATTACTTTGCACTTAGCGCATTTAAATCCAAAAGATTTTCACAACACCATGTTTGAAAAGCATTTAGGTCAGATTGTAAGTCGCAACTGCTAGAAATTTCGTTATATTGCAGGCATAACTTAACGTCATCTGCGTACATAAAAACACGCGACTTTGTCAAGACTAGAGGGAGATCGTTTATAAATAAAGTAAAAAGAAGTGGGCCAAGGTGGCTTCCTTGAGGGACCCCTGAAGTAACTCGGATCAAATCCGAGATCGAGTTTTTAAAGAGGACTCGTTGAGTCCTACCACTCAGATAACTTGAGATCCATGTTAGAAGATCACATGGAAACCCTAATAAGTCTAGCTTTAATACAAGAAGCGAGTGATTTACTGAATCAAACGCTTTACTAAAATCAGTGTAAACTACGTCAGTCTGCATGTTTTTTCTAAAGCCATTTATTACAAAAGACGTTAGCTCCAAGAGGTTTGTCGTCGTAGATCTTCGCCTTATAAATCCATGTTGACATGGAGATATAATCGATCTACAAAGATGCTGCAAATGGGGTGTAATAGTATTTTCGAAAAGCTTTGGGATGGCGGATAATTTGGATATGCCTCTGTAATTACTTGTATTGCATTTATTTCCTTTCTTATGAAGGGGAATGACAAATGACTCCTTCCAAATAAGTGGGAAATGAGATGTTTTTAAAGACAGAGTAAACAATTTGTACAGAGGTCTACACAGAGTTTCAGCACAGTATTTAAGCACGCAGCCTGGAACTCCGTCCGGACCCGGTTAATAGACTGGCTTAACTTTATGGAGATCCAAAAGAAGGGAGCTTTCGCTTAATCTCGCACAAAAAATCAAGTTCGACTTGGGTATGGCATTTGAATAAGACGGATTTGGACGGGATGAAACAGAATATGTTGTCTGGAAGAACTGGGCAAATAGATCGGCAATTTCCTGATCAGAGTTTTCAAATGATAGCAATGAAGGGTAACAGGCTGATTTACGCTTAGTGTTAACGAAATTATAAAACTGTTTTGGATCTTGTGAAAATTGGACCCTACAACGAGTCAAATAGCTTTTATAACACCGGGCGTTAAGCACGATAAAATTTGACCGAGCCCTTAGGTACCGAGAGAAGGCAGATTGTGAACCGCACATTTTAAATTTATTGAAAAGTCTGGACTTTATATTTTTTAGGTGTGACAACTCTTTATTAAACCACGGAGGTTTATTTGAAATTGACGGATAGTATAACGGAACACACAGATAAAAGAATGAATTCAATGCATTATAAAAGATATTAACGGCCTTAGCCACGTCAGTGCATGAATAAAATTCGGACCAAAGTATTTAAAAGATGAAAGTTTGCCTTACGAAAGCAGCGGATTCGTTTAACCGACTTTTCGGATTTTTTATTCAGCTCTGTTCTTACGTCTACAGTCAGTTCTAGAGTTGGATGATAAGGATCTTCCGGTTGTGTAAGTGGTCCCGTTCTTGATAGGCAAACGCCTTCTGAATTTGAAACAAAACACAAGTCCAGTAAACGCCCTAATGAGTTCTTAACATGGTTCACTTGGGATAGCGCAATGTCAAGCAAGCCGTCAATAAAGTCATGCTGCGCTAAAGGAAGCAACATATTAGAGTTTTCGTCAGGGGACCATGTCGCACTAGGTATATTAAAATCACCCAATACTATTAACTGGTCTTGATTTGAATACAGGAAAGGTGATTTGCGTAAATAGGGAACTCAGATGATGGTGGGATATATGAACAAGTAATGTATACAAAACTACCGGGAAACGATAATTTTATACCTAGGAATTCGATGTCATAAAATTCGTCGAAAGTTAGTAATTCAGAGGAAAAGGTGGAGTCGACAGCAATCAGGACTCCACCTCCCCGTCTGGACTGACGATCAAGCCTATAAATAGTGTACTTACCCGGGAGAATTTCGGAGCTAAGAATATCCGGCCTTAACCAGGTCTCTGTACATACCATAATATTATAAGGGAAAGAAAAACTATCCGAATACAATTTAGTCAGCTTACTAAGTAAGCCTCTTGTATTCTGATAGCAAAGAAGAAAAGAAGAGGCTAGTTTTTTGGCACAGAAGAGGATGTGGAGGGCGTTGGGGATGGATCTTTAATGATATTTTCCATTTCCCCTGAACTATTCTATTTTCTCTTAGCTTCGTACTCTTTTTCAAATATGCCCTCGGGCCAGAAACTGGTGGAACACAAAGATGCAAAAAGAGCACAAGGAATACCAATCTTAAATGATGATACTTTCCTAGCATAAGAAAATTTAAATTGTTCGACCTTCAAATCATCAAATTGGACTTTGTTACGGATGTAAGCCGTAATATCCGGTGATGAGAGGTCTGGGGCGAGCCGTGAAACAAATACATGTTTTAGCTGGGGCACCCGAACACAAGTAACCGTTTTTGGTACAACACATGCAACCCTTTTTGGTACTACAGAATTTGTACCTGTACTACCAGTATCGGCCGGTGATCCGGATGTTAAGTCTACATGAGGTGTTGGGGCCACTACTGTATTTTGATCGGACAGAGCGGAAGTACATAGCGGAGCCACATCGATTCCGGCGTCTTCGGATACCAAATCACTTTTTGCCCCCGATCTTAGTACCATTTGAATGGCGCCTAAGATTGGCAGCTGAGCTGGAATCGAATCGCGGGCAGTAGGTTGCACGGCACCTGCCATAGAATGCCCACCGACCGCGACTTTCTTGCGGTGAGCTGCGATTCAAGCGCCACGAGCAGGTCCGTATTTTTACGGCAGTTCCGGATTAATTCCGTAACACCTAACGCCTAATAGTTATTGCCTGGTTCTCATATACAATGTATTCATCGCAGTAGTAGCGTAGGCCACTCCTCTTATCGATGGCATCACGAACCAGGCCAGAATAACCAAGACACTTTGCGTGATAAATTTTATCACATGTATGGCAGGGAATACTTTGCTGTCCAGCCGAGATAACTTTCTTACAATTTTTTAATGAACAGAAAGCCATTTTCGCTGACCACGGACCACTGTGCACTATAGCGGACAAAAAAGATCGAAAGCGCTCAAGAACTTTTTAATGAGAGATCGATCAGAGCGACAGAGTGGGAGCGAAACACCGAATAACTTTGACACGAAACGAAATAGAAAACGAAAAGAGAGAGAGAGAGCGGGAATATTAACCGATTAACTCCGGTATAAAACACCTCAGAGAGAGAGCGTTGGAGTGCGTGCCGTTCCAACAGCGCTCAACGACGAAGAGAAAGACTGAAAAGAGGGGCAATGGAAAACAATAACAACAAACCAGCACCGAATTAAATTATGATAAAAATTTCTATTGAACACAAGTTAATCACGATGCACTCGCGAAGCGAACGGAAAGTTGTTAGAAAACACTTAAAGGTGTAGAAACGTTAAAGAGATTTAAGTAAACCCCGGTGGTTTCAATAAGAAAAATGAAAATTCGGAGCGCAAAACAAAAACACGACCGTTCTCTGTGAAGTCGCATATATACATTTGTTGCTGTTTTTGTCGATCGTTGCCGGACCGCGTGGTGACCAAGGATTTCGACGGAGCTAGCCTCGTTTGTCGGATCCAAGGATCATTGCGGGTTCCGAGGCGCGTGGCGGGTAGAGATTACGACGGAGCTCTGCTCGATTGTCGGATCCAAACCCGCTGTGAGTTCCGGCCACGGAGTCTGAATAGGGTCATTTTATCTCGCCCCTCCCTTGAGTCCTTGAACTGAAATAAATTATTGTAAGTGACCCTGGGAGCCCTGAGCACAATATCCCAGCCAAAGAACTTCCTTACATGGCGCCCGAACAGGGACTTCAAGGATACGGGAAATTTTTAAATAATTTTTCCTCAAAAAACAACAAAAAAAACAATATATAATTTTTTTTTCAAGAAAATTTAAAAATTTTTTTTGTTGGGGTATATGGCGTAAAGACCCATGAGATAGACACCCAGACCCTGAGATCAGACGAATTTTTTTATTGTTACACACACACACAGAATTTTCCTTCATATATAATTTTCCCTCTACGAAACCGAGTGGTGGCCCAAGATTACGACGGAGTCTTGTACTCGTTTGTCGGATCCGAGGCCATTGCCGGCCCCGGAGCACGTAGCGGCCGTGGATTACGACGGAGCTAAGCTCGTTTGTCGGGTCCCGGAGCACGCTGGAAATTTTTTTCTGGGGAAACGGGAAGGAAAAATATAAATCTGTGTGGTTAAAAAAAAAAAAAAATTTTTTTCCTCTCTCGCTTCCCACGTTGTCCCGAACGCGCTGGACACGTGGCCGGCGACTATAAGAAGAGCACACCGGGCTACCAGAAGTCATTCAAGCTCCGGCCCTCAAGCGGGGAACATCGTCGCGAACAACAGACTACTGTGAACATTCGGCACCTTAACCCGAATCCTAGCATCGCGCAACCAAAGGACCCCCGAGTCCTGCGAACATTCGGCATCCTAGCCCGAATCCTAGCATCGCGCAACCAAAGGACCCTCGAGTCCTGTGAACATTCGGCATCCTAGCCCGAATCCTAGCACCCTGCACAACCAAAGGACCCCGAGTCCTGTGAACATTCGGCATCCTAGCCCGAATCCTAGCATCGCGCAACAAAAGGACCCACGAGTCCTGTGAACATTCGGCATCCTAGCCCGAATCCTAGCACCGTTCCCAAAAAGGACCCCCGAGTCCTATCAATATTCGGTACCCTCGCCCCGAAATTTTTCCGCGTACACAATCAAACGGTACGATTTTTTTAATTTTTCCCCCTCTCCGCTCTCTGTCACTCGGAAACCATGGGCGTAAGATGGATATCGTATCGCCGCAAGGGGGAACTCCAACTCCTCTTAGCCGAGTTCGGGTTACCCCAAGGGGGAACCGTCGACGAACTACGCAGTCGGCTAGCGACTTTCCTCACCCGGGAGGACCTAGAGCCGGAACTCCTGGACCGAGCCAAGGAATTGGCTAGTACGTTCCTAGAGGCAGCCACACCCAGGGACAAATCCCCGACCCCTCTGGGAGGAGAAGAACCCCGGGAACAAAAGTTAAGCATAGCAGTCGTCGACACCGGGAGCAACCCCCTAAGACTGGAAGTACCACCAGGCAACCGACCGACAAGGAACACAAACGCGGACCCACCTGCACGCGAGGAAATATCCTCCGCCACCTTGGCAGAAAAACTGCGCAGCTGGGGCATTTTATTCGACGGACAGTCCGACCAGCTCACATTTGTCGAACGCCTGGAAGTACAAGCCGAAGCGTACCGACTCAGGACCGCACGACTCCCCAGGGTAATCTCCGGATTGCTTACGGGAAAAGCGGAAAGTTGGTACCGCACATTCCAAATGCAGGACGTGTCGTGGGAAATTTTCAGGAAAGAATTTCTTGAATTCTTCCTCCCACCACAATACTTCCAACGATTGGAAGACACGATCCGGACGAGATACCAGCAACCGGGCGAGAGCTGCAAGGAATATGTAGTGGAGCTCCGACTCCTGATGCAGCGGGCCAAATGTACTCCGGCGCAGGAACTGGAGCGACTCTACCAGAACCTTCGACCGGAATACCAGTTATTTGTGAGGCGACAAGACTTTGAGGATCTGGCCACTCTGATCCAACGGGCCACGGCCTATGTGATCACACGCGACCGCGATCGAGCACTGCACACAAACTTTCTAGCAGCTATGCCACACCGACAACCCCGACGATTTCCAGCTCCCATACCATCCACAGGAAACGTGAGTCACCCCCTGGAACTTCCAGGCACCCCAGCGAGAAATCGAATGGTGGCACAGGTACCCGAACACCGCATCGATGTCCGGAACGCTTGTTCCCGCTGCGGGGAGACAGAACACTTCCGCCAAGAGTGCCCCAATCCCCAGGTCCTGTTCTGCTGGCAGTGTGGAAGAAGGGGAGTGCGGACCAACGAATGCTGTCGGCCCGAAACCCGGGAAACGGACCGCAAGGACCCCAGAACTAACCCCACCTTTACGGTTTGAAGGGGGGCGCATCGTGGCGACGGTCAGCATCGAGGGGAAGATATTTCCGCCACCCTGGACACCGGGGCTTCAAGGAGCTTCATCAGCGCGAAAATAGCCGACGACATTGGGAGTACCAATAACCGCCGGAATGTACGAACGAGGATTGCCCTGGCAGATGGCTCCACCACCGACGTCACCCACGCCCTGACCACCACCGTAACCCTAGGACGGGATACGGCTAAGACCACACTGCTAGTGCTACCGTCCATCTTGGACGAGATCATCCTCGGAATCGACTTCCTCTGCGAGATCAAGACTACTATCCAGTGCGGGAAAGCCCAGTTGTCTCTCTCCTACTACACTTCGCCGCTAACAAGCAGAAGCAAACCACCCATCGTCACCCCACGGGTAGTCGTCAGTCCAAGCGCCGTCGGACCAACACCAACACGCTGCACGGTACCACCCGTGGCAGCTCCTCGACGATCGGCGTCTCGAATACAAGTCAACGAGCCTACCGTAACCCCACGACGATCACCGGCACTTCTACAAGTGGAGACCCACACCGTAACACCGCGACCCGACCCACACCGTCACCAGGGAATAACTCTTGTTATTTAAAACCTTTGGCCGACGCCGCCGCAGCACGGAAAAACAACCCCTTTCAAAAGTCACCAATGACTACCCACCCACCGGGACAAACCCAAGAGGTAACAGCCAGCCTAGCAACGGTCATCACTGAAGGACCCGAGGAATCCCGGATCCAAGCCTTTCTCGAAGCGGAACTCGCTCCATTCGAGCATATGACCGGTACCTCTCACATAGCCGAACATAGGATTGTCATGAAGGACGACAAGCCCATCAAGCAGAGGAACTTTCCAAAGAACCCTGCCATGCAGAAAATCATTAACGAACAGGTTGATGAACTGCTTCGCGACGGACGCATCGAGCCTTCCCGGAGTCCTCACAGCGCACCCATCGTCCTCGTCGGCAAGAAGACAGGAAATGTGCGCATGTGCGTGGACTACCGTCAGCTCAACGCGCACTCGGTGCCCGACGCCTATCCATCACCGCGGATAGGACACTTCTTGGAACGACTTCGCAACGCTAAGTTTATCTCGACGCTGAATCTGAAAAGCGGTTACTGGCAGATCCCGGTGGCCCCAGACAGCAATGCCTGTACCGCATTTACCGTGCCGGGCCGCGGGCTCTTCCAGTGGAAAGTAATGCCATTCGGCTTGCACTCGGACCGGCTACATTTCAGCGGGCACTGGACAGCGTGATAGGACCCGCCATGGAGCCTCACGCATTCGCCTATCTAGATGACATCATCGTCATCGGGACGTCGTTAGACGAACACTTCACCAACCTACGGGAAGTACTCCGACGGCTTAGGCAGGCCAACTTGAAGCTGAATAAAGCGAAGTGTAAGATTTTCCAGCGCAGCATAACTTACCTAGGGCACGTCATCAGGAAAGACGGAATCCACACCGACCCAGACAAGATAGCCGCTGTAAGAGAACTCCAGCCACCCACTAACTGCAAGGAACTTCGACGATGCCTGGGGGAAGCCACTTCGTCCAACCAATGTCCGCCCTGCTCAGGAAGGGAAGGAAATGGACCTGGAGCGACCCTCAACAACAGGCATTCGAGGAGTTGAAAAGAAAACTCACCGAGGCACCAGTACTGGCCTGCCCGGACTTTAACCTCAAATTCCAACTACAAACCGACGCAAGTGACTTCGGTCTTAGAGCCGTCTTAACCCAGCAAGTCGATGGAACCGAACGAGTCATCGCCTATGCCAGCAGGAGGTTGCTTGCAGCAGAGGAAAATTACTCGGCTACGGAAAAAGAGTGCCTTGCTATAGTGTGGCCAATCAGGAAAATGAGGTGCTACCTCGAAGGATACCGATTTGACGTTATAACAGACCACCTCGCCCTGAAGTGGTTGAACTCAATCGATAACCCGACAGGCCGAATCGCACGATGGGCCCTCGAACTCCAACAATTCCAGTTTGACATCTCATCCCGACGGGGAAAACAGAACGTCGTCGCGGACGCCCTGTCCAGGCAACCACTAGCAACGCTACAGCAGGTGAATGAGACTGACGAACCGTGCAAGTGGATCACCGCGAAGATCAAGCAAATCGAAGCCAATCCGGAGAAATTTCCTGACTACATCCAAGAGAACGGGCAACTCTACCGACACCTCGACAACGCGTTTAGGAAGGAAGACCGTGGAGCATGGAGGCTTTGCGTACTCAACAGCCATCAGCGTCGGGTTCTGGAAGAATGTCATGACCACCCCACTACAGGACACCTAGGGATCAGGAAAACGACCAATCGAGTCTGCCAACAATATTATTGGCCGGGTTTGTTTCGAGACATCGCTCGTTACGTCCGACAATGCCCAGCCTGTCAGCAATTTAAGGTGAGTCAACGCCAACAAGCGGGGAAGATGCTAACCAGGAAATTGGAGGGACCATTCTCAACCCTGTGCGCGGATTTCGTAGGGCCTCTGCCCAGGTCCCGCAAAGGACACACGATGTTACTGGTGTTTTTGGACCATTTCAACAAATGGGTGGAATTAATACCCTTACGCCGAGCTACCGCCACCAGTCTGGAATTAGCCTTCCGGGAGCGAATACTGTTTAGGTTCGGCGCCCCAAAAACTTTTATCTGCGACAGTTTACCAGGAACCGTAAAACGGCCCTCACAATTTATTTTGTAGCCATGTAAGATTTTGTAGCCATGTAGGATTTTGTAGCCAATTAGGAATATTTTTAGTTTAGCTTTTTAATAGCCAACACACACTTCAAACATCAGCAGTTGCACACATTTGAACCATCGAGCGCCTGAGCGCGACCAACACGCTCTCGCTCTCTTCTTCACACACTTCGAACATCAGCGGCTGCACATATTTGAACCATCGAGCGCCTAAGCGTGACCAACACGCTCTCGCTCTCTTCTTCACACACTTCGAACATCAGCGGCTGCACACATTTGAACCATCGAACGCCTGAGCGCGACCAACACGCTCTCGCTCTCTTCTTCACACACTTCGAACATCAGCGGCTGCACACATTTGAACCATCAAACGCCTGAGCGCAACCAACACACTCTCGCCCTCTTCGAACAGTTTGAACACCTGCACAAAGCCAACACACACACAAGCTTTTCGTCGCACGATCGAACCAAATTGCAACCAACCCGACCGATGTTTTCGAGCAAGGGGAAAATAATTTCGCACGATCGAACCAAATTGCAACCAACCCGACCGATGTTTTCGAGCAAGGGGAGATAATTCTGCCTGCAAACTGCAGAAGCGCAAGCGCAGCGGCAGCGACGCCGACGCAATGCATGGGGAACGTGCGCCAATATCAAAGAGAGGAAAGGCAATTACTCTTGAGGCTTCGCGCGTGCCAGATTAAAATCGTGAGACTTAAAAAAACCCGGGAAACCGCCCCGCCGTAAAAATTGACAAGTGTGTGAAACGTGTGACAGAATGTCAACCGACAGAGGCGATGTGGATGGAGTGCGCGACGCTGTTCCCGGTGCGGAGGCATGGGAAATCAACTGGCTGGATTTGCTGTGGACGGAAACGTAAGCGTCTACTATATATTTTTCCGAATATATTTTGTTTTTTTTTGTTTTGAAAACAACGACTGGACTGGAGTGGCGTGACAAGAGGCTTTGTACACCCCTTGCACAAAACTTAAATAAAGAAAACCAAGTATTTAAAATCCAAAAGCTATTGGCCTGACCGTGTTTTGTGTGTGAGTGAACGTAGGAGGGGAATGGGAACTATTTTCTCTTGCCTCCATCTAGGAAAACCCCCCTTCTCTGCCGATCGTGGTCGGATTACGACGGAATCTTGCACTCGCTTGTCGGATCCGAGGCTGTTGCCGGTCCCGAAGCGCGTAGTGGCCGTAGATTACGACGGAGCTAGGCTCGTTTGTCGGGTCCAGGGTCAGTGCGGGTTCCGGAACGTGCGGCTGAGAGAGATTTCGACGGAGTCTTGTACTCGATTGTCGGATCTAACTCCACTGTAGGTTTCGGCCCATGGTCGGCATCTCTGGGTGACAGTGCCCACAAACCCCCCTTCCTTTTCTTTGTGTTGCTGTTTCTGCCGATCGTGGTCGGACCGGGTGGTGGCCAAGGATTACGACGGAGTCTTGCACTCGCTTGTCGGATCCGAGGCTGTTGTCGGTCCCGGAGCGCGTAGTGGCCGTGGATTACGACGGAGCTAGGCTCGTTTGTCGGGTCCAGGGTCAATGCGGGTTCCGGAACGTGCGGCTGAGAGAGATTTCGACGGAGTCTTGTACTCGATTGTCGGATCTAACTCCGCTGCAGGTTTCGGCCCATGGTCGGCATCTCTGGGTGACAGTGCCCACAAACCCCCCCTTTCCTTTTCTTTTTGTTGCTGTTTTTGTCGATCGTTGCCGGACCGCGTGGTGGCCAAGGATTTCGACGGAGCTAGCCTCGTTTGTCGGATCCAAGGATCATTGCGGGTTCCGAGGCGCGTGGCGGGTAGAGATTACGACGGAGCTCTGCTCGATTGTCGGATCCAAACCAGCTGTGAGTTCCGGCCACGGAGTCTGAATAGGGTCATTTTATCTCGCCCCTCCCTTGAGTCCTTGAACTGAAATAAATTATTGTAAGTGACCCTGGGAGCCCTGAGCACAATATCCCAGCCAAAGCTTCTGGGAGACTGTGAAGCCCACCATAATAAAGTCAATCTTAATATACTTTTAGTACAGATAATTCGTTGGTCACACAGAATTCATGCAAAGAATAACACCTTGTACAGATTATTGCGATTTCACCACCTTATTTTATTATATTAATTACTTCTCTTTCATCCGCAGGTCAACTGGTAACAAGTTATAGTTTCGACAAACAACAATTCACTGAAATATTATAATTTTAGGCTGGGAGTTAGACATCTTTTATTATTAAAATAATGGTATTTACTTTTTTAATATAATTTATTTATTAAGTATCATTTAATTGTAAATGTACATTGGTCATATATGAACAACAAAGCATTTTTATTTTTAAATAACCTTCCTATTCACCACACAATAATGGAGGATTTACATGTTTTTTTAATTTAGTGTATGTTTGCTACTATTTCTTAACTAGTGGAACTAAAATGCTGGTTTAAAATTGTCAATCAATAAATTATATTTTAGTTTTGTAGGTTTAAGGTCTTTAAACAAACCAAACTGCCCTAATGTACAAGCATCAGATCTAACCAACCCTTAAAAGTTGCATTATTTGCATTTACTAATATTCAAGTTTCGTTGTAAATCACTTTGAATTCAGCATAGAGTTTGTTTTTTTAATAAGAGGGAATCTGTAGTAATGCCAACATTATTACTAAGCTTTAAATTTACTCGATTCTCCATGCCTATATAAGTTTAAATGCTACTTAATCGGTCGATCATTCATGCAAACCGTTGCGTCCACGCTTGTGCGGCGAACAAAATGAATTAGCAGCGCTATTAGTTCCAACAGTTGTTTTTTCCTGCGAACGTTTCAAATTTGGGGTGTTTGAGGGTATTTGCAGTTTAGTGGTTGCAGGATCTGCAAAAGTAGAGTCAGCAGAAAAAATAAAAAAAAAATATTGAATATTCGAATTATAAGCTTACCTTGCAGCCATCTAACTTGTGTAGCTGGTCCGTAGCCCTTCTGGTTTCGAGCAGCAATCCGGAATATAATTGCTGGTTTGTTTGAGCAATCCACATGTGCGTTGGAGAGTGAAGCATTGGGAACCGTGCATTGATTAGCCGCACCGACATAAACACGTACAAAAGCCAATTGAGGAGTGGATAATGCCTTATCCTTGGCAGTGGGTTTTACGGCAAGGTATACTGAATATTCAATTATTTCTTTAGTTTTTTGAGCCGGTGGAGGTTCCCAAGTTAAGTGAGCCCCCTCTTTGACATCCTTCGAAATTTTAATAGCCGATGGTGCACCGGGAAAGCCTGGTAAACAGGTTTTAAAGCTCGATATCTGTTGCAAAAATATATAAAATAATGATTAAATTTGTTTACTTATGTAACATACCCTTGAAGAGGGTATTATAATATTAGCTTGCAACCCAGAAGAGAAGACGTCTCCCACCATATTAAGAATAGTCTTGATTAGTATAAGGAGATTTCATCATCTATCATGCAGTGCGTTTCTGCGCAAATTAGTCTTTCAGTTTTAAAGCTATTCGGATTAAATTTTGCAAAAAGGATTCTTTCATATAGCTCCCATATAAACAACTTCATTGTTTCTTAACAAACACCCCTTATCCTCCGAGACAGTCATTTCTAACGATTTCAGAAACACGGTTTCAGTTTAATAACAAGAAAGGAAAGCTAACTTCGGGCGGAGCCGAAGTTGAAATACCCTTGCAGAATATTCTGTAAATTATATTTTCCAAAATTATTCATATGATGCATTCTTAACACTCATAAAAATCCCAACTTCCTAACTTAACAAACACCAAAGTTATGGCATTTCCGGTCAATCAGTTATATGACGGCTATAGGATATAGTCGGCCGATCCTTATGAAATGTAATAGTTCGAATTAGTTGGACAAATATAAAACCCGTAGAAAATCCCAACTTCCTAACTTAACAAACACCAAAGTTACGGCATTTCCGATCAATCAGTTAAATGGCAGCTAGAGGATATAGTCGGCCGATTCCGGCCGTTCCGACTTATACTGCGTCAATTCGATATCTTTAAAACTGAGAGACTAGTTCGCGTAGAAACAGACAGACGGACAGACAGATATGCTTATATCAACTCAGGAGGCGATCCTGATCAAGAATATATATACTTTATAGGGTCGGAGATGTCTCCTTCACTGCGTTCCACACTCTTGACCAAAATTATAAGACCCTCTGCAAGGGTATAAAAATCGGACAACTATAGCTGGCATGAAAAGACGGGAAAATAAATAGATAAATAACATACAAATCAAACGAACCTCTTTTTTTAAATGTTCTAGACTATATCATGCAGCTTCCATAGAACAGATTGAAAGACAATTTGGAAATCAGCATCGCTTCTTTGTTTTCCAACATATTTGCATATAGAATATAAAATAACCACATATATAGTACCTTTATAGGTTTTAGTTATAGATTTTGAATTTAGCAAATCTATTTTATATATTGTCATAGATACAATAGTAATATGAAGCACAAGCGACTTTAAACTAAATGTCGTATTTATATACCCTTGCAGAGGGTTTTTTTCTATATAAATTAATAAATATATGCGGCCAAAAACTTGTTATAATTTAAGGGTATACTTGTATAAACCTCGAATTGCCGAAAATAGCTTTTTCTTTTGTTTAAACATTCTTTGTCATAAATGTCTCTCGCCAATAACGCTTATGTGTCGTTATTTGTTACAAATAACTTTGCTGTCAAGTAATCTAATAAGAACAAAATAACATTAACATAACAGCTGAGAACAACGTTTTTTATGCACAGATCGGAAGAAAAATATCTGGACAAAATACAGTCTGGTGATCTGCTAAATGAGGGCAGAATATAATTTCCTTCAAATTTTCTGGATATAGGCTAGATTTTTATATATAAACAAAATCACAAACCTCTCCCCACTCCCCACGACCACACGTGTTGATGGCACTCAGACGAAATCGATATGCCGTTCCAGGATCTAAATTGATGCGTGGAAATTTGCTAAAATCTGGAAGATTATCCACATCAATACCGTTCAGTAAGGATTCAGTAATGCAATTCGAATCAATATAGCTGGTAACTGTGTGCGAGAGATCCTTAAATACGCCTACTGTGTGCCATTTTTGATTTTCGTTTTGTGTCGCGTTTTGGACAGGGGTCACCACCGAATTAGATTGAACCTAGAATAAATTAAGACAAATTTTGAAAGTTAAATATTAATTTATTTTGTTTGGTAGGAAATCTTATGTTTCACGTCCATACTTTTATTGTACAGTAGATCATTGTTCATGATTTTTATTGTATGAATTATGTATGTTTTTTGTATCATACTCTAGAGAAGTTATTGATCTGAATTACATGCGAAGTGGTTAATTTTGTCTACACATGTTTATTATTAAGACTTAGCTTTTTATACCCTTGCAGAATTTATTATAATTTTTGTCAAAAGTTTGCAACGCAATGAAGGAGACATTTGCGACCCTATGGTATATATAAATTCATGATCAGCATCACCAGGAGATTTGATCCCTCACTTTTAAAGCAATCTGCTTGAAACTTTCCCAAAAGTTGTCTTTCTATTGCAGGTAGTATATAAATTGGAACGAGCCGGATCTGGACTATATCATATAGCTCCCATTTTTTTTTAAGTATAAATTTGTTGTTTTTAATTTTTATTTTGTTTTTGGGATTTGGAAATATTGAATTACGATTTAAATAAAGTTAAAATCGGACATCTAAATCGTAAGGCTCCCATAGAAAAATAAAAAAAAAATAAAAATTATTTTGCTGTTTTTCTATTTATTAAAACAGTCCTTTGAGATATAGTAATTATTTACTATACCAGATATTTAGTTCAAATTTTTTTAAAACAGAATTGTCGCGTGGTGTGTAATAATACTCAACATTGTTCAGACGCTGTTACATTCTCAAAATGTCACGGTGTTGTGCGCTTTGTAAAGGTCCCGTCTAACCCAAAGTGAGCTTAATCGTTGAAAAACATTTCTTTGTGAAGTCGAGCCTCTCTGATAGAATCATATTTATCATATTACTTATGTCAAAGCTAAATTCTTGGATACAAATTATTAAGGAAAAAATTAATACATTAATTTAAGGTCATTGATTTTATATACAATTTACTGGCTAGTGACTAGCGGACGAAGCCGAAGTTGAAATACCCTTGCAGAATATTCTGTAAATTATATTCTCCAAAATTATTCATATGATGCATTCTTAACACTCATAAAAATCCCAACTTCCTAATCCCAACACCAAAGTTATGGCAATTCCAATCGTTCAGTTATATGGCAGCTATAGGATATAGTCGACCGATCCTTATGAAATTAGATATGTATAATTGATTGGTCAAAAATATAATCGATAGAAAATCCCAACTTCCTAACCTAACAAACACCAAAGTTATGGCATTTCCTATCGTTAAGTTATATGGCAGCTATAGGATATAGTCGGCCGATCCCGGCCGTTCCGATTTATAAACTGCGTGCAAAGGAAAGAAGGGTGTGTGCAAAGTTTCAATTCGATATCTTTAAAACTGAGAGACTAGTTCGCGTAAAAACAGAAAGACGGACAGTCAGACGGACATGCTTATATCAACTCAGGAGGTGATCCTGATAAAGAATATATATACTTTATAGGGTCGGAGATGTCTCCTTCACTGCGTTGCTCACTTTTGACCAAAATTATAATACCCTCTGCAAGTGTATAAAAAGGGAGGTTAGTATGAAGAGCAAAACAAGTTTTAATTAAGAATAGATACTATAAGTAAATTTTGAGATAAATTTTAAAAAGATGCGATAGCCAAAATAAACCAAGAGATAGATATATTAAATACGTTCTATAATAATTATATAATAATTTTCTTTAATTTGTATAATGCCAATTTAAAATAAAAAACATTAAACGCGTTTTTACCACATTTTTCGAGACAATCCAAAACATAACTCGAGAAAATCATACTCGAAGAATTTCATTAAAATATCTTTATCTCTTAAATCGATACATTAAAACTGAAAACGTAAAAGAAATTCTTCTCATAAATGCTACATACAGCTGCCATTTTGTTAAGAAATATAAAAAAAAATGTATGTTAGGTATAATGGGAACACAATTAAAAATTTAATTTCTTAAAAAAAAAATATAACACGAAAAAAAGTTTATGGCTTATATTGGTAATATAATGGAACATACATTGCTTTGAGGATTTTCAGCAGGTTGTGCTTCAATTCCTGGGCGTTCTATTAACTCTTTGATTGCTTGGCAAGAGTTCGCCAATGTTGTGGCATCTGCAGTCGCAGCTTGTAGCACAGCAGCTGAAGCGAGCGCCTCCAAGTGCGATCCATCGACTGCATTAAAAATAAATTAATATACATTTTATAAAATTTAAAATGTTTTCCTATAGAAACAAACCGCTTTGATATTGGTGTGTATTCTGGGACGATCCTAATGATACCGATTCTTGTTCATGTATAAACTTGGTGTCTTCATTTTTTTCTATGTTTTCATTATAACTTTCTAAAATAGATTTACCAGGGTCCTTGTTCATATCCGAACTTCCCTCTATCGCCTCAGCAGACTTAATTGTGGTCAATATAGTGGCAGCTTCAGTCTCGAATTTGGTCGGTTCATTGGGATCATCGGCAGCTGATGTTGACTTAACCTAAGAAAAATACAATTTCAAAAGAAAATAAAAGTACAATACACTTACTAAATAAACGTTTTTTAAACACTGAAAACAGAGATCGATTTCTTTCAAACATATTCAAACCCAAAATCAAAATAGGTGTCACAGAAACCTCCGGTTTTATTTTGCAAGACGGCTTTAAAATATAAAACTACTATTAAATTAATTTGAAAATAAAAACGCATTTAAGAAAACAATAAAATTAAAGGAAGCAATTTTCGCTAGTTCGATGATTTTATACAGAAGTTGATATACCCTTGCAGAATATTCTGTAAAGCCCATAAAAAATCCCAACTTCCTAACTGTACAAACACCAATGTTATGGCATTTCCGATCAATCAGTTATGTGGCAGCTATAGGATATAGTCGGCCGATCCCGGCCGTTCCGACTTATACTGCGTGCAAAGAAACGAAGGGTGTGTGCAAAGTTTCAATTCGATATCTTTAAAACTGAGAGACTAGTTCGCGTAGAAACAGACAGACGGACATGCTTATATCCACTCAGGACGCGATCCTGATCAAGAATATATATATTTTATAGGGTCGGAGATGTCTCCTTCACTGCGTTGCACACCTTTTACCAAAATTAAGTTTCAGATCAAAGCACTTACCATTGTTTCAACATTAATATTTTCTTTTACAGACATCTTGTGGTTTTCCATTTTATCAACACTTTCGATTGCAATAGCACCGGTTGTGCTGCTTACGCCGGAATCTTCAACAATCTGAACTGGCTGTTCCATATTAATGGTATTTTGACCTCTCAGTGATGTTGATGTATCACCTCCCGTAGATATTGACGCAGACGCTGACGACGACGTGGCGTTGTTATCATTATTATCTTCCTCCTCCGACCCGGGGTGAGCTTCACTTTCGGAAAGTTTTAACAGATCTCCGGCTCCATCCAACTGCTCAATAATATCGTCCATGGGATCGGTATCTTTCATATCTGCAACCAGAGTTTCCGATATGGTCTCCTTAAGTGGTTGCACTGATGGTATAATCTTGGCATGCACATTTTTAGTAGCTAAAGTCACGGCTCGTGGGTTACTTCCGGCATTAAACACAAAGCTTTTTCTGGCATTTATAGTCGTAGCCGAAGTGGCAGAATTTGTCGAGCCTGTCCCCGGCAGCACCATTACTTTATTTGAGATGTTTCCAGAAGCCGCCATACCTGCGTTGGTGCTCATGACCGTAACCGCCTTACCACCAATATACAATGCCGTTTTTTGATGGATGGAAGTGGCGGTTGCTTTCTGTCCAATAGCTGCTGAAGTCGATGTTTGTACAGTTGATATATTTCTCAACATCTTTACTCCACTTTGGTTGGACATTACTGTTCTTTGCCCACTTATTGATTGCAGGGGGCTAGCCGTTGTCGACGTTGAGCTAACTATACTTACAATATTTGACCCTGTTGCAGTACCACCAGCACTAGCAGTAGTCATAACCGTACTAGCTGGAACTGTTCGCACACTGCCACCAGTGGTGACAATGATAATTTGCTGGTTTCCCAATTGCGCTCCCTGCTTATTTGTTATGACAAAGGCTGGTTTTCCGCCCATTACGTTTGGAGTTACCTTGCCCATCTGTAAAATGTTTGTATTCTTCATAATCAATTTGCCACTGGCCATAGAATGGGGCGATACCAGCTTCAGAACGTTTCCAGAAACAATAGGTTTCTGAAGTTGATTCCCGGGCAACGTTCCCTGTTAAACAAAAAGTTTTTATATTTATAACTCAAAAATATATATCTTAAAATTTTTTATTTATATATACTAACATTTTTTTTACGCAGAAACAATTGAATTAATTTTTGAATTCTATAAAATTACAGTAAAGTATATGCATAAAAAACCAATTAATCGAATTCGAGTGAAACGTTCGCAAGTGAACAATGAAACAGGCCTGTGTACTTAAGTTTGAGGTTAATACTTAACACTTAACATAACGTACTCACCTGAATTTGGGTAGTTCCCGACGCCAACTGTGGGCTTGTAATTGAAATACCATGAGGAGTAGTTCCTTTTGGTACATTAAAGTTTACCTTGGGCAGGGTTTGAACAGTCATGCCCCCACTGCTGGTCTTAACAAACTGGAGCTGAACATTTGGAGCCAGTGTAAGCGGTTTTTGAATAAAGTACTGCTTGCCACCGATAGACGTTGTAGCCGGTACTGCAGACTGCGTTTGCACGGCTGCACTTGGCAGAGTGGTTTTTAATATATTGACTGCAGCGCTGCCACCGCTGCTGCTGCCGCTTGTTTGAGCGGAAGCTAGGCGTAATGTTTGCGAAGTAGTAACGCTAGGCACAATTCGCAAAGCGCTACTTGAGGGTACAGAGCTGAGGACGACGTTCGCCGCCATCGTACTAGGTACTCGCATAGCCAAAGAGTCAGCTACACTGGTAGTGCCTGCCACCGTAGTTGTAGTGGATGGTCTCAGGGTGGTTGCAGATGGTCGAAACTTTTGCAATATGCTGCTAACGCTACTACTACTGGACGTGGAGTTGCTTCCTGCTACTACGGCAGTACTACTGATTACAGATATTTGAGGCTGCACTGAAACGGCCGACGTTGACGTGGTTAAGGCCGCTGAGCCAGGTCTCTTTTGGACATTTGATGCTGGTGATACTGGGGGCGACATCGATTGCAACAATTCCACAGATGGTTGAATGTGTGTTTCCGTTGGGCTGCCAGACCGTTGCATTGTATTTTTTTCCAACTTTAAGACAGTAGAAGTTGCTTCAACTCCAATAGTCAAGGCACTTTCTGAAGTATTTTCTGGCACTGCTGATCCAGAAGAAGCACCAGCTTTATTTGTTCCTTGCTGAGCAATATTTTGGATTAATGGTTTAAAACTTGGATTTGCTGGCTGCTCGATTTTCTGGACCTGTAAAACGTAGGCAGCTGCAAAAGTGGTCGCAGTCCATGAAAGTTCTAGGGCGTGAGTGGATGCACGAACTAGTGCAACTTTAACTGCATATAGCGGCTTTGAGACCTCTAAATACCATAGATCTTTGCAACAAACCTGAAAAAGAATAGAATTCGATTTTATAAATATTATACTTTTGTTTTAATCTCCAGCTGTGTTTTTAACGACCCAAGTCATTTAAAACTGTTTATACACTCGTAGCACTAGTAAAGTAAAATGATTTCCATAATAAATAGTAACAAAAAAAAGGAATTTGAATACCCTTGCAGACTTTGAAAAATTACTGTCAATAGGTTATACACTGCGCGAAACATAAATTAAATTTTTTGTAAATATAATATATCCAAAAAAAGATTACCTATGTGTAACCAATTTAATTATACCCGTTACTCGTAGAGTAAAAGGGTATATTGTATTCGTGCAAAAGTATGTAACAGCTAGAAGGAAGCATTTCCGACCCTATAAAGTATATATATTCTTGTTCAGGATCACTAGCCGAGTCGATCTAGCCATGTCCGTCTGTCCGTCCGTATAAACGCTGAGATCTCGGAAACTATAAAAGCTAGAAGATTAGCATTTTGCATGCAGATTCTAGGAGTTCCTACGCAGCGCAAGTTTGTTTCAAAAAGGTGCAACGCCCCCTTTAACGCCCACAATCGCTTATATACGATTTTAAAAATTTAAATATTTCGGAAAAGTAAAAATGCAGTTTTATTGTGTTTATCAATACCTATCGAAATGTAGAAGAAATTTTTCAAATCGGACCATTCGTTAAAAAGTTATGCGTGATCAAAGTTTCTATCTCCATCTCCCTCGCACTCCTTTTACCTAAGTTTTTTTTTTTTTTTTTTAATATAACATATATTTTATTTATACGTTAATCAGCCAATTAAATGGCTATAAAACGTAGGGACTAGAAACAGTAACAAACATAACATGGAATAACATAACAGCAGCGATAAATATCAATATGTTTTTGACTTTAAAAATAATTGGAGATTTTGGTGACGATCACGATAATATTTTATTTATTGGGGAAGGACTCTCGTTCTATGCCGCCCTCCTATCCATAGGTCTGCTTGATGCCTTCTCTTTAGCCTTCTTCTAATCATAGGGGTTGCCAATGCTGCAGCTAGGTGGTTCGAGTGGGCTCGAATCCGTGCATTGTAGCGACTTGAGTGACGATTGATTTGTTCCCTCACGGTGGGGATGTGAAGGTCTTTTGTTATGTCGTCATTTCTCACATACCACGGCGCATTTACAATGGTTCGCAGTGCTCGGTTTTGCAGCCGTTGTACTCGCATGATGTTTGAGTCGGATGCCGTACCCCAAATTTGCATGCAATACGTCATGGAAGGGACTACTATTGCCTTGTAGATCAGAATTTTATTTCTGAGGCTCAGATGACTCGCTGCTCTAAGCATCCAATTAAGCTTCCTAAGCTTACTACGGCATGTTGCTGCTATTTTGACGGTGTGTTGCCTCCATGTGAGCCGCTTGTCGAGGATCAATCCAAGATATTGCGCCTGAGAGGATTGTGGGATGAGCGTGTCTTGGAATTTAACCCTAGGGAGGGTTTGATGCCTTAAGGAGAAGTTACAATGTTGCGACTTATTTCCGTTTATACTTATATTCCACCTGCTCGTCCACTCACTGTACAGGTCCAAGAAGCTCTGGGTAATTCTGGACGCCTCGATTCGACACGGAGAGTTTGCGATGAAGGCTGTGTCGTCAGCATACGTTGCCAGGAGGGTACCCGGGTCTCTAGGATTTGGCAAGTCAGAGGTGTATAGGGTGTACAGCTCAGGACCCAAAACACTACCTTGTGGTACGCCAGCTCGTATGCATCGGATAGATGATCTTTCGCCTCTCACTTCAACCATAAAGCTTCTATCCAGCAGATATGTTTTAAGAAGGAGATACAGCGCAGTTGGCAAGAGAGTCTTCAGCTTAAATAGCAAGCCATCGTGCCACACTCTATCGAAAGCTTCTTTTACTTCCAAGAAGATAGCAGAGCTGTACTGTCTATTCTCGAAGGCATCCAAAATATGTTGAGTAACTCGGTGCACTTGCTCCGGGGTTCCATGGTGATTCCTGAAGCCGAACTGGTGGTCTGGAATTGCATCCTGAACCCTTCTTACTGCCATCATTCTGCTAAGAAATATTCTCTCGAATATTTTAGAGAATGTGGGCAGCAAGCTTATTGGTCGGTACGACGCAACAAGGTTCTCCGGCTTACCTGGCTTCGGTATCATCGATATCACAGCGCACTTCCATTGTGTGGGGAAGTGGTGGATACGTAACATGGAGTTGAACAGGAGGACTAAAAACAGAATGCCCTTTTTCGGAAGTGCCTTGGCAACCCTGGTGTCAATACCGTCAAATCCTGGAGCTTTGCTGAGGTGCAGCGTTTTTATTTGGTGACAAACTTCTTCCGGACTTATATGACGAATAGGCTGTGCTTCTGGGCAGGGAGCATTAAGAAATTGCAGTGTGTTTTCAACGTCATCACGCTTCGCAAAGTTAAATGGCTGAAAGCGATTTTCCAGTTCGACAGCAAAAGCCAGAGAAATTTCGGAATCCGATCTGCACCAAGTGTTGTCAGTTCGCTTAATAGGTATTCTGCGAGGGGGCTGCCTTTTTATAACTCTTGCTGCTTTCCAGATGCTAAATCCATATGGTTTTGTAGGATCAGCATTACGTAGCAAATCAGCGAAGTAGTCATTTTTTGTTTTGTGCAACAACTTTTTGAGATCGCCCTCAGCGAGACGATATGCCCTTTTGTCGGCTGGATCCCTCGACCGCATGAATCTGCGACGCAAGGCTCTTTTCAACCTCACCAGATCCAGAACCTCAGGTTGAGGAGTTAGCAGCGATGTGGATATTTTGGACAAAAAGCTCAGTCACGTCGTCAATATCTTCAGGGGTGTTTAGGACCATGTTGAGGTTAACAAGCTGATTAACAGCTGCCTGGAACCGCGGAACGCTTGCGTTTTGAGGAAGGATGTGCATTTTCCGGGAAAGCTTGTGAGCAGCTGTTCTTAGTTCAATCACCAAGGGGATGTGGTCAGAACTTAGTTCCAAGCTTTCTGATATGGTGACAAGCTCAGAGCGAATACCTCCATATATGGCAAAGTCGATTGCTGATGGTGTACGTTGACTGTACGGGTAATGCGTGGGCCCTCCGGTTGCAAGGACCTGGATATTAGCACTATAAATACAGTCAGCCAATGCTCTTCCGCTGGCTGTGCAGTTTCGTGAGCCCCAAAGTCGATGGTGTGCATTCCAGTCTCCAGCAATAAGGAAATTGGGTCCTAGTTCCTCAAATAGTACTCTGAAGTCAACGGCGGTACGCAGAAAGTTAGGTGGGCAATAAATAGACGCAATGACAATTTCACCGTGGTCCGTTTTGACTTTAACTGCGACCCATTGAGCACTTTGATGTTCCATTGTTGCGAACTGGTGGTATTGGAGACAGGACTTTATAATAATAGCAGAGCCTCCACGATGGCGATCTGCCGGATGATTAGATTGGTGAATGTCATACCCCTGTAGCTTGTAATATGACCGAGAGGAGAAATGTGTTTCGCTGACCAACATGATGTCAATGTGATGCTTCCGCACGAAGAGCTCTAGCTCCAGCGCCTTGTTGGCCAGCCCGTCGGCGTTCCATACACCGATTTTAAGCCCAATTTGACTCATGGTTGGGTTGGATGAGTAACCTGAGTAACGGGTATCTGATAGTCGGGGCACCCGACTATAGCGTTCTCTCTTGTTTTTAAATGGCAGCTGTAGTATTTTAGTAGTACTTTACTGCAAAAATGTCATATGCAAATAAAAATAAAGGGATATTTACAGCTTTTAACAATTATTCATATGAAAGCTATACGATATAGACGTCCGATCGGCAAGCGCTTTTACCCTGATCAAGGTATGCGTAAATAAATAAGACTTGGAAAAATTGATGTCAATAGCTTATATACTGCGCCAAAAATCCTGGACCGATTTCACCCTATTATTCCTATGGGAGCTATGGAATATAAACGGCCGATCGGTACGCTCTTTTATCCTGATCAAAGTATGCATACAAAAATAAGATTTAGAATGATTCATGTCAAAATCTTTAATGCAAAAAAAAAAATTTAAACCCCGAAGAGTGCTTTGCACGAGCTCCGGGAAAAGCTGAAGAAAGTTGATGTATTAAAGAAAAATAGGCGAAAAGAAATAAAATAAATAAAAACCAAAAATCAGTGATATGATTAAATCCAGTGCTAAATATTTTATAATAGTGCAACGCTAAAAGTTTAATGACCGACGAACCAAATAAAGAGCGCATAAGCTCGGTGAGCCATAAAGATATACTTCTGGTATATTTCTACGCGTGATAGCGAAGTGCAAAAAACGTCTGCAAAGACGCACCCGGCCTACTGGCAGTCGATACTCAAAGAGCTCGATCGTTGTCACCCTCTTTACTCACTGTTACTCCCACTCCAACAGCGTGGAGTTCTCAATGTAAAACCCCCCACCATCAGAATCGACACCTGGCACATCAGCAACATTCAGTGGTAAAACTTCTGAAATCTCACCAAAAGTAACAGCAGCAACTACAGCAACGGCAGCCCTCCTAACTGAAAATCAACAAGAACTGGCTAAAGAGACCCAATCGAAACCAAAGCCCCACAAATTTAGGGAGAAAAGCTCTCACGCCCTGGTCAACAAAATTGTTGCGCTTATCGGGGACGACAATTTTCATATTGTTCCAATCACTAAAGGAAATATTTACGAAAACAAACTTCAGACCAAATCCGAAGAACATTTCCGAGCTGTGTCTAGATACCTGGAAGAAGCTAATAAAAACTACTACACGTACCAACTAAAAACATGCCCTCCACTATCATTGAATAGTACTCCGATCCCCCAAGTCAACGAAGTAACGTATCTCGGCGTCCACCTAGACGACTAACCTGGAGAAGACACATCGAATGCAAGAAACTATATCTAAAACAAGAGAGAACGCTATAGTCGAGTGCCTCGACTATTAGATACCCGTTACTTAGCTAAACAACTTAATATAATTATGCCTTCTTGTATGTTTTTCGCCGCTTGAATTAGCTCCCGATTTTTATGTTAAAATCGGTACCCAGGGAACACCTCCAATTTGGCTAACTTGATTTGATTTGCATAGTTCTTGGGATATAGTTTGGTATTGACAAATGAAAGCCATCGCAATTTCCTTTAATAGAAATCCTTATCGAGAATTAACGTTGACTCTGTTGAGCACCTTGGCCAGCTGTTCCAAAGTTCCGTTAGATGGCGCTATTGTAAACGCATGAAAGGCGGAAATGTTGGCGCTAGCCAGGCTTAAGCGTTTAATGGGTTTTTGGGCGTTAGAGTGAGCGTGGCAAACTTTTATTTGGCCAATCGATAGGTATTGACGATACAAATACATATCAATTAAAATTTTGATAATAGCCACAGCTTGTGGCTTGTGGGCGTCAGAGGGGGCGTGGCACCATTTTGAAACAAACTTGCGCTGCGTAGGAACTCCTAAAATCTACATGCAAAATGCCAATCTTCTAGCTTTTATAGTTTCCGAGATCTCAGCGTTCATACGGACGGACAGACGGACATGGCTAGATCAACTCGGCTAGTGATCCTGAACAAGAATATATATACTTTATAGGGTCGGAAACGCTTCCTTCTACCTGTTACATACTTTTGCACGAATACAATATACCCTTTTACTCTACGAGTAACGGGTATAAAAACTAAAAGCAGCTTCCACTGGATATTAAACATTCGATCGCCCCTGCGTCTGGACTACAAGGTCCTGCTCGACAACTCTACTCTCAAGCCTATCTGGACATACGGCTCCCAGATATGGGGGCACGCGAGAAGCAGGAACATTGACATAATAAAGTGCGCACAATCGAAAATCTTGAGAACTATCACTGTGCACCGTGGTAAATTCGCAACCAAAACATCCACGGAGACCTCGGCATTCTTGCAGTAAAAGATGAAATTGACAAACAAAAGATGACCTACAAACAAAAACTCTCCGTGCACCCAAATCATCTCGCAAGAGGCTTGTCTCGGGTTTCCAGCAGAACCCGCCTTCAACGCAACGACCTTCCAACCCAGCAATATTTCTCAGGTCCGCATTACTCAATAACAGTCTTATGACTGTTAGTTTTATTACTATAAGATTTGATACACTTATTGTTAGTATCGAAAAGAGAAGATTCAATAAATAAATAGCAAAGCAATTTTAAAAACAAAAAAAAACTGATTGTTCTTATATAGACGTCCGATCGGGGCGTTTTTCAAACTTGATCTGTGAACAATTGAGATCGCTAGCTTTTAAATGAGCTTGCAACGGTATTGAAACAGACGGACATGGCTATATCGACTCCCCTATTGATCCTGATCAAGAATATACATATATACTTTACAGGGTCGGAAACGTCTCCTTCACTGCGTTACAAACTTCTGACCAAAATTATAATACTCTTCAAGGGTATACTCAGCTAACCAATTTCAAAATAATTAAAATTTGATAGATATGACCGAATAAGTTGCTTAAGTGCGGTTTTTACATTTTCCGCCAATTAACTGGACTCTAGAGGGGTCTCTGATTTTGGAGTATGATTTTTTTGTGATTTGTGGTAACATTTTGCGCTGCGTAATAAAATATAGAAACCCAGACACATAGGCGGTCACCCAGACAGACGAACAAGGTTTAATCGACCCAGCCATTAAATCTCATAACAAATATTAACGCCATAATTATTTTGACGAAATAATTGAACTTAGCGTTACTTGAAATCGCCAAATAACGGTGTGAAATGAGGCGCAAAACAAATAATATATATTTTTAGGTATGTGCAAATTTTCCTTTTATGCTGATAAGAATGCAGACAACGGCCTTTTACAATTTTGAGCACGCGAGAAACAAACAACTTTTTTGTTTAACTTTGAGCAATATTAAACGCTGTTATTCAAATAGAAAGTTATTTAAATTTATTGAAAAACATGGGTAAACGGCTAAGCTAAGTTTTTAATGGTAGCAAAGTTTAACGCTGAAATGGCAGTGTCGAATCAAGCTGTGCACTACCAAATTAAAAAGTTTAAAAAGCATAATGACATGCGTAATTGAAGTTGATCGGGTGCTGGGCGTAAACAGAGTCCTTGTACTTGAATTAAAAAAAAAAGTTTCAGAAGGCTTAATTAGCTGCAGATCAACTTAATTTGACAGCGACAACCCCAATTAGTGAGCACTCAGTCAGTCGACGATTAAAAGAATAAGATTTTAAGACTTATTGAGCCAAGAAAGTACCATATAGAACAAAAGCAAACAAGCTTAAAAGACTGGATATCGCAAATAAGCGTTCTATGGACAGATGAAAGTTTTTTTGAGTATAATTCATAAAAAAATAAATTTTTTGAAAGATTGACTGGTATAAAGGAAAAGAAGGAGACCCGGTTGCCAAAAAGTAAGCCATGGTGAAGATTCTGTGATGTTCTGGGGATGTGCGGCGTATAATGGGCTGTGTGACTTCATTTCTCTCACTTGCTCGATGAACCAAGGCAAATATTTGTTGGTTCTAAATGATAATGCTTTTACTTCTGGAGATAATCCTTTATCCCGCAACAGGAAAACGCCCATGCCACATAGCCAAGATAATTACAACATTTTTGTTGGTGTCACCACTTTGGTCTAGCCACCTCAAAGTCCAGATTTAAATATAATTGAAAACGTCGTTAAAGGAAAGCATAGAGGAGACAATTTCTGAAATCACTTCCCTTTAAGGGGTATAATCATAAAAAATCGATTTAGTGCCGCGACACAAGTTATTGTAGCCAAAAGAAGTTATATATCTTCCTAAATTCTCTTTTTTCTATATTTTTTTAAGTTTAAGCTTTGTTATTTATATTAAAAAACACTTGTTAAAAATACTTATTCCACCACAAGACAATTGCTTCACTTTATATTTTTTTAAGTTCATATGACAAAATGTGGATTTTATTATTGTTAAACACTTGCAACGCAGTGAACGCATTTCCGTATATATATTTTTGATCAGCATCACCAGGGGAGTCGATCTAGCCATGTCCGTCTGTCCGTACGCCCGTCTGTCCGTCCGTTTCTACGTAACCTAGTCCCTTATTTTTAAAGCGATCTGCTATTTGCTTAAGTCTTTCCGAAGAGTTGTTTTTATATTGCAAGTATATAAGTCGGAACGAGCCGGATCGGATGATTATATCTTATAGCTCCCATAGGAACAATAGGAAAAATACAATTTTAAAATCTAACTTTTTGGGATTTGGTAATATTTAAATACTATGGAATTACGGTTTTAATTAAATTAAAATCGGAGCTCTATGTCAGCTTCCATAGAAAAATCAAAAAATATAAAAATGATAAAAATGCTATTTATCAAAATATTCTTCCATTTTGCCATCCTTTCTATGGCTGTATGGTGTAGTTGTCTGATTTTGACAAAACTAAAAGCATAATTCTGATATAGTACATAAGTACTTCAAATGAATATTTTAATAAATAGAAAAACAGAAAACTACATTTTTTTATTTTTATTTTTATACCCTTGCAGAGGGTATTATAATTTTGGTCAAAAGTGTGCAACGCAGTGAAAGGGACATCTCCGACCCTATAAAGTATATATATTCTTGATCAGGATCACATCCTGAGTTGATATAAGCATGTCCGTCTGCTTGTCTGTCCGTCTGTCTGTTTCTACGCGAACTACCCTGCAGTTCCAAAATTCATCACTACAAAAATTCATCACTGTTTAATCAGCAGCGGACTGCGACGCCGGCAGAGCCAAAGGCAAAGTCGGCAGAGCCGAGTGCGACGCAGGCAGAGCCGAAACTCTCAGTCCCCGATCATAGGCAACGCAGAAAAATTTCTATCTCCCTCTCTTACTCCGTCTCTCTCCCCATAAAATGAGCTGAGAGAGTGATGAATTACTGATTAATGAGTGATGAAAAACTGAAAAAAGAGTGATGAATTACTGATTAAAGAGTGATGAATTTTTCACTGATTAACTCCTAGGACATGCCAATGTTAAATTCATCACTAATTTGTATGAAGTTTCATCGCCGATTAATCAGCAGTGATGAATTTTTGGTGATGAAAAAGCGATTAAAAGGTGATGAACGGTACTGCAGGGTAGTCACTCAGTTCTAAAGATATCGAATTGAAACTTTGCACACACCCTTCTTTCCTTTGCACGCAGTATATGTATAAATCGGAACGGCCGGGAACGGCCGACTATATCCTATAGCTGCCATATAACTGATTGATCGGATATGTCATAACTTTGGTGTTCGTTAAGTTAGAAAGTTGGGATATGGGTTTTATATTTGGCTAATCAATACGACTTACCAACTACAATCAATCGACCGACTATATCCTATAGCTGCCATATAGCTGAACGATTGGAAATGCCATAACTTTGAGGTTTTTAAAGTTAGGAAGTTGGGATTTTTATGAGTGTTAAGAATGCATCATATGAATAATTTTGGAGAATATAATTTACTGAATATTCTGCAATTCGGCTCCGCCCGAAGTTAGCTTTTCTTCCTTGTTTTTTAATTTTTCGATTGTTTTTTGTTTTTTCGATTTTTTTATGGATAATTCTTTTAAAATTGTAATTCCATAGTATTTAAATATTACGAAATCACAATGAACCAGAAACAAAAAGTTAAAAACAAGAGAGAACGCTATAGTTGAGTGCCTCGACTATTAGATACCCGTTACTCAGCTAAACAACTTAATATAAATATGACTTCTTGTATGTTTTTCGCCGCCAGCTGTTCCAAAGTCATCCGTTAGATGGCGCTATTGTATTGCGGAAATGTAGGCGCTAGCCAGGCTTAAGCGTTTAATGGGTTTTTGGGCGTTAGAGTGGGCGTAGCAAACTTTTATTAGGCCAATCGATAGGTATTGACGAAACAAATACATATAAAAAAATTTTCATAATAGAATCAAAACTGTGGCCACAGCTTGTGGCTTTTGGGCGTCAGAGGGGGCGTGGCACCATTTTGAAACAAACTTGCGCTGCGTAGGAACTCCTAAAATCTACATGCAAAATGTCGATCTTCTAGCTTTTATAGTTTCCGAGATCTCAGCGATCCTGAACAAGAATATATATACTTTATAGGGTCGGAAACGCTTCCTTTTACCTGTTACATACTTTTGCACAAATACCCTTTTACTCTATGAGTAACGGGTATAACAACAAAGTTGTACTTTTAAATTTTTTTTCCGATTGTTCTCATGGAAGCTATGAGATATAATCGTCTGATTGGGTGTCCAACACTTTAAAACGCTCTCCTGAAAAGTTGGCACTCCAAAGTCGGTGAACACGATCCTGCAAAATCAACTGCGTCCAGAGGATCGTTTTAAAATGTTGCACAGAATTCTGAACCAATATCCGCAGGTACTGGCGTTTTTTTAAAGGTTATTTAAAATCCCTTTTTGACTTAAAAGTGTTACCAAAAATCCAAAAATTAAAAAAAAAAAGTTTCGAAACATCTTAACTAAAAAATTTATATACTTTTTTTGAAATTATCCAGTAGAGTTATGCTGCTCACTGCAAAACCTTTTTTCTTGGAGGCGCCTACGGAGCTTAGCTGCGAGCGAATTTGTGAAAACATAGTTTAAATGTTGTACTTTGATACGCTTATAAAATAATTGATCTGACATTATTCGTACCGTGCGAAAAAATTCATGAAAATAGATCTTTTTTTGTCCGAATTAACCATAGTACACTAGGAAAATATAAATAAATTTAAATAAATATCGAACCAATTATTTATAAGCGGAAAGCATTTCTGATATTTATGACCATATTTAAAGTTAAGTAGACCGATGTCGTAGTGGTAAAGTCTAACTCAAGTCAAAATTGGGATGAAATTAAATGTCTGTTAAATAATGGATTTTTGCTCAATACAAAGTTGGAAGAAATAGTAACAAGAAAGGATACATTCGCAAACTGGAAAAATGGGAGTTATCAAACAGTCCACGTTCTTGGTATCTTCCTATATTCACGGTTACAAACCCTAACAAAAAGAAGACACCCCTGGTCTAGGACGCGGCAGCGCAAGCTGACGGCATATCACTAAACGACACTCTTTTAAAAGGACCAGATAAGTTGGTGTCCTTGATGGGAGTGTTGTTGCGCTTCAGAGAACTACCTATAGCGGTACAGGCGATATACGGGAAATGTTTCCCAGAAGTTCTTATGGCGTAATGGAGAAATTTATCGCCCACCGGATACATTCGTACTGCAAGTGATGACGTTCGGCGCTGCATGCTCCCCGCCACTTGCCAACTTTATATTGAGACGTAATGCACAGAGATTTGGTGAAAGTCATCCAGAAGCCGTGAAAGCAATTTGTCGAAACACTTTCGTTAACGATTGTTCGGAGTCAGTTGATACAGAGAAGCAAATAGTTCAAATCGCGAATAATATTAAGGATATTCACGCGAAGGGTAAATTCGAAATGAGAAATTGGCTATCAAACTCCAAGCGCGTCGTACGCGCTCTGAATGACGTTTATGAAGCACCGCCTAAGTATCTTGGCACACAGGACGAACGGCAGGAGAAAGCTAGTTTGGATGCTTAAGCTGCTGAAGCTTATTTGCGTGTTGATCTTGGAGACGAAATCCGATGCTCCTTGCTAGCATCGAAAACCAGAGTAGCGCCTTTGAAACCTATATCGGTACCACGAATGGAATTAATGGCAGCGGTTTTGGGATTGCGCATGCCCAAGTGTTTGGAGTCTGAGCTAACAAACGAAATTGAAAAACGCTTATTCTGGACTGATGCTCAAGATATTCTGTTCTGGATAAGATCCGACGCTCGCAAGTACCCGCAATTTGTAGCTTTACGAGTCGGAGAAATTCTTGAAGGCTCCGAAGTTGGTGAATGGCGCTGGGTACCCTCGGAACTAAAAGTTTTGAGGTAAATAGTTCAATATGATGGTTTTCCGGACCGAATTGTTTGTTTCAAGATGAATCGGAGTGGCCTCGCGGAAATGAAATGTCTAAAACCAGAGAAATTCAAGTATTGTACCACAAGGAGGAAATTAAGAAACATTTCGCATTTTGCATGTGTAATGCCGGATTCACTGCGTTTCAGTTTTCTGCGCAAGAGTTTTAGATTTTCTACGCCTTCTTTCCGTAAAACTGCACGGACCTGAGCTGGAGTGATTGCTTTTGCTTAAGCGCGATGTTGAAATGGACACAATTTTTATACGGACATGTCAAGAAGAAGAGTTTTTTGATGAAATTTGATGCCTTAAGGAAAATCGTTGCCTGACAAACCGGAAATGCAAAATACATAAATGCTCGCCGTACTTGGACCCAGTCGGAGTGCTTAGTATGCACGGTCGAATCGATGCTATCGAAAATGTTGAAGTCAGCGTAAAGAGTCCTGTTATACTTTCGCGTCACCACAGGATTGCATACCTTATAGTAGAGTATCACCACCGGAAGTACCACCATCTGCAAGCAGAAATAGTTGTCAACGAAATACGACAAAAGTATTGGATACCAGTTCTGCGAGCCCTTGTAAAGGATATCATCAATAACTGTCCCGTGTGCTGCATCAGGCGAGCACAACCCATTCCACTGATGATGGGAACTTTACCAAAGGAACGTCTATCGGCACATACACTGTCATTTACGTTTACTAAAGTAGACTACTTTGGACCGATTGAAGTTGCTGTAGGAAGGCGTCGCGAAAAGAGATGGGGAGTTTTATTTACTTGTCTAACAGTTCGCGCTGTTCATTTAGAATTGGTGCTATCCCTTTCAACGTACTCATTTTTATTGGCTCTAAAACTATTTATTACTCGCAGAGGTGTGCCTCTTAAGATGCTATCCGAAAACGGAACAAATTTTCGGGGAGCTAGCAGAGTACTTGCGCAAGAGATCGAACGTATATCAACGTCAGCAATGAAAAGCCAGTATCCGGAGATGTCGTTTACCTCTATTCCTCCTGGATCGCCTCATATGGGCGGCAGCTGGGAGCGTATGGTGCGTTCTACAAAGTCAATCCTGAGGGAAATTCTGTCGAACGTCGGACTGCGCGAGGAAGTATTGCGCGCTGCGTTGGCCGATGTCGAATGCACCTTAAACTCAAGGCCGTTGACCTATATTCCGTTGGAATCGGAAAATTCGGAAGCCCTTACTCCAAACCACTTCTTGGTTGGTAACTCCAGTGGTCTACGGGAACGCGGTGCGATGGAAACTAACGGATTAGGCTTGGCAAAAAATTTCCGTATCGCTGGTCAACTAGCAGATCGTTTCTGGAAGAGATGGATTCGAGAGTATCTACCCACCTTGACGAGACGTACAAAATGGTTTCAGCCGAACCGAGCTCCAATTTCCGTGAATGACGTGGTTCTTATTGTTGATGAGACAAGCAAGCGAAACTCCTGGCCTAAAGGGATCGTCGTGGATGTTCATTTGGCGAAGGACGGACAAGTACGTAGCTGTGGAGGAGGACTCGTTACTCGCCCGGCAGTTAAGCTGTCTAAATTGGACATCATAAGGATTGGTAATACTCAGCGTAGTCACGCAGAAGAATCACGAGGTGGGGAACTTTGCGAGGCTAATAGGAAGGTTTAGCCGCGCGCCAACTGTCCAATTTCAAAAGTCGATTTATTTGAATTTATCTGTTAGTTTAAAAACACTCTTAAGTTGTTCAACACTGTTAGTTTAATCATTTTATTGTTAGTATTGGAAAACTAAAGAATTTAAGGAGAAGAAAATGACGCTATTAGAAGCGGAAGAGTGGCAAACGACAAGTGTAAGAAAAAATATTATTAATTTGATTAATTGTGAATCCATTTGAATTTAAATAAAGATTTCAGCTATCTGTATGCTGTGAACCAGAGCTTGAAATAAGTGGAAATCCTCTGGGACCATGAGTGTCCCAACATTTACTTTATAGGGTCGGAGACCTTGTCACTGCGTTGCCAACTTTTGACTGAAATTATAATACCCTCTGCAAGGGAATATAACTTACTGGTGGAGTTTATTAGCATAAACAAGAAAGGAAAGCTAACTTTGGGCGGAGACGAAGTTGATATACCCTTGAAGAATATTCTGTAAATTATATTCTGCAAAATTATTCATATGATGCATTCTTAATACTCATAAAAAATCCCAACTTCCAAACTTTAAAAACACCAAAGTTATGACATTTCCAATCGATCAGTTATATGGCGGCTATAGGATATAGTCGTCCGATCCATGGTCAAAAATAAAACCCATAGAAAATCCCATCTGCTTAACTTTAAAAACACAAAAGTTATGGCATTTGCGATCGCTCATTTATATGGCAGCTATAAGATATAGTCGGCCGATCCCGACCGTTCCGACTTAGATACTGCGTGCAAAGGAAAGAAGGGTGTGTGCAAATTTTCAATTCGATATCTTTAAAACTGAGAGATTAGTTCGCATAGAAACAGACAGACGGACAGACGGACATGCTTATATCAACTCATGAAGCTATCCTGATCAAGAATATATATAATTTATAGGGTCGGAGATGGTTCCTTCACTGCGTTGCACACTTTTGACCAAAATTATAATACCCTCTGCAAACGTATAAAAAATCAGGCAGAGTTGGAGATGGTAAATTATGCGGAAAAATAAAAAAACTATATTTGGGAAAACAATTACCGTATTCGGCTTATAACCCGGAAATTGAAATGTTAACGCAATTCAAATAAAATATGCGGCTTGCCGAGTTAAACCTCATGGATATAAATCCCAGAAAAACAGTACAGCTAAAGCAGTTTGTGCAGTTTCCAGATATATTCCTTGAAAAGGGAAATAGTTGAAGTTTTCAACGTGATAACGCATTCGATTCCAACAACTGCTAGCTACAACATATTTTCTTTATTAGTTATGTCTAAAAAAAAGTAAAATACCAATAATCTCGGGCTACTCAATCAAACGTATTAAAGCTCGATCACAAAATATCTATTCCAAAAAAAATCAATCGGTAAATTGATTTGACCGTTCAAAGGTAAAAAATATGTTCAGAAACAGAATGTCTCACCCTAACCTGGTTGTTCCATGCTTTCCGGTAACCATCTCGCCCTGACCACACGTAAAGACGACTTTGAATACCAACTGCACAGTGGCCAGCACGAGCTCGCGGTACATTCTCCTCTACTGTGTCTAATGTGACATTGTCCCAGGTCATAGTTTCTGAAAAGACAATATTAAAATTTATTAATTTTAACCCGGATTTATTAAATTTTATCTGAATCAACAACCAAAGCGATAAATGCATCGTGCCGCTATGATATAGGAACAATTTTTTATTTGTTTACTTATGTTTATATTTGGTTATATTGCTATTTTTTTGATGCATTCGCTGATCAGTTTCAAATATTTTTTGAGTAGACAAATACTTTCCTAATCACTGTGGAAAGAAATATTTACAAAACAACTCAAAATCACATTTATAAAAGTGTTTATAGTTTTAGTTTTAGATTCAGTATTCGGATTTAAAATATCTATGGCTAGTTAGATGTCTAAATATGTTAGATCGCTAACTTGGAGGATTTGCGTACTATTAAAGGTTGGCGAAGGACGTGCTGTGTGTAGGAAAATAGAGAGAGGAGAAAGAGAAAGGCATTTTTATATTGTTGTTACATTTATTTTTTATTTCGTATTCCGCTTAACCACTAACCATACAACATATATACTGGTCATTTCATACAAGCAATATGGACACTCAAAAAACTTTGCGGGAGGCCCCACAGCTGGTAGCGGCAGGCCCCGGACACTTCGTGTGCCTTCGCGCGCTCATTGCACGAGTTTGGTCGTTCAGTCGCAGAGACGCGCATTTTGAAGAAAGTTGCCTCTGCGCTTGAATTAGTCTTTATATGTATGCGTGTTCATGCAATGTCATACAGGGGTGCATGTGTGCGTTTATTTCAATTCGATGCGGCAAGAATATTTTGTCTTTTGCTACTTTTCAGACATGATACCCTAACAATATGGGCGTATTCACTATTGGGTTAATGATAAAAACAAGAGAGAACGCTATAGTCGGGTGCCCCGACTATCAGATACCCGTTACTCAGGTAAAAGGAGATGGAGATAGAAACTTTGATCACGCATAACTATTTAACGAATGGTCCGATTTGAAAAATTTCTTCTACATTTCGATAGGTATTGATAAACACAATAAAACTGCATTTTTACTTTTCCGAAATATTTAAATTTTTAAAATCGTATATAAGCGATTGTGGGCGTTAAAGGGGGCGTGGCACCTTTTTGAAACAAACTTGCGCTGCGTAGGAACTCCTAGAATCTGCATGCAAAATGCCAATCTTCTAGCTTTTATAGTTTCCGAGATCTCAGCGTTCATACGGACAGACAGACGGACAGACGGACAGACGGACATGGCTAGATCGACTCGGCTAGTGATCCTGAACAAGAATATATATACTTTATAGGGTCGGAAACGCTTCCTTCTAGCTGTTACATACTTTTGCACGAATACAATATACCCTTTTACTCTACGAGTAACGGGTATAATAAAAATATTATATTAGGTTGTTTGTTAATGACATACCCGTTTTTACATTCAAATTTCGCGCTTTTCTTGTGAAGTCAAATATAATTAATTAAAATAATTAAAATATAAGATATATAGCAATGCTATATATCGTTTGAAAGGTATTGGCATCACCTTTAAAATGACATATAGTTTGTTTACATGAGCTTCTACGTTAAAAAATTACAATCGATTGAAATGGAGTTCACAAACGCAGAAATTCGGGCAATTTTGAAATTTTATTTCGCACAGGGAAAAACTGCTGCGGAATCACAGACAGATTATTGCTGTCTTAGGAGATAACAAACTTTCGATTCAAACCGCCGAACAGTGGTTTTGGCTATTCCGAAGTGGCAATTTTGATACCGAAACACCCAAGCCTTCCGGATGACCAGTGACCGTTGATAAGAATAAAATCATGAAAATAGTGGATCGAGATCGTCATGTGACTATTAGAACCATCGCAGAGGAGCTGCAACTAAGCACCTTATGAGTTATCCCAAAAAAACCTTTTCGACCTATATCAATCTGCGAATCTTTGTTGCACCGTAATAAACTCGACTCATTTCTGGATCGGTTAGTCACTGGTGATGAAAAATGGATCACATATGACAACATAAAGCGTAAAAGATCCTGGTCGAAGCACGGTGAATCGTCTCAAACGGTGGCAAAGCCAGGACTGACGGCTCAGAAGGTGTTGCTCAGTGTATGGTGGGATATCAGAGGAATTATCCATTATGAAGTGTTGCCCTATGGCCAAACCATCAATTCTGACCTATACTGTGAACAACTGGAGCGATTAAAGATTGCACTTGAACAGAAGCTGCCAGCCATGGTGAATCGTAAGGGCGTTGTGTTCCATCATGACAACGCCAGGCCCCATACATCTTTGGTAACGCGTCACAAGCTACGGGAGCTGGGTTGGGAAGTGTTAATGCATCCACCTTATAGTCCGGACATTGCCCCAATCGATTACCATCTGTTTTTGGCCATGCAAAATTTTTTCGATAGAAAAAAATTGAGTTCAAGGGAGGATTGTGAAAATCGAATCGCCGAGTTTTTTGCCAGTAGGGACAAGGACTTCTTTAGGAGTACGCCTCTCCATCAAAATGGCAGAAAATCAACGAAGACAACGGTACAATAGCACTTAAATCGGACAATGCTAACTATGTAAAAATCGTCGTCAAAAATCAATAAAAAACCGGTATGTCATTACCAAACAACCTAATATGTTACATTATATTTTTTAATATTTCCGCATATATTTTATTTTGGTTTACAAATTCAAATCAGTGGTAGCAGAAAAATGATAAATGGAATGAAAAAGATCGGTGTTTGTTCGATAAATCCAAAGACTAGAGCTCTTCCTTAATTATTTATAAGCTTTGAATAATAGTTTTTAACTCAGGTGAGTGGTCTAATGATAGGTCCAAAAGCGATTTGGCATTATGAATGCCAAATCTTATTAAATCTTGAAGTTTTGTTTATTCATCTAACAAATGGCTTATATATTTTTCGTTTAAAACATCCTCCAGTTTTGGAACACGACATAAGTCAGATGATCGTCATGGGGTTCTGCAATCTGACTCCTACTCTACGGAAAACAACTCCTATTTTACACCTATTTTACAAAAATCATCGACCTCACCTTGGTATAAAGTTTGTTACTAGACGCAGTTTAAAATCAAAAGTTTTCAACAAACAAAGAAGGAACATAACACAAACTTTTTTTTACTAGATACACCTAAGCCCCAAGCAATCTAAAAAAATGTAGAAACTCTATTCTATTCAAATCTTATTTAAAAAGAATCTGTCTCAAATTTATCCTCTACTCAAAGATAACAAATTTCTTGGGAACTGGGAATTTCTCACAGATCTAGGTGTTAGCTACAAATTTGAGAAACTGGGCTATAAAACACAATAAGATGGTAAAAAGAGGTACTCCGCAGAGCACATTGCAATCCTTCTTTTGATCATACATACAAAAAATCGCCGAAAGGAGGGTTTAGGAGGATGAGGATGATCTTGCAATCCTCTTTTTGACTGATATAAAAGCAAGAAACAAGCTTAATTCAAATTTTTTTACTAATTACAAACGCTGAAATAAAATTAATAGCTTAACTCCTTTTGTTGATACACGCTGCTACAATTTCGGCCAAACAAAACAAAAAAAATGCAGTCACATGCTACGCAAAATTACTTTATGTATGGCTTAGGGTATGGTATTGTGGTTTCAAACTAAAGTTTACATTGCAGTGAAAAAGACATTTCTAACTCTATACGGTATCATACCAATGGTTCCCAGTTTTATAACTATCAAAAACATTAAAAATGTATATAATCTAACCTGTGCAGGTTATCAAAAGCATTTAAGGCAGGCTTGCACCTTGTGGGGTCAAAGAAATCAATTTTTTCCAGTTTCGGAAAGATACATGTTTTAACTTTACTCTCCTAAAATTTCAAGTCGAAATCTCTTGAATTACGAAAGTTATCGGCCGTTTGGTGGACCGGTGTCAAGCGCGTGGGTCAGCGTCAGGGCTGCCAATTTAGCTATTTAGTTGCTAGATCTAGCAACTTTTAAAAAATTTTGCAACTTTTTTCTTCGATTTGCTATTAGCAACAAATATAGCAACTTTTCATTTTTTTTTTGCAATTTTAGCAGCTTTATTACAAAACTAAACATTTTGTTATTTTTCTTCATCATTTTGAACTTTTTTATACCTATTCCAATTTACTGAACCAATTACGATTGAAAATGGTTCACAAAGATATCTGAATTATTTTATATCTCAGTGGTTCAATCATATGAACACTTTTGATCACTTTTGTGCTGTGTTGTGTCGGTAATGGTGCCAAAAATTTACAAACATCATTTTCGGGATGCCTGGCTGCGCGACGACGAGTTTAAGGAGAGGATTCGCAAGGACTGCACGGACACTTACAGGGACTATTATGCGTATTGCAAATCCACAATAGGCGTGAAACATTTCGATATCCGACACCGCATCAAAAAAACACATGGCTGCGATGGGCGCTGTTGTACAAAAAAATTAATTACCCTTCCTTCAAAAGTCCACGAAAACGGAGGAACAAGAAGCGGCACTATGCCTATACATTGCAAAACACACGACGATGGCGACAAGCGATCATTTATATGCATAATTAGTTTAAAAGTTAAATTTAACTGATCTGGCATTTTTTTTGGCTATTTTCGAAGAATTTTTAGCAATTTCTAGCAATTTTATTTTCAAAATCTAGCAATTTCTACTTGTGAGTTTCTGGCAGCACTGGTCAGCGTGGGTCCGCCGCTCCAAGCCGCCCTGCCGCTGGTTCGATTTGAGGCTCGAGATTTGTTTTCACAGGCGAAAGTCGTATCGAGTAAACGGAATTAAAAATCGCGACTAATCGCCCGGGTCAAAAAGGCAAAAAACGGAATTTTTACGGTAATCGAGATGTATGAAAATTCGACATACATTGTTGCCATTATAGTGCAAATTTTCGAACGCGTTTTTCTCGAAACCATGTTTTCCGAGTTGGCGGAAGTCGTACAAGCTGCAAAAATTGAGCAATCGTCATGAAATTTTTTATACATGTTCCTCATGTTCCTATGTGCATGGCATGAACTAGGATCTTTTGAAAATATTAAAAATTGTTTATTTAAAAAAATAATGAGTAACGAAAAAATGAGGAAAAAACCGATTTTTTTTCAAAAGCTCATAATTTTTGCATTTTTCATGTTTTTTCAATTATCCTAGTTCAAGCCATGCGAACAAGATTAAGCGAATACATACGAACAGATTAAGAATATATTCGTTTTTTGCGTTTCAGATTATTTCTTAAAATTCCAAAAAATCCGCCATGAGGACGAGTTTTTCGCGGACATGCCGCCATTGTTGGGTACTCCCCCTCCCCCCTTCGCTTGGATCGCACTCAAAAAAATTGTGTAGCTTCAATAAACTGTACCCTACAACTGGCCCATACCCACCATACTTTCCAAGAAATAAATTCCAGAAAAAAATCAGGTTTTTGGCGCCAACAAGGTGCAAGCCTGCCTTAATTTAATAATACTGATTCAAATTATGTTATATTTATTCTGGTTATTTTAAAGAATTTTATAAATGTTTTTTTTTTTAAGTTTGTTATTAAACAAAATATCTTAACAAAAAAGGAAAGCTAACTTCGATATAAAGCTAACCCTTGCAGAATATTCTGTAAATTAACTCTCCAAAATTATTTATATGATACATTCTTAATACTCATACTTCTTTTGAATTTGACATATCTACCCTTTTCAGGGTAGGGAGTGACAGCAACGGGCAGTAAAGGTCATATAATTATATATACAGGATAAAGTAGGCCGATCCTTATGAAATTTGGTAGGTCGGTTTGTTGGCCAAAAAAAGTCCATAGAAAATACCAACTTCCTAATTTTACAAACACCGAAGTTATAGCATTTCCGATCGTTCAGTTATATGGCAGCTATAGGATATAGTCGGCCGATCCTCATGAAATTTGTCAGCTCTGATTGATTGACCCATTGAAAATCTCAACATACAGATATAGTCGGATATACGATATATTCGGCCGATCCTAGCCGTTCCAACTTGCAAAGTTTCAATTCGATATCTTTAAAACCGTAGAAACAGACAGACGGGCATGCTTATATCAACACAGGACGAGATTTTGATCAAGAATATATATACTTTATCGGGTCGAGTCAATGCGTTGCACACTTTTGACCAAAATTTTAATACGCTCTGCAGGGGTATAAAAACTTCGGCAAGCCGAACTTACAAAACGACTATGCTATGACGATTTTGCACTGCATTTTGCTATCGTTTCTATGGCAGCTATATGATATTGTTGTCCAATTTTGACAAAACTAAAAGCGTAATTCCTATATAGTAAGTAATTACTATACCTCAAAGTAATTACTATACCACGAGGACCGAAGCTAACTTCGGCCAGCCGAAGTTTTAATACCCTTGCTGACTTTGCCAAAATTGCTAAAATTGAAAAAGTAGCGAACAGAATAAGGTATAAATAAATTAATTAGATTTGCATAGTTTCATGCCAATAGCTTTTATACTGCAAAACTGTCATATACAAATAGGAAAAAAAGGGATGTTTTCCCAGCCCTTAACAATTTTTCCTACGGAAGCTATACGATATAGACGTCCGATCGGCAAGCGCTTTTACCCTGATCAAGGTATGCGTAAATAAATAAGACTTGGAAAAATTTATGTCAATAGCTTACACTGCGCGAAATATTCTAAAAAACATGAAATTTTGACCGATTTCACCGTATTGTTCCTATGGGAGCTATAGGATATAGACGTCCGATCAGCACGCGCTTTTACCTTGATGAAGAAATACCTTGAAAAAAATACGATTTGAAAAAATTTATAGCAATAGCTTTTACACAGCGCGAAATATTCTGAAAAACATCAAATTTGGACCGATTTTACCCTATTTTTCCTATGGGAGCTATAGGATATAGACGTCCGATCGCAACGCGATTTTACCCTGAGCAAGGTATGCATAAAAAAATACGATTTCAACAAATTTATAACAATAGCTTTTACACTGCGCGAAATATCATCAATTCTTGCAAGATATATCCGATTGTTCCTATGGGAGCTATAGGATATAGACGTCCGATCGTGGCGATTTTTAAACTTGATCTGCGTACACATGTTTTAGGACGAGTGTGAAAGTTTCAGATCGCTAGCTTTTAAACTGAGCTCGCAAAGGGTATTGAAACAGACGGACAGACGGACATGGCCAAGGACAAAAAAGTGAAAACAACAACAAAGTTATATATTTTTTAAATATTAATTTCGAATTGTTCCTTCCTATGGGAGCTATATAATATAGTCCCCCGATCTGGCTCGTTCCCACTTATATACTACCTGCAATAGGAAGACACGGACAGACGGCTAGCTCGACTCTTCTGGTGATGCTGACGGAAGGGACTATTACCGAAAAGGTATATCACCGATGGTTTTGAGTGAAAGCGCCAGAATCTTATGAAAGGATAACGCCAAATCAGGACTTTCCTAATCATTTTCACCAAACAGCAAAACGGCATAATGCTTTTTCCAATTGTGTTGCTCCTAGGAAAAATAATTCAACTATTACAAAACTTTTGCTTAGGGAATTATATCATAAGAGAGGGTTGTAAGGACCCAAAAGTCGATTGGCATACAAGGTAAGATATGTTCTTGTTATGGATTGCTCGACACAGGTAACACAATTTTAGGTATGCCATTTGCCAAATTGCAGATCGCCCCCACTAACAGTTCTTTCGCTCATTTCTGCACGCTCACATATGTGAGCAAACCGAGTTCAAATATACAGTGATGTAATACTTAACTCTTAAAAGTGCTTATAACTTTTAAAATAATGCGGCGAAATAAACCGACCGAATAAAAGTATATAGCCCAATACATGTCTCTACAGAGTTCCGGGAGGCACAAATTATAATCTGCATGCTAAATTCCAAATCTCTTACTCTGTTGGCTCTGAGACATCGACGTTCATATGGACAGCTTAATACTACTTTTAATGCGTCTATAAATAATAACGTCAGTATTCTATAAATATTAACGTCAGTATTTAAATTTTTTCTTGAATCCACAACATTTAAAGAAAATTGTGTTAAAATTGTTGATTGATCCGAGTAAAACTTCCGAAGTTATTGGCAGTTGAACTTCGATAAGCTATATCGTTTTGTATTGACTTTTAATTCCCATTAAAAATCGGAAAAAAAAAAAGTTAAAATAAAAACTCGACAGCGTTACCTGGGGAAATTTGTCCTTCAAGGAGTTATCCGGGGTTATCCGGATCCCCTTAAGTAATGACATTTGATTGTTTCAATTCAGATGATTCTGTGATTAGTTACGATGTGCACCGCAAACCACATCTTTTCGAGGTGCCGCCGGAGATTTCACTCACTTTTCTATATTTTTGGATGCAAATCTGTGCACATATTGTTAATGTTGTATTATTACAATTTTCTGAGACTATTCATATTAGCAATCAAAATTTTTAAAAACTTAAAAGATTTTGAAGAGAATTAACCTTAACTTATTAAACCACATATGACTTTGATTCGGAAAAAAATTTAGTGGATACATACATTTTTAAAATAAAACAAGAAAGGAAAGCTAACTTCGGGCGGAGCCGAAGTTGATATACCCTTGCAGAATATTCTGTAAATAATATTCTCCAAAATTATTCACATAATGCATTCTAAATACTCATAAAAATCGCAACTTCCTAACTTTAAAATCACCAAAGTTATGGCATTTTCAATCGTTCAGTTATATGGCAGCTATGGGATATAGACGGCCGATCCCTATAAAATTTGGTAGGTTTGATTGATTGGCCAAATATAAAACTCATAGAAAATCCCAACTTCCTAACTTTAAAAACACCAAAGTTATGGTATTTCATATCGTTATATGGGAGCTATAGGATATAGTCGGCCGATCCTTATGAAATTTGGTAGGTCGAATTGATTGGCCAAATCAAAAAGCCATAGAAAATCCCAACTTCCTAACTTTACAAACAGCAGAGTTATGGCATTTCCTATCGTTCAGTTATATGGCAGCTATAGGATATAGTCGGCCGATCCCGGCCGTTCCGACTTATATACTGCGTGCAAAGGAAAGAAGGGTGTGTGCAAAGTTTCAATTCGATAGCTTTAAAACTGAGAGACTAGTTCGCGTAGAAACAGACAGACGGACAGACAGACGGACAGACAGACGGACAGACGGACATGGCTATATCAACTCAGGAGGTGATCCTGATCAAGAATATATATACTTTATAGGGTCGGAGATGACTCCTTCACTGCGTTGCACACTTTTGACCAAAATTATAATACCCTCTGCAAGGGTATAATTATGATACACTAATTCTACTTAGAATCAAAAAACCTATGTTCGGAATAAGAAGACATATCAGATCTTTCGAAAGGAGACTTCAAACTAAAAACAAGAAAGGAAAGCTAACTTCGGGCGGAGCTGAAGTTGAAATACCCTTGCAGAATATTCTGTAAATTATATTCTCCAAAATTATTCATATGATGCATTCTTAACACTCATAAAAATCCCAACTTCCTAACTTTAAAAACACCAAAGTTATGGCAATTCCAATCGTTCAGTTACGTGGCAGCTATAGAATATAGACGGCCGATCCTTATGAAATTTGGCATGTCGGATTGATTGGCCAAAAATAAAACCGATAGAAAATCCCAACTTCCTAACTTAACAATCACCAAAGTTATGGCATTTCCTATCAATCAGTTATATGGCGGCTATAGGATATAGTCGGCCGATCCTTTTGAAATTGGGTAGGTCGGATTAATTAGACAAATATAATCTCAATTTCCTAACTTTACAAACACCACAGTTATTGCATTTCCGATCAATCTGTTATATGGCAGCTATAGAATGTAGTCGACCGATCGCGGCCGTTCCGACTTATATACTGCATGCAAAGGAAAGAAGGGTGTGTGCAAAGTTTCAATTCGATATCTTTAAAACTGAGAGACTAGTTCGCCTAGAAACAGACAGACGGACATGCTTATATCATCTCAGGAGGTGATCCTGATCAGGAATATATATACTTTATAGGGTCGAAGATGTCTCCTTCACTGCGTTGCACACTTTTTGAAATTATAAAACCCTCTGTAAGGGTATAACAATAAACTAGTGGAAAATCTTTTTACAAGAGGACTTATTTTACGGACCGAAAGGAATAAGTTAGTTACAACAACAACTTTACAACCTCGCATATACGGACTACCACAAACCCACAAAGGGACTTCCTTAAGGCGTAAGTATACATTAAAAAACATCATGATGGACTTCATCTACAACATCAAATACTCAGTGGAATTTTAAGAAAAAATCAACAATACGTACATCATTTATGATACAATAATAATATCGTTTGATGTAGTCACAAATCTTGCGATACAGTTAAATAAAAATAAAGAACGAACAGATATTTTAAATTCAAGTGTGTATGTCACACAACTAAAATTAATGCCAATGGGAACATACGAAAGGAAGAGCTATTAGACAATACTTTGAAAAAACTAGGACAGAGACCAAAACATTTCACGAAGTATCCACATAGATTTATTCGCAATAATTAAAGAAGACGATATACAACACACAATTGACGCTTTAAACTCTTTTAATAAAAATAAAAATTCACATTGGAACAGGAGGACGATAGAAAGCTGGCATATTTGGACTCATTGGTATAGGCATGGAAACATTTTAAAACTAAAGAAACAAAATATAATTTTTTTTGACAAATTGATTTTGAAAAAATGAACAAAATCTATCAAAACGATCAATTAGGATTTGTTAGGGTCATAAGTCCAGTCGTTTAAAAAAACATGGTTTATAGAAAAACAAAAAGCAAAAGCCGGCTTTTACGAAAATAAAAGATTCTTCAAAACGAATATTTATCAATAATATTATCGAATATCTGAAATTATTAAAATCGACTATATCTCGGACCCTATCCGTGTATATTTAAAATTGGCGCTTTTCGACTATATAATAGCTGAAATAAAAATAAAGTTTCATCCAGATTGTTTTAAAACCAAGAGACTAGTTTACAGCGTACAGAGGGACTCTCCTGCCGATGCTGATCAAGAATAAATAGGCTGTTCAATATCTCCTTCAGTTCGTTTTTATACTCTTGCGAGGGTATTATAATTTTGGTCAAAAGTGTGCAACGCAGTGAAGGAGGCATCTCCGACCCTATAAAGTATATATATTCTTGATCAGGATCACATCCTGAGTTCATGTCCGTCTGTCTGTTTCTAGGCGAACTAGTCTCTCAGTTTTAAAGATATCGAATTGAAACTTTGCACACACCCTTCTTTCCTTTGCACGCAGTATATAAGTCGGAACGGCCGGGATCGGCCGACTATATCCTAAAGCTGCCATACAACTGAACGATATGAAATGCCATAACTTTGGTGTTTTTAAAGTTAGAAAGTTGGGATTTTCTATAGGTTTTATTTTTGGCCAATCAATTCGACCTACCTAATTTCATATAACTGCACGATTAAAAATGAGATAACTTTGGTGTTTTTAAAGTTAGGAAGTTGGGATTTTTTATGAGTATTAAGATGAATCACATGAATAATGTTGGAGATTATTATTTACAGAATATTCTGTAAGGGTATATCAACTTCGGCTCCGCCCGAAGTTAGCTTTCCTTTCTAGTTTTATATGAACTTTTTCCTAAAAAAAAAGTTTTAAGGGTTGCATATTTACAACACATTTTGTTTGTCTTTTGCTATATTATCGATTCTTATAATTAATTAACCTAAAATTTACGTACCTAAGTCAAGAACTGCTAGAGTATTTGTACATTTCCATTCCCGTTCTGTCGTCGACTTGGAATCATTAATCACCAATGGAACCCAGCCACCGAACACATACATTTTGTTTGCAATCATTGTGGAACTGTGTAATGAACGTGGTAAAGGCGCAGGCCCTAGAGTTTTCGGCTTGGACCAGGTCATTGAATCTGAGAATATTAATACACAAATATAGAAAATATGGAAAGTAGACGCATATACTACAACTACCTGCATCTAGCAACCACAAATCTCCTAGCCGACATCCACTCATTCCTCCATAAATTAAGAGGTTTAAATTACCAGTAACTTTACTTGCAAACGAAATGCCTGTGTGAGACTCTCTTGGTGGAGGACTGTCGCCATACGTTTTAGGTATTATCCACTTTCCATTATGACTGTGAACTCCTCGAGTATCCAGTATGTACAAATCGTTTAAATATCTGCAATAAAGAATTTAAAAATCATAAAAGTGCATTCCTTCAGAAAATAGACAAAATATGACTTACTTTGGAATATTGTTTTTTGGATCGTCCGATTCATTTGCTAGTCCGCCAAACAGAAATATTTTTTCACCAACCATTGTAAAGCTGTGCCCTAAGCGAGGACAGGGCGGCAATCCACTGTCCGGTGATTCTGGATACATTTTTCTCCACTCCCATTTTGTGGCCTGAAGCTCATAGAGCTCATTAGAATACTTTCCGTATTCGATCATTCCCCCAAAGACAAACATTCGAGTTCCTTCTACAACAAATCCATAAGCAGCGCAACCATTCGGCACATCCCCCTTGAGCACAGGCACATACCATTGATTTGTAACTACAATAAAATAAAACATAAAATATCAATACTTTTAAATTTTCAACGGTACTCTTGGACAAAATAAACTTACAAAAATATTATATATAAATATAAAGATTGTCTTGTTTGCAATTAAAAAACAAATTTTTAATTATATTATTTTTATACCCGTTACTCGTAGAGTAAAAGGGTATATTGTATTCGTGCAAAAGTATGTAACAGCTAGAAGGAAGCGTTTCCGACCCTATAAAGTATATATATTCTTGTTCAGGATCACTAGCCGAGTCGATCTAGCCATGTCCGTCTGTCCGTCTGTCTGTCCGTATGAACGCTGAGATCTCGGAAAGATTGGCATTTTGCATGCAGATTCTAGGAGTTCCTACGCAGCGCAAGTTTGTTTCAAAAAGGTGCCACGCCCCCTTTAACGCCCACAATCGCTTATATACGATTTTAAAAATTTAAATATTTCGGAAAAGTAAAAATGCAGTTTTATTGTGTCAATACCTATCGAAATGTAGAAGAAATTTTTCAAATCGGACCATTCGTTAAAAAGTTATGCGTGATCAAAGTTTCTATCTCCATCTCCCTCGCACTCCTTTTACCTGAGTAACGGGTATCTGATAGTCGGGGCACCCGACTATAGCGTTCTCTCTTGTTAAACGTTAGAAAACAACAAAGGTTTCCCGATTTTTCTATTGTCTTTTGTCACGATATACTTTGTAGTCGGAGATGTTCCATCCACTATGGTGTAAGTTATAATATTCTCTGCTACAATTTAAAAAGCTAGGGACAAAAACTCTTCGTCATTAACAGGTGCTATATGTAAAAAAAACATCAAATTTTTATTAAAATCATGACAATTAATTTAAGGTATGGCTTGCCTTGCGTATTTGTGCTTAGAATAATCTAAATGAAGTTTTTGCTTATTTCTCTTGTTCTGAAGACATCGCTGTCTAATTTATTTTCCATGAATTCATTAAAGGCTTTCCATATTTAAAAGGCAGCCACAACAAAAATAATAGTTTTTTCCTGATGGTTTGAAGAATTCGCGATTTAATTTTGAACTTACTGCAATTTTACAATAGCAATTTAATTCTTCATTGCGGGAAAAGGAACGGACCATTAAAGGGATATTCCGATATTTTCTTTCTATAAATATGTCCCTAGTATTATTTTTTTATACCCTTGCAAAGGGCATTATAATTTTGGTCAAAGTGTGCAACGCAGTGAACAGGATCACCTCCTGAGTTGATATAAGCATGTTCGTCTTTCTGTTTCTACGTAATTGAAACTTTGCACACACCCTTCTTTCCTTGCACGCAGTATAAAAGTCGGAACGGCCGGGATCGGCCGCTACATTCTATAGCTGCCATATAACAGATTGATCGGAAATGCCATAACTTTGGTGTTTGTAAGGTTAGGAAGCTAGGATTTTCTATCGGTTTTATTTTTGGACAATCATTCGGAAAAAACAGGTCAATGCTTTCAATTTTTTTCTTTTTGAGATTTTCAAAAATACTAAAACTTTCAATTTGATGATTCAGGATATATATAAGATTATCAGAATTTTCAGTAAGTCGATCGAGTAGAACTGTAGAAAACGTGACTTTCGTTTCAAAAAGCTTATTAAAATAAAACAAGAAGGGAAAGCTAACTTCGGGTGGAGCCGAAGTTGAAATAAGTTAGTTTGCAGAATATTCTGTAAATTATATTCTCCAAAATTATTCATATGATGCATTCTAAACACTCATAAACATCCCAACTTCCTAACTTTAAAAACACCAAAGTTATGGCAATTCCAATCGTTCAGTTACGTGGCAACTATAGAATATAGTCGGCCGATCCTTATGAAATTTGGTATGTCGGATTGATTGGCCAAAAATAAAACCGATAGAAAATCCCAACTTCCTAACTTAACAAACACCAAAGTTATGGCATTTCCGATCAATCAGTTATAAGGCGGCTATAGGATATAGTCGGCCGATCCTTATGAAATTTGGTAGGTCGGATTAGTTAGACAAATATAAAACCCATAGAAAATTACAACTTCCTAACTTTACAAACACCAAAGTTATGGCATTTCCGATCGATCAGTTATATGGCAGCTATAGGATATAGTCGACCGATCCCGGCCGTTCCGACTGCGTGCAAAGGAAAGAATGGTGTGTGCAAAGTTTCAATTCGATATCTTTAAAACTGTGAGACTAGTTCGCGTACAAACAGGCAGACGGAGAGACGGACAGTCGGACATGCTTATATCAACTCAGGAGGCGATCCTGATCAAGAATATACTTTAGCACACTTTTAACCAAAATTATATTACCTTCTGATAGGGTATAAAAATAAAATCAAGAAAGTGCTGTTTTTTGGCCTTTAAAACCTTTGTTCGATCAGTCGGTTTAGTCATATTGAAAATGTGTACAAATATTAATAGAAGTGGCTTTTAAGTTTTTCAGATAGATTGCATGAGACGTGTCAGCCTAAACTAACGGGAAAGAAGCAACTTTTAAAACAATTTCTTCAAATGTATTGATCCGATCGAAATTTGTGAAATATGGTTTGGGCATATTTAACTATTTAAGAATGAAAGTAACAAAATCAATTGTCTTATCTAAGATTTTATTACCTAATGTTTATTTTTATAAAACTCAGGACAAGTAAGAAATCCTTAATGGAATCCTTTTAAAAAACCTTTTTGAATAGTTGAGTTTATATTACTTATCGAGATGTAGAATGTACGGTGTTTACCTACATTTTTCGGAGTTAGTGTTACAATTTTTGTATTTCCTTCGATGCTGATAAATGCTTAAAATTGATATAGTTTTGAATTTAATTACCTGTGTTATAGACGTGCAATTCGTCAACAATTCCTTCATTTCCGCCGCCAAAAACCACCATAAGCTCTTTAATATTTATAGCGCGGTGGCCATGCCTAGGACGCGGCTGTGGTCCTGTTGGGTTAAGAACCCGCTTCCAACGAAATCCGGACAAGTTGTTGGCCGCGTGGCGGTCAACATTGACCTCTATATCCATGAAATTTCTATTGACACAGTCGGGTTGGAGGATCTGCGCTGCATTTAGATCATCAGATGCAGATACTTGATCTCCCGAAGAAAGGGTTGAACCCACGATTTCTGAACATTCCATATTATAATCAGAAAATTAATAGTACCGGCAATAATGATTTTTGTTTAATTTTGGCAAGGAGTTAAGAATGCATTATTATCATGTAACCCAGTTCACCTGCAAACTAGAAATTGAAATAAATTAGAAACACCTAAAAATTGTTTAGGAATCAATTCTCTCTACCAAAATCTTCATCGGTCGTATTAACTATCGGCAAGAGTTTTAATTTTGCTCAAAAGAACTCGAGAAACTGTAGGTAAGTTTTCCGTTAGGTTGTTAAAAAATATTATATACATGCAATCTTATACATTTTTTTAAATTATCGTCGGCACAAAATTTTTGTTGCCATTTGGAAGGGTGTAAAAATACCATATAGTTGTGTATACTATTGTGCGGTTCCTTTAAAATGCAAAATACTAAATTACTTGAAATACTCTATACACTCCACAATTTACTTTCACCTGGCAATGCTGGAAATGGACGCTTCATTATAGTGCATTAAATCTCATATCAGCAAATTAACTCAGCAAATATCCCAATTAAAGATGACGGTTTAATAATTAAGTATATTTTAATGCTTTACCAAAAGTTTGTCAATAACTGTTTGTCTACAAAATGATGTAAAGGATTTACAAAATCAAAAGCCGTACAGAACACCACAACGCAGGCACGTACTAATTAGAGGTGGAAGTACCACATGAGGTCTATCGATACATCCATGCATAAGAAACATCGAAATGTGATTCTAACAGCCTAGTTACACTTACTCGAGTTTTCGAACGTTAACGCAATCTTGCCAAACTGTCGGCATAATCTTTCATTGTTTATATTTGCAAACAAAAACTAACAAAATCGTTAAAAACAAGAGTAAAGCTTACACGGTATTATTGTTACTAGCAAGTTCAGCATCGGATATAATAACTTGTATAATTTAATACGTTTATTTAGCCCAAATGTCTGCTATATGCTATGGGTACTTAAACATTGTGCATTGAAGAGTTTGTTTATTTTTAGGATTTGATTTTTAATAATATATTCTAGATCACAAAAAGTACAGAAAAACAATTTTATAAAGAGATTTCACTCGAAAGAAATCAAAAAAGAAATCACATCTTCACGCCTTCAATTGCCACTTGTTCGTTTTTGTTGGTTGCTATTGTGAGAGATGATCGTTACGCCCAAAAATCAAAGATAAATCGAAAATAATACAAATATCTGAGCCATACTTTACTAAAAAGCACTTATTCCCATTGTTATTTTATTGCCGCAGAACCAACATTCACCATTCATAATCAGCAATAACGAGTTCTGTAAGCAGATTAAGATCAGATTGGGTTTTATCTTTAAGCAACTCTAATACAATTACTGGAATCGAACAAATTTAAAAAGATATGACATGACCGTAAAAATAAGTTATGCCGAAAAATAATTTGAAACACTTAGACTTCGTTCTTGCGTTTCGGGAGGAACCACAAAAACAATCACAAAGAACAGCTGGGATGGTGAGAGATTATGGATTTTAATTTTTATTTTTTTATAAATTGCTATTTGACTTATTCAAATCATCGTAATGGTTAAAGCCTAGTATCCTGATCGACAAACGATTATGCTAGCGTAAAAACTTTAATCTTTGCTGTGTGACCAAAAGTTTGATAGTTCATCAGATTTAAGCGTGCTACGGTCGTACTGTCAATCAGCTGGGATTGTTGACAAGCAGTTAAAATTCAAATATCGTATTTGCGGGAAAGAGCCTTTAAAAGATATTATCAAATACCTTGGCAAGACAAGTCTGCCGCTGTACAAAGAAGTTAAAAAACAATTCAATTTAAATTTAACAGTTGCTTATTTTAATTTACTGATAATTATTTGCTAATTTAAAGTTCATAGCTGCACTTTTATTGTGTTTTTCGTAAATTTTTGACATATGAAACATTTTGCTCTGACAAGAGGCACCCCAGAAGTATTAATGTTATTTTGTCCTCACATGTAAACTCCTGCAATTGACTTTTGCGGATTTTTTGATTTTTTTCCTCCATTTTTAATATGTTCAGTGAGAAGCGCACGCCGAAAGATTAAATTTTTTAATCTTTGCGCTAGGGTTCACCCAAAGTTCATTTCCGCAGACTGGCAACGCTATGGAATTTTCTGGTATTTTTCGTCGAACAGGAGACCAACGTGAAAAAAGGCACGACGAAAAGTGAACGCCAGCTGTTTGCCTCTCGCTCTCTCTCATGACTGGCGTACGGTTTTCGTCGATCAGGATACTAGGCTTTAAGTATAAGTACTCCAACAACGTCTGCCGAAACTCTACTTAACTTAACTTTTGCTAATCATTAATTTCCTTCGGAAAATTGAGAAATTGTTGTGGACCCAGCAAAAGCCTAGTATCCAGATCGACGAAAACCGTACGCCAGTCATGAGAGAGAGCGAGGGGCAAACAGCTGGCGTTCACTTTTCGTCGGGCCTTTTTTTCGCGTCGGTCTCCTGATCGACAAAAAAAATACCAGAAAATTCCATCGCGTTGCCAGTCTGCGGAAATGAACTTTGGGTGAACTCTAGCGCAAAGATTAAAAAATTTAATCTTTTGGCGTGCGCGTCTCACTGAACATATTAAAAAATGGAGGGAAAAAATCAAAAAACCTGCAAAAGTCGATTGCAGGAGTTTACATGTGAGGACAAAATAACATTAATACTTCTGGGGTGCCTCTTGTGAGATCAAAATGTTTCATATGTCAAAAATTTACGAAAAACACAATAAAACACAATAAATTAGAAAATAATTATCAGTAAATTAAAATAAGCAACTGTTAAATTTAAATTGAATTGTTTTTTAATTTCTTTGTATAGCGGCAGACTTGTCTTGCCAAGGTATTTGATAATATCTTTTAAAGGCTCTTTCCCGCAAATACGATATTTGAATTTTAACTGCTTGTCAACAAACCCAGCTGATTGACAGTTCGACCGTAGCACGCTTAAATCTGATGAACTCTCAAACTTTTGGTCACACTGCAAAGATTAAAGTTTTTACGCTAGCGTAATCGTTTGTCGATCTGGATACTAGGCTTAACAAACAGTTGTTTTATAGTGTTATTGAGCTTAGAACGTGACTCCAGTTTCATCAGAAGTTATTTAACTGAAGGACAAAACAATTATTTACCATCCTCAGCTAAATCAAACAAATACAGCTGTTCGTAACTCGATTGATGGAGTAACCAACCTAATGTGGACAGGATAGGTAGGATAATTGAGCTAAGCAAGCGATAGCTAGCTCGAAAGGACACTTGAGGCAGTATCGAGAGTACTTTAAATATGCAAAAGATGATTTTGTGGCAATTGGCTGCTCTCGGTGGCATCAGGTTATGTTTTCTATATACAATTATTTATAGATTAAAAAATAAATTAAAAATGAATTAATTAAATAATTATAAGTCCTTAGTAATTTGGAAATGGTGTAATATATATATAAAAAGATTCTTAAATAGCATAATAAAATTATTCAAATAACAGTCTTTTATTTAAAATCAAATACAAAATATCAATACATGTGATTACAAAGAACTTTATTGTCTTACTTATATATTTTGTGTTTAAGCCTAGTACTCAGATCGACGAAAACTGTTCGTCAGTAATGAGAGAGAGCGACACTCAAACAGCTGGCGTTCACTTTTCGTCCGGCTTTTTTTCACCTAGCTACTCAGAGCGACGAAAAAATTTCAGAAAATTTCATAGCGTTGCCAGTCTGCTGAAATGAACTTTGGCTGAACCCTAGCGAAAAGAATAAAAAATTTAATCTTTTGGCGTGAGCTTCTCACTCAACATTTTAAAAATGGAGGGGAAAAATCGGAAAACCAGCAAAAGTTGATTGCTGGTTTACTTGTGAGGACAAATTAACATTATTACGATCTGTGGAGTCCCGCCCAGAATTGGAGGATTTGTCAAATAAAAAACATTTTATTGCAACCATTATAGCGTGGGAGGAAATTGCCTGGGAAATGGATAAAGATAGGAAGTCATATTTGTACATTATTAAATATTTGTTAACGATGACATATACAATATTTATGTCTTTATAATTTATGTCTAGATAATAGTTGCCGCGGGGCAAGCGACCGAAGAGTGGAAGTGCTGGAGAAGTCCCACTGGAGAACCCAACGGGGGTTAATTTTTTGGTGTGCCTCTTGTAAGAGCAAAGTGTTTCTAAGGTCAAAAGTTTACGAAAAAACTTAGAAAAATCGCCTGTTAGAACTAAGTGCAGCTATAAACTTTAAATTAACAAATAATTAATTAATTAAGAAAAACCACTGTTATATTTATATTGTATTATTTTTTAATTTCTTTGTACAGCGGCAGACTTGTCTTGCCAGGGTAGTTGATACTATCTTTTAAAGGCGATATTTGAATTTTAACTTTAACTGCGACCGTAGCACGCTTAATTCTGATGAACTCTCGAAAATGCAGTCACACTGGAAATATTAAAGTTTTTCCGTTTGTCGATCTAAGTACTAGGCTTTAGTGACTGCGGCTTAAAAAAAAGTTTGAATAAATGATGGGTTGAGGTGACGAACTGATTTTAAAAAACATAACAAGGGTTAAATATAAGGGTTTAAAATATTTGTAATAAAGCTTGTGTACAAGTTAACTAAGTTAACCGGGCGACGGCAATGACCGATCGTCCAAAGGCTCGCTCCGGCCAAATTGCTGACATAGCGTCTGGCCGGAAGCTCGTGCATAGCCGGCAAGCACTACCCATTGGAGTGGCCGCTATGAGTCCCTTTTTATGTTAGCTTTAAGTTCAGTTCAATTTTGATATTCAACGAATAAAGAGCACAAGCTCGTTCAATATAACTCCGGCAACCGCCGTTAACCATTTTATTATTTACAAACTGACTGAGTCTCTAGGCCAGCAGGTTAAGAAGGGCAGTCACCCTTCCAACATAATCCTCCTAATTCATCATTGGGACACCTTCGGCCAGCCGGCCAACAATCAACAGTGGACCTGTCGTCCGCCAGAGAAGAAGAAGAGAAGTCGCCGAGTACTGACGGCGATTCACCATTAACCGGATAATAATTATATTAATTGGCGCCCACGTTAAATTACCCATCTAAGTCGGGAAATCATGTAAGTGAGCACTTCTGTTCCAAAAAATTTTTCCGGCATCTGCATTGGTAAAATATTTAAATACGCTATATTTTCTGCAGCTCTGTATTAGAGTTTCATGTTAACATTTTTATAAATAAACATACTTACTAATTGGCTGACAATTTTATTGGTGTAATCACATGTGATATTATTTGTGTTTTTCATTGTTTGCATTTTTTAAAAAAAAAATTCTTTCAATAAATATCTTGGTGCCCAATATTATCGCCAATATAACTACCAGATTACATATTTAATACCCAGCCTAGACGCAAAGGCGCCGCCGGGAAATAAATTTATTAATTGTGCATTTATTGATATATTTTTATTGGCGACGGATACTGTCTCATTTAAATTTGTGCATTTAATTTACCCCTTATATGTAGTCATCTTTTTGCTTACACCTAAATTCTTTGTGTTAGCTTGGCAACAGTCTTGGGTTTGTTTTTGTTTCCATCGCTTACCCACTCCACTACGACACTCGAACTCGACACCGCGACGTTTGTATTCCGATTTTGTTTAGCTTCGCTTCTTTGTCTTTCAGAGCGGCAGCTTAGCCACCACGGATCTTTACTGTGTCAATTTTTGTTGTTTATATTTTTGTTTGCCATAGCGGAGACCCGGTCCCCGTGATCCCCCTCTCCTTGTCACTGCTTGGCGAGGCAACAGCTCAATTTCCAACGAGCTCTCGTCCATCGTTACCAAGCGGCATCTCAGCCCCCGCGGCCCCCTCGCTATATCCGTGGGCAAGACCGCTTGAGCATGCATTAAATCGCTGGGCCGATTTAGCTTGCACGGCTCCATATGAGCAACCCATTCCAACAATATAGGAACAGCAACTAGATCCCCAGTGACTCTGAATCAGAGACTGAAGGGCCGGCAAAAACTTCTACACCGAAAAGTGTAATTGTCGGCAGTCCCTCAGCCAGAAACATGGCATTTAACCCAGATCAAATAAAGGCGGTAGTAGACGCTGCCGTCAACCATGCCCTACAGGACAGCCAGCGCAGGGAGAATGAGTTGCGCCAGACTATCCAACAACTGGCCAACCAAGTGGCGGCGATGCAGGTCGCACCTGCCCCAACAGTAGCTCCTCAGATTAAAGTTTATACACCTATAGACATTAATAACACCGTCATTTGTAATGAGCCACTAGACGCCGTCAAATGCCTGCCCGAATTTTCGGGTGCCCAGGAAACATACGTCTCCTGGCGGCAGGCGGCAGTAGGCGCATACTATACTTTTAAGAATTTCGTAGGAAGTTCACGCCATTATCAGGCAGTTATTATAATTAGGAGCAAAATAAGGGGACCGGCTGATGCAGTGCTATCCTCATTTGGCACAGTGCTTAGTTTCGACGCGATTATAAATCGACTCGACTTTACTTATAGTGACAAGCGGACAATGCATGTCATAGAGCAGGAGATGGGCACCCTCAGACAGGGGAGTCTCTCGCTTCTACAATATTATGACGAGGTTGAAAGGAAGCTCACCCTCCTCACCAACAAGGCGACCATTACATACGAAGCCTCGGCTGCACGAGTTTTATGCGAAAAATTCCGTGATGATGCCCTTCGCGTATTTATCTCAGGATTAAAACGCAGCCTCACTGACGTCCTCTTCGCGGCGAAGCCCAAAGACATGCCATCAGCACTTGCCTTGGCTCAAGAGGTGGAGGCGAACCATGATAGGTATACCTTTGCATCATCATTTGCAAGAAGCCAGGAAGACAGGGAGAAAAAACAATTTCCTAAGGCGCAAGAGCGTCCGCAGGCCGCCCCTCATGCTAATTCCCAATATAGTGGCGGTAAAAATCCCCATTTTACTAAGCAACACAAGGCACAAGTCCACCCTGCTCCACGCAGCGATAGGCACCAGGGAGACACTCCAGAACCCATGGAAGTGGATCCATCATTGTCTAGGATGCTTAAGCCATCACAGGCCCCGGCATACCAGAATAGGAAGCCGGCGACATCCGACAAGTCGCGCCCACAAAAAAGGCAAAGGGTAAATCACGTTGCCCAGGGCGCTGACAAAACTGGTGATACGTACACCACAGCTGCCTCTAGCGCGGCACAAGAAATTGATGACGATGCCATCAGCGAGTACGACTCGGACGCCATCAAGTTTTTAGGGGAAAATCCCTGCTACCCGTCATCAGACGAAGAGTAGCGGGGATCGACATGAGACTCCTAGTCGATACGGGCGCGGCCAAAAATTTCATCCGACCACATGAAGGACTGAAAGGCGTCTGCCCGGTAGAAACTCCATTCACGATTCATTCGATCCATGGAGTCACCAAAATCACGAAGAAATGATTCGTGTCAATTTTTAACTTGAAGGCCACGTTCTTCATTTTACCAGATTTGTCTTCCTTTGATGGAATAATCGGCCTCGACCTTTTAAAGCAGGCAGGGGCGTCACTTTGTCTGGCCTCCGGCCAGCTCAAATGGGGCACGGAAGTAGAGAAAATTGATTTTCATACTTGCCCCGATCTAAATTTCACTGAGGTGGATTGCTCAGACGCACCACCTTTGGTCCGAAAAGCATTTTTGAAAATGCTCAGCGATAGGAAAAAACCTTCGCTGACCCCAACGAGGCTCTATCTTACAATACGTCGGTGGTAGCCACCATCAGAACTGTTGATGAGAAGCCCATTTATGCCAAACTTTACCCATATCCAATGGGGGCAGCTGATTTTGTCAATGGCGAAATCCAAGATCTGCTAAAAAATGGCATTATCCAAAAGTCGAAATCCCCCTACAATAACCCAATATGGGTAGTAGATAAAAAGGGCACCGACGAAACTGGCAAGCGGAAAATGCGTTTGGTATTGGATTTTCGCAAACTAAACGAGAAAACAATACCCGATCGATACCCCATGCCAAACATCTCGATGATATTAGGAAACTTAGGCAAGGCCAAGTATTTCACAACCCTGGACTTGAAGTCCGGCTATCATCAGATCACGCTGGCAGAATGCGACCGTGAAAAAACTTCCTTTTCCGTTAACGGAGGAAAGTACGAGTTTCGCAGAATGCCATTTGGATTAAAAAATGCAGCCAGCATTTTCCAAAGAACAATTGACGACATACTGCGAGAGCAGATTGGCAAATTTTGCTATGTCTATGTTGATGATGTTATCGTCTTTTCGGAGGACGAAGACTCCCACATCCGGCACGTGGATTGGGTTCTCAAGAGCCTACACGATGCAAATATGAGGGTATCAACAGAAAAGTCACGATTTTTCAAGAAAAGCGTTAGCTTTTTAGGGTTCATAGTCACCAATAACGGGGCTACCACAGACCCAGAAAAAATAAAAGCCATTCAGGAGTTCCCAGAGCCTAAGAACATATTCGAGGTCAGATAATTCCTTGTCTTGGCCAGCTATTATAGATGCTTCATAAAAGATTTTGCGTCTATAGCAAGGCCCATCACTGATATCCTGAAAGGGGAACTTGGAAGTGTCAGCAGACACAGATCCAGGAACATCCAGGTGCAGTTCAGCGAGCCCCAACGGCTGGCTTTCCAAAAGCTGCGTAACATTCTGGCTTCAGAGGACGTCATCCTCAAATACCCCGATTATAAAAAGGCATTCGATCTAACGACGGATGCCTCGGCATTTGGCATTGGCGCGGTACTATCCCAAGAGGGAAGACCCATTACCATGATCTCGAGAACTCTAAAGGACAGAGAAGTTAATTACGCCACTAACGAGCGTGAATTATTAGCCATAGTTTGGGCGCTGGCCAAGTTACGCCACTATTTATATGCAGTAAAAGACATAAATATCTTTACTGATCACCAACCGTTGACCTTCGCAGTATCGGAGTCCAATCCGAATGCGAAAATCAAACGATGGAAAGCCCGCATCGACGAGTCCGGCGCTAAAATTTTTTACAAGCCCGGCAAAGATAATCTCGTTGCGGATGCCCTCTCAAGACAGCAACTTAACGTTGTGGAAGAGGAAGAAGCTTTTTCTAGCGCGGCCACTATTCACAGTGAGCTGTCGCTAACCTATACCATTGAAACCACGGACAAGCCTTTAAATTGCTTTCAGAACCAGATAACTCTGGAGGAGGCACGCTTTCCGTTGAAATGCAGCTTCGTCCTCTTTGGAAACAAGAGACGGCATGTGATTAACTTCTCCTGCAAAGAGTCATTACTTGATGAACTCGCGGATATAATCGTTCCTAAAGGCGTAAACGCCATTCATTGTGACTTGCACACGCTGGCAATGATACAGGACGAATTGGTTCGGCAGTTTCCAGCCACCAAATTTTGGCATTGCAAAAATCGTGTAACGGATATTTTTGCGGTTCCTGAGAGACGGGAAATCCTCGCCGTCGAGCACAACAGGGCTCACAGATCGGCCCAAGAAAATGTTAAGCAGATACTCTCCGAGTACTACTTTCCAAAGATGGCCAAGCTAGCCACCGAGATTGTAGCAAACTGCAAAACATGTGCGAAAGCCAAGTACGATAGGCACCCAAAGAAGCATGAGCTAGGCGAGACTCCGATCCCCTCTCATGTGGGAGAACTACTACATATCGACATCTTTTCCACAGACAAGAAATACTTCCTCACTTGCATCGACAAGTTTTCGAAGTTTGCAGTTGTGCAACATGTCCACTCCAGGACAATCGAGGATCTTAAACCGGCCATACTCCAAATCATGAACTTTTTCCCTAGGGCTAGAGTAGTCTATTGCGATAATGAACCTTCGTTAAACTCGCAAACTATCTCAGCCATGCTTGACAACCGTTTTGGTGTTAGCATTGCAAATGCCCCACCACTTCATAGCGTCTCAAACGGGCAAGTAGAGCGCTTTCACAGCACCCTCTTGGAGCTTGCTCGTTGCCTAAAGATCGACAAGGGGATAACCGATACTGTGGAAATTATTTTATTGGCAACCGCCAAATATAATAAATCAATTCACTCTGTCGTTGACAAACGGCCGGTCGACATCGTGCAAAAGCACCCAGACGACCCACAGACGGACGTCCAGAATAAGATCGTTACGCTCAGGGCCAGGGAAAATGCCTCCCGACAATGCAGAACATTCGAAGTCGGCGAGAAAGTTTTGGTTAAGTCAAACCGAAGGCTTGGCAATAAACTCACACCACTGTGTGAGGAAAAAGCTGTTGAAGCGGACCTGGGGACTACGGTCCTCATTAAGGGGAGGGTGGTCCACAAGGACAACATTAGATAATAATTCATTTTTTTCTACTGTTTACACCTAGCCACTTGGCGTAAGTTTTCTTTTCCACATTTTTTCACCCATAGCCACTTGGCATTAGGTTTTTTCCATATTTTTAAACCCCTATTCACTTGGTATAAGTTTTTGTTATAATTGTGCTTTTTTCTTTATGCTTTGGTGGTGGGCTACAATATTTTAAACAAACACTACAATACATCCAATATTACAGGTTCGCATTCGTATCCCTGTTAGTCCTGCTTACCGTAACATCGGGGCACGTCTCGGACTACTCACAGGCCAAATATATTCCCATCATTGATGGTAGAATTTTAGTTTGGGAAGAATTCGCGTTCGTTACACACTCGGCGAATCTCTCGGAATATAGGCGCGTGGTGGAAGAAACGGATGGCATGACCAGCATGTTTCCCCAGTCACACATGCAGAAACTTTTGAGTGTCGATGTCGCTCATCTGCGTGACCTGCTCGACTCGTTGAGCATCCACCATAGGGTAGTTAGGAGTTTGGATTTCCTAGGAGCGGCGTTAAAGGTAGTGGAGGGTACGCCAGATGCAGAGGATTTCGAAAAAATTAAATTTCATGAATTTCAGTTAATAAATGCAAACAATAGGCAGATAAACATCAATAGTAAAGTACAAGACCAAATTAATAATATTACTACCACCGTCAACCAACTTCTGAGGTCAGCCAAGGGAACCCAAGTTGACACGGGGCATCTTTATGAGATGTTATTATCCCGAAATAGAATGATTAGTATGGAGCTGCAAAATTTATTACTAGCGATAGCTCTAGCTAAGGCCAACATTGTGAGCCCTAGTATACTAGATCATGCAGACCTAGAAGATATATGGATAGAAGAGCCCACAGATACCCCCATCAAAGACTTATTGTCCGTTGCTTCCGTAAAAATATTACAGTCCGATAACTTTTTGCATTTTGTCATCAAATTTCCAATAATTAAGTCGTCGTGTATTAAAATTACTGTTTTCCCCGTGTCCCATCATGACACGATGCTCAGGCTGGAGGACAAAATAATAGCTGATTGCAATGGAGCAATTCGCACGGTCAACAATTGCTCCACAACACCTGGAGCCACATTTTGCCAGCTGGCGTTAAGAAGGTCGTGCGCGCAAGAGCTCCACGTTGGAGGCATAGCGCACTGTGACATCCAGCACAGCGATCTACATCCAATTACTCACGTAGATGAAGGCATTATAATTGTAAACGATCGTCCGGCACGTGTGAGTGCGGATAATGGCACTTACATCCATGTACGAGGCACACATCTCATTACCTTTACTGAGAGTGCCATGGTTAATGAAACCCGATATGTCAACAATGACAGGGCCTAGAAGAGGGTCCCAGGAGTAGCCAGCTCGCCCTCCCTGAATATTACTATGGAGCACAACATCCTCAGTCTTCCGTACCTTCACCGCTTGAGTGAGCGTAATCTGGAACACATCAAGAGAGTCGGGGAGAATATCAACGACTATCATTCACATCAGATAGTACTGGTGGCAGGAGCAATATGCTGCGCGTTGATCTGCGTCGGTTTCACCTATCGGCGAGTCATCCAGGCCAGGAGAGCTACGGCCCAGATAGCAGATATGATCGCCCAAATAGGGTCGGCCGAGGGCGGCCTTAATTCTGAGGAGGGAGTAGTTAACTAAGTTAACCGGGCGACGGCAATGACCGATCGTCCAAAGGCTCGCTCCGGCCAAATTGCTGACATAGCGTCTGGCCGGAAGCTCGTGCATAGCCGGCATGCACTACCCATTGGAGTGGCCGCTATGAGTCCCTTTTTATGTTAGCTTTAAGTTCAGTTCAATTTTGATATTCAACGAATAAAGAGCACAAGCTCGTTCAATATAACTCCGGCAACCGCCGTTAACCATTTTATTATTTACAAACTGACTGAGTCTCTAGGCCAGCAGGTTAAGAAGGGCAGTCACCCTTCCAACATAATCCTCCTAATTCATCATTGGGACACCTTCGGCCAGCCGGCCAACAATCAACAGTGGACCTGTCGTCCGCCAGAGAAGAAGAAGAGAAGTCGCCGAGTACTGACGGCGATTCACCATTAACCGGATAATAATTATATTAATTTACAGATGGATCACGACCAGACTAGTTGAAAAGCGAACACGAATATCAGAAAAGGCAACCCAAAGCGGAAAGTTGGCCAAAATTAAAATCAATACAAAATCCCACCTTCCTAACTTAAAAAAAAACCAAAGTTATGGCATTTCTAATAGTTCTGTTATATGGCAGCTTGCATATAGTCGGCTGACCTTTATGCAATTTGGTATGTCGGATTGATTGGCCAAATATAAAACCCATAGTAAATCTTAACTTCCTAACTTTGAAAACACCAAAGTTATGGAATTTCTAATCGTTTAGTTATAATGCGGCTATGGGATATAGTCGGGCGCTCCTAATGCAATTTGGTGGGTCGGATTGATTGGCCAAAAATAAAACCCATATAAAATCCCAACTTCCTAACTTTAAAAACACCAAAGTTATGGCATTTCCGATCGTTCAGTTATATGGCATCTATATGATATAGACGCCCGATCCGGCTCGTTCCGACTTATATACTACCTGCAATGGAATGAAAGATTCAATCAATTAGCTTTAAAACTGAGCGACTAGTTTGCGTAGAAACGGACGGACGGACAGACGGACGGACGGACAGACAGACGGACGGACGGACAGACGGACGGACAGACGGACGGACAGACGGACGGACAGACGGACGGACAGACGGACGGACAGACGGACGTACAGACGGACGGACATGGCTAGATCGACTCTCCTAGTGATGCTGATCAAGATATGTCGGAAATGTCTCCTTTACTGCGTTGCAAACTTTTGACTGAAATTATAATACCCTCTGCAAGGATATACAAATGATCAAGCTATTGACTAAATAAAACACTTATTTTAAATTTTCTCAGTCGGCCCGCTTCAAGATGCTAAGCTTTTTGCAGCGCACCGAATATCCCATTTTAAAAAGAGTATTAAACATTCATAATTCAGTTTAAATTAAAATTCTTAAAGATGTAAAGATTTGAAATAAAAATTCTTGGTCTTTCAAGGTGTGTGTAAATATTTTATTTAGTTATTCCTCTATCCTAAAAATAGCACACGGGATGGTTAGACTGGTTAGTCTCTAGTAGTCAAAACTAACTGTTAGATTCTAAATACACTGTTCACTTCAAATAGTTTCAGATGTAGTTGATGTAGATCCAGTCTCCTTTGTGCTATGGCTTGCTCCTGGGCTGATTTTCCCATGTTTTTGAGGTCTCCGGGTAATCGTAATTAGACTCCGATTGCCAGTGATATTTCCGGTAGCCAGTCATTCAGGTACATCTTTTTTTTGTATTCCCCAGTGAATACCCAAGCACTCGTTTCCAGCTGGAGTACGATATCACGTGTTCGCCGGTCTCGTCTTCCTGCGTAAGTTCTGCTCTTGATCCGTGATCACTTGCGTCAGTCTGTGCGCTTTTTTGAGCTTCATTTTTTGCAAACTTTTATCGTTAAAATATTTTTATATCTGGCTATGACTGGTCCGAATTTTATTCATGCAATAACATGGCTTAATAAAACTACTCTAACGCAAAAGACGGGTTCTGCGATGAAATCGCGAATGTTTGCATTGATTGGTCAATTAATTAGTGTACAACTTAACACACAAAACCTAAATTATCCTAACAATGAGTCTAAACGACGTTGGCACACAACGACAACGTGAGCAAGACGATAGACGGCTGTCAGTACAAAGAAATAATGCCTAGTTTTCCTTTAAAGCAATCGAAAATATTAAAAGCTCTGATCAAGCGCGGTCAATTACCCCCAACTTGACTGAATTCTTAAAAGTGGCGAGCGGGAGAGCGAGTGCTTCCCCTCGCTACTATTGATGTCTCTGCAGCCAAAGAGCGCTGAATGTGCTCGAATGAAGGTATGCACTGACCTACGCTTATCAGCAGTAAACTGGCACCGAAATTTCTTTAACAACGTCACCTGTAACAACAACAGCAACCACAACTGTATCGACTGCGCTTTTAACGACAACGAAGCTGAGCCCCCTAAATTCTCACCGCAAAAAACCTTTGGTAATACTAGCCTAGCTGCAATAGAAACGCCGAGGAATAACAATTTGAATTGTTGAACAATTTCGATTTTCATACGCTCGTAGGATATAGTCTTTTAATATATTTGCTCCGCCTGATGTGTTTAATGTGTTACTTACTGAAAGATTTTGGCTTAATGATGATTTAGTAATTAAAGAATTTGTTCCCAATAAATCGATAACAAATAAACGGCCTTCCACTGTGCCAAAAAACTAAAATGTTTATTTTGGCGTATCAAATGTAAGACTAAATATGAAGCTACAAAAGCTTTATGCTGACTCCTCTGCATTCACTGAAGATATTTTGGCTTTTACGGAAACTTGGCTAAAACCAGAGATATCTGACTCTGAAGTTCCTTCAAATAACTTTAATACTTATAGGTCAAATCGCCCCTCTATCTCTCTCCTTTAGTGTCCCCAACTAAAATGAGATGTTTTCGTAAATGTGACTATAAACTTAACGATATGATTTCTCATTATAATTGGACAGACTTGTACAAATGTACAGACATTGAAAGTGCCACAGAACTATTCTATACAGCGTTAAATACTTTTTTTAATGATAGGTTTTCTTCAAACCTAAACAGGCCACCTTGGCTTACCAATGCGCTTCAAAGACTTAAAAACCTTAAATCAAATACTTATAAAAAGTATAAAAAATCGGGTAAGCCATCAGATTTTTCGAAATATGTAGTGGCTCGATCAGATTTTAATGTTCTCAACAGTCATTGCTATTCTATGTATCTAAATCGATGTAAATTTGAATTTTCAAATGATCCGAAACAGTTTTTCACCTTTGTTAATGCCAAGCGTAAGTCATCGGCATTGCCTTCATCGGTACGTCTAAACTCAACGGAGGCATCGACGGATTCTGAAATTGAAGATTTATTTGCTGAGTTTTTCCAAACCACTTATAGTTCTATAGCTTAGTCAAATTCTAACTACCCTAATCCCTTAAATACTCTCTGAAAACTCTCTTAATAGATTTAGCAACAACAACGCCGATTTATTCTCCCGGTCCAGATGGACTTCCTGGATGTGTGCTCAAGTTTTGTGCGTCAATCATTTGTAAACCGATTCTTAAACTTTTTAATTTGTCTATTTCATCATCAGTTTTCCCCACTATCTGGAAGGACTCTTTTATTATTCCACTTCATAAAAAGGGTGCGAAGGCTGATTCAAAGAATTATAGAGGTATTTTCAAATTGTCGTCAATTCCTAAAGCATTTGAACATATTATCACTTCCCATTTGCAACATTTATGTTCCTCGCTTATATCACCGTGTTAGCATGGTTTTGTTAAGCGAAGATTGACCACCACCAACCTTCTTGAATTGTCATCAATTGTAATAAATGGATTTCATAAAAAAATGCAAAATGACGTTATATATACAGATTTTAGTAAGGCCTTTGACTCCGTCAACCACTCTCTTTTTTTATTCAAATTAGATCTGCTTGGGTTTCCTGGTAATCTATTAAGTTACTTGAAGGGTAGGACTCAGAGGGTTGTATTCAAGAATGCTGTTTCAAAATTGATCTACGTGACATCTGGAGTGCCTCAGGTAAGTCATCTGGGCCCTTTGCTGTTTACTTTGTTTATCAACGATCTTCCCTCTATCATAACACATTCTCGTTGGTCAAAAGAATTTGATGACCCTTATACGACCAAATTATTATTTACCTCCGTTGTACGTCCTATTTTGGAATATTGTTCGTCGGTTTGGAGTCCACAATATCAAGTGCACATTGACCGTATTGAGTCGGTACAAAAAAAATGTCTTTTATTTGCCCTTCGTAATTTGAACTGGGAAAAACGTAAGGCTACCTTCCTACCAGAGTAGATTACTGTTGCTCAATTTACCTACTCTTGTAAATCGTAGAACAATGCTTGGTACTATTTTTATGCAAAATCTTATAAGAGGTGATACTGATTCTGCAGAACTTGTAAACCGCCTAACTTTCAATGTTCCTGTTAGACTAACACGAAATTATATTCCTCTAAATTTGCCACGATGTACATCAAATTTTTGTCTGCACGAGCCCTTTCGTGTTCTATGTAATAATTATAACAACCTTTATCATTTAATTTGCATTTCAACTTCTATCCCGTTATTAAAAACTAATATTTTAACTCATTTGCTATACTCTTAATTGTGCCTTTAATTTTCACTTGGGTCTTGTCTCTATTTAATTTATGTATTTTCCTCGCGAACTCGCATTTGCCAAATTTGTTAATAGGGCCCCGCGCATAACAAGTACGCGCTTTGTGTCGTTGGGCCACTTGTTTGTACTGCTCGAAGTGCATAAACGTCCATCAGTATAAAAAAAAATAACATTAATATCTGGGGTGCCTCTTGTCAGAGCAAAATGTTTCATAGGTCTAAAATTTACGAAAAAACACAATAAAAGTGCAGCTATGAACTTTAAATAATTATCAGTAAATTAAAAAAAAATAACTGTTAAATTTAAATTGTTTTTTTTTCTAATTTCTTTGTACAGTGGCATGGTTGGATAGTGTCTGAATGCACCAAATCAAAAGTAACACGGTAGTTGCAACCACAATAGAGTACAAAGACTTGTGAAGATTTTGGGAATAAGAAGAAGAATGTAAGGAAGATTTAGAGTTCAAGATTTGTGAAGAAAATTTCACGAAAACAACACACATAGAGTCTTCAGGACGATATGTTGTGAAGATGCCCTTTAAGGAAGAGCAAACCTTGGGGGAATCGAAAGGCCAAGCCATGGCAAGATTTTTAAATTCGGAGAAAAAACTAGTAAGAAATAAAAACATAAAGGACCGTACCGCAAGTTTATGACAGAATACATGTCATATGGTTGAAGAAAACTCAGAAGGTATATATTATTTACCACTTCAAGCCGTAATTAGAGATACGAGCTAAACCACAAAATTAAGGGTGGTGTTTGATGCGTCACCAAAAACCACTAATAACGAGGACGGAAGCTAAATTCGGCAAGCCGAAGTTTTAATACCCTTGCCGACTTATCCGAAATTTTGTGTAATTATACATAAAAAAAATGATTAGCTACACGTAATCAATTTCATTTTTAAATAGCGGTTGTAGTATGTCGTTGTCTGATACCTTTACCCTGAGCAAGGTATACATAAATAAATTAGATAAATTGTATAGTTTCATGTCAATAGTTTTTATACTGCAAAAATGTCATAAAATAAATAAGACTTAAATAATTTATGACAATAGCTTATACACTGCGCGAAATATTCTAAAAAACATGAAATTTTGACCGATTTCACCGTATTGTTCCTATGGGAGCTATAGGATATAGACGTCCGATCAGCACGCGCTTTTACCTTGATGAAGGAATGCATAAAAAAATACGATTTGAAAAAATTTATAGCAATAGCTTTTATTCGATTCATGTCAATAGCTTTTACACTGCGCGAAATACCAACAATTTTTGCAAGATATATCCGATTGTTCCTACGGAAGCTATAGGATATAGACGTCCGATCGGGGTTTTCCAACTTGATCTGCGTACACATGTTTTAGGATGAGTGTGAAAGTTTCAGATCGCTAGCTTTTAAACTGAGCTCGCAAACGGTATTGAAACTGACGGACAGACGGACATGGCTATATCGACTCCCCTATTGTTCCTGATCAAGAATATATATACTTTATAGGGTCGGAAACCTCTCCTTCACTGCGTTACAAACTTCTGACCAAAATTATAATACAAGGATATAAAAAATGTGTTATTGGTATTATGTGGATTGGACATAGAGTTCAAAAAGATATTTTCGACATTATTTTAAAATGGCGCAGATGGCAGTATGTAGTTTCAGCGGACATTGAAAACGGACATACAATTGTACCGTCAGATAAATACAGCGGAAAGGGTCAAGAATTTTTGCATGTCTATGGTACTGCTTCGCCTCCATATTTAGCTAAAAGAGTGCTAGCGGATATAGGAGATAAATGTAAAGATAATTAGTTCTTCCAGGGAAAAAGACAAGTACTGAGCAGAATAAAGACAGAATATTTAATTTATAACTTTGAAATCGATTCTTATCATGTAATGTCCGAATCAACTTTAAGCCAGTGTCAAAGATGGCAGCAAAGGAAGTTGGCCTTGGAGTGACAATTCTTGTGAAGTACAAGCAATTAAGCCAAATAGAGTTTCAAACTTTATATACAAAACTGTAATAGATTCTTCATCTTATTGGACAGAGCTGAAAAAGAAAAGTAGTTGGTTGTTTAAGGTTCCCTTTAATTCCAAGATAAGAGTATAGTGTACGAATGCACAAACTCAGTTACTTGATTTACCAACGCAAGGAATTCTTAGTATTGCGCCAGATTGTTCTGCTAGAACAGATGATAAGATTTTTCTTGCCCATCGTAATATTCAATCTGAAAGTGAAGAAGTTTTATTATCATCGTATGTAGGAGATATTAATCAAATCCCAAAGGTTGTTTGGTATCCATTGAAATTGTATTATATCATACTGTTGAGATTGCACGCCTAAATAAAGAAATTAAATATTTAAAAGAAAATCATATTAAATTCAAATATTTGCATTTTCATCATATTTCCGGAGATGCTTCTTTAGAAATCGGATTAATAATAACAATAATCATGGTAATATATGCCATAAGAAAATGTGCTACAAGGCAAGCCATTACTTTAATAAAAATATAAATATATCAAATCAAAAAATACAGTCCACTAATTTTATGTACACTTCACCTTGCCGGCCCTCGGCCGAATGTTCAAGAAGAACAATAATTTTCATAATTATAAGATTTTACGAGCTCTGGTTCTGTCAATATGTAAGTTAAAAGATTGATTATAATTTTATTTAAAAAAAATCAAACTTTTCTTTATTGAGTTGGATTAAGAACTAACTTTTATTTAGCTAAACAATTATTCATTATGACTACGCGTCGTTCCATCGCTGCCGCCGTCTCTACCGCTGTTGCTGCTTCTGCTACCGTTCTTTGTTATTATTGGTTGCTGCTATTCTTCGCTGTCGCTGTTGGCCAATTTTAATTGTCATTGGCCAATGCATTCAAGTTATAGTTTTTGTTGTATGCACTTGGCCAAGTTCGATCAACTTTAGAAATTGGCTATTCTGCATTCCCACGATCGCTGACCGAAAGGTGCAAGCTCAGCGCGTGGCTTAGCTCGTGTGAACTTATTGGGGGCATTTGTTGTGCAATCAATGCTTACTCTTACTTATGTCTGGGTCTTTATATAATTTTAGGTGTTAACTCTTCCCTCCTTAAACGCGACTGTCCTCGGTCGCAACGACGTAGAGAATAGGTCCAGAATGTGGGGGATTTCCTTGCGTTTCTGGCACGGAAGCTGATGTACTTTCCGTCGATTTACGTCTTCGTAGGAGTTCCGTGATCGATCCTATTATTAGTAGAAGTAGAATGATGGCCGATCCGTAGCTAACGGAAGATTCTATAGTTGTTTTGCTTCTTAGTTTTTTCAGCGCTTTTGTGTTGTTTATATTGAGTTCCTTGACCATTTGTAAAGAGAGAACTTCCTCTAACTTCGTCTTTTCTCCCATTAGTTGGAATGTACGGTGGTTCTGGTTCGACTAAGTTGACCTCTTTTGATTTGTAAGTAGTTTCGCCAATAGTTACTGTTGAATTACGGTATTGTATTATAAAGGAGCCTTGCAGTTGTAGAAGTTTTTCGTCTAGCGAGACTGGTCCATTGAAGTTGTTCAGTAGTATGGTGCCTGGCAGTATTTCCTCGAAATCTGGGATGTGTTGATTGTTGATCATCTTACATTCAGGTTCTTGAAGGTTCAGGAGAGCGTTTATACAAGTGTCATTGCTTAAATCTAACAAATTTTCTGAATTACAAATTGTCTTATCATTATGGGATTTGCAAGGTTTTTTAATTGCAAATAATTGTCTCTTACACTCTAACAAATTTTCGTATTTTATATCATTGATTATTTGGGCTTTTTTTATTGCTTTAATTTTTAAAGTTCTACAATTATCTGTTTTAATGGTTGGGAGGCTAATAATATAGATGAGGTCGTTGCCATTTGTGGCTAATTTAACTTTAGCAAATTCCAATAATTCTTCTATGTTAAAAAATAATTCGTTTTCCTTTTTAAAGATATCTTCCACTACTGTGGATTCTGTGCTTGTGAATACAAAAGAGTTTATTGTGTTAGATTTGGCCCATGTAATTGCGTATATTATATTAGTTATTTCTTCTTTTATTAATTGAATTTTATACTTTAAAATATTTGCTTTCTGATTTACGATTTCTTCCGAGCTCTGGGTAACTTTCAATATTGCGTTAGTTGCATTAGTAAGTTGGTTAATTTTTTGGTTAATTAATCTGTTAATTACTACTTGTTTATTATTGTTTTCTAATTGCTCATTTATCTTACTTTCTAAGATCTCATAATAGTGGTGGTCTGGTGATCCCGCCAGCCATTTCCATGCAGTACCTATTGGTTCTATTGCCCTTTTTTGTCTTTTTTGTGTTTGAAGGATGCGTAAATCAGTATGAATCTGTTTTAATTCGTATGAGAGATAGGGGTGTAATGGATGAGATGAGGTGAGTGAACGAAATGAATCTTCTAACTTCGCCAGAGTTTCTTCATAGCTGTGTAAGTTTAAGATGTGGATGATTTTAAATGTTCCATCTTGCTTAGCCGCTAATCCGGTTTCGAGTGAGATGATTTGTGAGTTGGAATAGTCGAGCACTGTGGTTATCCCCAGACATGTTGGTAGAAATAGCCTGAAAAATTATGTTCTTATATTATTTTTATGTATGATTTTTCCGGTTTGTGTTTTAATAGTGGTCATTTTGTTTTCTGCCACTTTCTCAGCTTTGTATCTAGGTGTAAGTTTAGTTCCTAACCTTTTATCTATTTTTACGTGGACTACATCACCAGGTTCAAAAAGTTTTGGTTGTATTTTGCCTCGATTGTGATATTCGAGGTCGGCTGTTTGTTTCTTCTGGATTTTCTGTTTAATTTCTTCTCGTTTTTTTTGCTATATCTTCTGCTGAACTGGAGACTGTGCTTCTAAAAAATATATTTATGGGGCTTTCTTTTGTTACAGAATGGATCGATTTATTATATTCTTGAACTGCTTTAAAAATTAAGTCCTCAAATGTTAGGCTCCCGTTGTCTTTTTTGAGACACCGCATGATTTCTGATAGGGTTGAATGAAATCTCTCTATTTGTCCGTTACTTGTCGATGCATACGGAGCAGTCGTGTGTACTGATATTTTGAGTTCATCTTCTAACATGAACTTGATTGCTGCTGAGCCTAATGAGCGTTCGTTGTCCATTATTATCCATTTTGGCATACCGAAAGGAATCAACATTTCCCTCAACGGATTTTTAATATCTTCAGATGCCCTTGACTCTAAAATTTTTATTTGAGCATATTTAGAAAATTTGTCGATACCTGTTAAGATTCTATGTTTTTCTGTAATATAAATATCAATGTGAACTATTTCTCCTGGATAATTAGGAATGGGGGTTGGTTGGATTTCTCCTCTTTGACAGGATTAAACTATTGCTTGGATTTTCTTTATTGCTTGTGGAAAAAAATAATTTTTTAAAATTTGTATTTTATTTTCTTTTGCTTCTCTATGGGCTCTTTTATGTTCGAGGGTAATTATTTCGTTTTGTTGAGATTCTGAAGTTACATCGTCTATTTCGTTTTGAGTAAACCTTATTTTGTACGAGTTGAAATATATGGGGTAAATGTTTTGAATTTTTCCCATTACTTCTTCGGATGTAATGATTCCGTTTATAAGTTTAGGGTCAAGTCTGGTAGTTAGAATTGCTATAAGTTTTTCTTCTGTGTAAGACTTTTGTTTAATTATATGTCTGTGGTATGTTGGAAATGGTATTTCAAAACTGTAGGAATCTGTGTCAGCTGTCAGTAAGTATATCTGATTTTTAAATACATTGATTGGAGCTTCTACCGAAACAATGAGGTTGTGTGATGAGCTTTCGTCGCTGTGGACTGATCCTGAGGAGCTGATTGAATTTATTTCAGCAGGGGCTCGGGATAGCGCATCCGCTGCTACGTTAGCTACTCCGGGCTTATACCTGATCTCGTGGTTATACTCGCCAATGAGATCTCTCCAGCGTTTTAGTTTAGCGTTATGATTATTTACGCTATTTGAAAAGCTCAAGGGTTGATGATCCGTGTATATTACCACCTTCGAGTACCCGTAAAGGTAATGTCTTAAGCTCTGGAGAGCCCAAACTATAGCAAGCATCTCTCTTTCGTTGGTTGCATAGTTTTCTTCGCTTTTTGACAGGGTACGTGAAATGAACGTTATTGGCCTATGATTTTGTTCCAATACTGCGCCTATTGCGTAGCTTGAAGTATCGGTAGTCAACTGGAATTCTTTTCCGAAATCTGGATATGAAAGGGTTACATCCCTGGAGACGAGGGTATTTTTAAGTTTTTCGAAGGCTGTAATCGCATCTTTGCTTAGGTTAATAGCAGTTTTGCTTGACTTGGTCTTAGATATACGGCCTTCTTCGCCTCTTAGGAGAATGGTTAAGGGCTTTGCTATTTTTGCATAATCCTTTATAAACCGCCTATAATAACCTGTCATGCCCAGGAAAGAACGAAGATCTTTTAATGTTTTCGGGACCGGAAATTTTGTAATCGCTTTTATTTTTTCTGTATTTGTTTTAACTCCATTTTCTGATATTGTATAACCCAAAAAATCTACTTCGTTTTTGAAAAATGGCATTTATCCATTTGGACTCTCATGTTTGCATTTTGTAGGGTTGAAAATACCTTTTCGAGATTTTGACCGTGATCTACCTCATTTTTGCTAAAGGCTATGATGTCGTCTACGTATACATAGCAAATTTTCCCTATGTACTCTCTCAGAATGTCATCTAAAGCTCTTTGAAAAATGGATGGGGAATTTTTTAGACCGAACGGAAGTCTCGTAAATTCGTATTTTCCGCCGTTTACAGCGAATGCTGTTTTCTCTATGTCCGTGTCTCTCAATGGTATTTGGTGAAAACCACTCTTGAGGTCCAATACCGAAAAATACTTGTTGTCCCCAAGTTGTGCAATAATTTCGCCTATCTCAGGGATCGGATACCGATCTGAGATAGTAACTTCATTAAGTTTCCTATAATCGATTACTAATCTGTACTTTTTTCTTCGGACTGACCGGAGTTTTTCGGAACTACCCATACTGGTGCATTATATGGCGATCTTGAAGGTCTTATAATGCCATCTTTTAGCATCTCGTTTATTTGTTTTTCTACTTCCTGTTTTAAAGATATTGGGTATGGGTAATGTTTTCCATAAACTGGGGAATCGGACGAAGTTCTGATCTCACCTACTACTTTAGTTGTGTACGCTAGCTTTGTATCAGGATCTGCAAAGAGGGTTTTGTGACTTTGTACGAGGAGATTTATAATTGATTTTTGAGACTCGGTCATATGGCTGATTTGCGGTCCAATGGTATTTACTGCTTGTGTTGCTAATTGGTGAATTTTAATTTCGCGTTTCTTTCCGAGAATTAATATATCGTTCTTCACATCTATAATGGCTCCTAGGCTTTTCATTGTGTCATTGCCCAGTATACCGTGAAAGGTTTTTAATGTTTCTAGCAAAAAAAATTTCATGGGTGAATCTGAAATTTTAGGGAGCTTAAGTATTGCATGTTGTGTTATTTTAGTTGTACCTCCGACTGAGCTAACGGAAAAATTTGTCTCATTTTGTTTTGGGTTTGGTACTAATTGGTTTTGAATATAATTATACCCGTTACTCGTAGAGTAAAAGGGTATATTGTATTCGTGCAAAAGTATGTAACAGGTAGAAGGAAGCGTTTCCGACCCTATAAAGTATATATATTCTTGTTCAGGATCACTAGCCGAGTCGATCTAGCCATGTCCGTCTGTCCGTCCGTATGAACGCTGAGATCTCGGAAACTATAAAAGCTAGAAGATTGGCATTTTGCATGCAGATTTTAGGAGTTCCTACGCAGCGCAAGTTTGTTTCAAAAAGGTGCCACGCCCCCTTTAACGCCCACAATCGCTTATATACGATTTTATTTAAATATAAATTAAAATATTTCGGAAAAGTAAAAATGCAGTTTTATTGTGTTTATCAATACCTATCGAAATGTAGAGAAATTTTTCAAATCGGACCATTCGTTTAAAAGTTATGCGTGATCAAAGTTTCTATCTCCATCTCCCTCGCACTCCCTTTACCTGAGTAACGGGTATCTGATAGTCGGGGCACCCGACTATAGCGTTCTCTCTTGTTTTGGTTTGAGCCCGTGTCTATTAAAAATTTTAGGATTTTTCCGTTCCCCGTGGTTACTTTAAAGTAAGGTAATGAGGAACGATTTATTCTAAAAAATAAAGCTCGGACATATCTATGTATTCCTGCTGCTCAGTATCGTTTTGCCATACATATTCTTCCTGAAGCTCGTTTACATTATTTTCTTCTACCAACTGATATTATTCTTGCTCTGGGCTTGGTGTAGTTTCTTCTGAATTTTGTTGTGCGGTGCTTTCTGTCTCTGGCTGAATATGGAATTGCCGTGGCATTTTGTTATTGTTTGTAACGTTCCCTGCATAATCGTTATTTGCCGGCCTGTTCATGTAATTTATATAACGCGAGCGAACTGACTGATCGACCTCCATAGGTACCGGTTTCGGTTGGGGTCGTGGGTTAGGTTTTGGGGTGCTGTAGGGTGCTACTGCACCGGCCTGATTTGTATAGGGCTGTTTAAAAGGTTTAAATTGGTTAGGCTGGGTAATTGGGGTTGCTCCAGTTACTGGTACCCATTGCATTTGGTTCGGGTTATGATAGAGTTGTGGATGGAAGTTTTGTCTGACGGCTGTCTTCTTTTATGGCTGATGGGGTTTTGGAGGTAGTAAAGGTGCTTTCCCTAAATATGAAATTTTCGGTGTTTGACTATTCCTAGTGTTCTGATTCTCAAGTAGACTGCACAGATGTAGGGCGTGTCCTAAGTCATGTGGCTCTTTAATGGCCAGTAGTTGTGCCAAGTTGCCGTTGAGGCCTCTGACAAAGGTGTCTAAGGCCTTTTCTCTGTACATGGCTGTCAGAGATTGCACAGTTTCTTGTGAGGCATCTAAGTAGCCAATTTGGTTTAGGATTAGTGATAGCTGTTGGTACACTGCTTCACTACCTCCTCTGTACCTTACTCACGTTCCCTCCGAACGGATACTAAAGGGATCACGGCGATAATTTTGGCCTGATTAGTCCGCTATGCACAAGTCCTGTTTTTTCAGGAGTTCCGGATCTCGGATTTTTCTTTTCACTTCTCACGGATTAGGCGGAGGTTCAAACGAAACGTCGGGATTTTTTTTTTTACTTTCCCGAACTTTACGAGGCGCGGAACTTGTTATCCTTTCGCGGCTTTTAATCAGGTCCCTGTTCGGGCGCCAGTTAAAAGATTGATTATAATTTTATTTAAAAAAAATTTTAAAAAATTTATTGAGTTGGATTAAGAACTAACTTTTATTAAGCTAAACAATTATTCATTATGACTACGCGTCGTTCCATCGCTGTCGCCGTCTCTGCCGCTGTTGCTGCTTCTGCTACCGTTCTTTGTTATTATTGGTTGCTGCTATTCTTCGCTGTCGCTGTTGGCCAATTTTAATTGTCATTGGCCAATTTTAATTGTCATTGGCCAATGCATTCAAGTTATAGTTTTTGTTGTATGCACTTGGCCAAGTTCGATCAACTTTGGAAATTTGCTATTCTGCATTCCCACGATCGCTGACCGAAAGGTGCAAGCTCAGCGCGCGTGGCTTAGCTCGTGTGAACTTATTGGGGGCATTTGTTGTGCAATCAATGCTTACTCTTACTTATGTCTGGGTCTTTATATAATTTTAGGTGTTAACTTGTATATCTATCTAGAGCCGTAAATAACGATCTGTAACTGTCAACATTCAAGAAACAAAAGTTAAAATCAAGTCTGAAAATAATTACAAAGTATTGCCGAAATATCTTTCCGAGAATAAAAAGAACTTTTACACTTATCAGCTAAAAAGTAGCAAGAGCCGGCAAGTCGTACTTAAGGGCATAGTGTGTGACGTATCGCTTGCAGAGATAACAAAGGCGCTACAAGATAAGGGATTTAGCCCCAAGACAGTCGCACAAACGCAATGGCCCGGTACAATGTGCGAACTGCCAAAAATATGCCTATACAAGGTCATACCGTAAACTTCGCCCGGTGTGTGTAGTTTGAGGAGAGCTTCAAGACTCTGCACATTGTCCAGCGAGCAACTCGAATAAGTGCGGCAACTGCGGTGCCAATCACACTGCTAACTACTGAGGTTGAACTGATATTAGAGGAACTACTGCCCACACCCAAACTAAGCAGTTTACAACTTCCCGATCAAGCCCTGAAGTCTTCATCTCGACTGCAGCCAGATCCTCACTAGGACCCATAAACTCTGACAAATATCTTACGTTCGCGTTTTAAAATCAGCGCTGCCTACCCCAGTCTCAAAAAGTTAATCTCTGCAATAAGCATATCAAAAACCGAACACGGCTTAGCAGCATCAATCGCCGGAGCAGCCAAAAAACAACATTGGCGCTATCATATGCAGCCTTTCGGAGTTTATGTCGTTTATGCGCACAAATATGAAAGATTTAATGCGAAACCAAAGTCTGCTGATTCAAATGCTGGTTTTACAACAATCCAAATAATGGCTTCCCTACGGATATCTACGTGGAACCACTAACCATACAACATATAGACTGGTCATTTCGTAAAACGAAAATGGACACAACAATTTTTTAACGTCAGGCCCCAGGGCTTCGGTCGTTCAGTCGCAGAGAGGCGCATTTTGAAAAAGGTTTCGCTTGAATTGGGTTTTATATGTATGCGTGTTCATGCATTTTCATACAGGGGTACATGTGTTCGTTTATTTCAATTCGATGCGGGAAGAATATTTTGTCTTTTGCTACTTTTAATAATGTGTACCCTAACAATATCGGTTAATGATAAAAATAAGAATTTTATATGTGATAGTCTATTTTAAAATATTTCAGCATAAATTTCATTTTGGTTTCCAAATTCAAACCAGTGCACTGTGGTTCCGCTTGTATGGAAGCGCGGCCAAAAATTCTTTTAATGGAATTAGAGTGCTGAAAGTTTTACCAATCTTCGTAAATAGTGTTTGTAGTTGAAAAAATCCGCCAACCAATTAACCCCAACCAATTAACACCGAATGCCTCTCGGATCTTTCATCTGATCACTCGCCTGTCCTGTTTATTCTACTCCGACATCCAGGCGCAATGGAGCAATCGTATAAATTGACATCACAGAAAACCAATTGGGTTAAGTAAAAGAAATATATTAGCTCACATATTGAGCTAAGTTCTCATCTTAACGATGAAGCCAATGTAGAAAGCTTTGTTAATACACTGAAGTCTGTACTCGTCTCTGCAGCTCGAGTTTCAACATCTTAAACTAAAAATACACAATGCAACCAAAAGAAGTCAAATCCCCAAAAAGTGACGCTTACGTCGGAAGTTGCAATTCCATAGATCGCCATGTTCTAGGCAAAAGCTTTACAGCAAGAAGTAGCACATGCCCAGCGCCACTGAATAGAGGAATTGCCAGCATCTATGGAGAGTTCACCTAATTTTAAGCTCACAGAAAGAAACAGTCATGCTTATGAGAAATCCTGCCACAAGTGCGTTCACTTTGCCGACTTTACCATATGAGCCTCAACTTCAACATAAGCCAATTGAGTTGAATTCGAAAAAAAATCCTCATGACCCCCAAAATGATCACTAGCTCCCATATTGCACCGTTTGCTCTATCACCTAGTTTCTTTAATGCCATCGCAAAACTTTGCTACTTTTCAGTGAGATGGAAAAAGTCAATTATAATAGTCATCTCGAAGCCGGGAAAAGACCACACAATCCCCACGTCTATCTAAACTCTTTGAAAAATGCGTATTGACGCGGATAAACACGTACATAAGAATCCAGGAAGGAATCCCGACACATCAATTTTCGTGAAAAGCACGGAACAGTTGAGCAGGTCAACCGGATAACATCAGAAATTCGGAACGCGTTCGAAAAACGAGAGTACTGTACTGCCTTATTTTTAGATGTCTCTCAAGCATTTGATAGAGTTTGGCTATAAGGTTTAATGCACAAGATCAAGACAATGCTCCCCTATATCACCCAAATCTTTTAGAGTCTTACCTCGACGATAGAAAGTTCAACAATACTATAACTAACCATTTCACTATTGGTGCTGGAGTTCCTCAAGGTAACGTGCCTGGGCCAACATTATATGTCCTCTACATAGCAGTCTACCCGACAAGCACACGACTAACAACATCTACGTTTGCTGATGGTACAGCTATTCCTAGCCGCTCAAAATGCCCAATGCAACTGCGCAGCTAGCTCTTCACCTGGTGTTCGCAAAGCCCGTAGCCCTTTCATACATATATATACGTTAATAAACTGAAGTATTGATTTTAACTCGCCTTGTGATTTGTTTTTAAAATAGCTGACAAAAAGGCCTGTTAGCTCAACATTTGGAGGCCCCGGCGAGATATTTAAATTCCAGTCTGTGTAAATTCGTTTGTGCAAAAGAAACAGTGCACAAAAAAGACAATAAACAACTGTTACATTAGGCTGGTTCCGCTTTAAGGTGGTCCTAATAAAATTTCGTATGTTATATAATTGCATAAATATCGACATATTTTGCAAGTGCTTATATACATATAGGGCTGTGGTTATTTTGTTTGATATCATAGTTCGTTAATTCACAGTGCCTCGCCAACTGGTGACTGTACTTTCCTGCCATTACAACAAAAACAAAGACTTCTGACAATTGTAACTGTAAACTCCCGAGTTGTGCAGTGCGTTTCGGTTTGCTTTATACAAATTCATACGCACAGATGAGTTCCGACGAAGGCAGCACAGTGGCAGACCATAATATTATGACGGCTGAAAATAAAGTGCGGTTTTTGAAGTGCAAAGCCGAATCGGTGTACAATAGCTTAAAGCGCATGGATATTTCGCTAGCTAAAGACGCGATTTACCTGTTTGGTAGCCGGAGTTGTCAGTTCGGCTAAAACTTCTTGAGCATACTCAAGCCTCTTTCAGGCTTGCCCCCAATGCGCTGGAGGAGCTAGACTATTCGGAAATCGGTAGTGAGCTTAGCGACAATTTTGAAATGCTCATGGTATTGGTCAAGTCACGGCTAAGACTGCAACTTGACAACTGTTAGCTTCGAATGCCAACATCTTTCACTATGCACCTTGATCCCAGCCTAGATCAGTCAACTGTCATGGTTGATCGAGGGCATTGGACTCGCCTGCCCGAAGTAAAACTGTCTACGTTCTCTAGTAGATACTCCATGTTTACTTCGGTGATAGATAAGGACTCCTGACATAGAAAAGCTTCAACATTTGCGGTCATGATTAGATGGAGCTGCGCTGGAGTCGGTTCGATCATTAGAAATATCTGGTGCCAATTATCGTGTGACACTAGAAATTCTAAATAAGCGTTTTAATAATAAACGTCTTGTTTTCCAGCCACACATCAATGCAATTCTTGGGCTCAAGAGGCTCGAGTCTGCGTCTGCTGTGGCATTGCGGGACTTTTCGGACAAAATTATTGGGCATATGCGATCGCTTCAGGCCTTGGGAGATTTAAAACAAATCTCAGGCTGTATGGTTGGAAAGTTTGTCAACGGATAGGATTCCAAGCGAGGAGGATTTGCTCTCGCACCTTGAATGGCGATTCCAGAAACTGAAGAGCGTTCAGCATGCCTTGGCTTCCAACATGGCCCATGACCATTCAGCTGCCAGTACCAAGCCCAGGTCAGCCAGAGTAGCTGCGTTTTTTGTGATACTCCTGGTCATGGAATATACTCCTGTAGCTCCTTGGTGGGTCTGTCTCCTAGTCTACGGCAAAGAGAAATAAAAAGGCTCGAATGCAACTCCGGCCATTGCCGGACATGCGGTGGAAAACACCACACCCTGCTCCATCTACGCCCTGATGATTCACCGTTGCAAGTTCCTGATCATCAAATAAATGCTTAATGTTTCCCGCACCCTCGCAGCCATCTGCCTCGCTTGCGGCCCAAGGATTTCATTCTAATGTTGTGCTCATGGCCACCGCTATAGTTCTACCTTGCCGAGTCCTACTGGATTCTGGATCTCAACTACACCTTATTACATCTCGCTTCGCCCAGGAGTTGCAGTTAAGGAAATCTCGGTCAGCAGCAACGGTAACTGGACTTGGTGATACAGCTGTTTCTTCAGAAGGATCTACAGTCAGCATCTCCCTCCAGTCGCGTTCTTCTGAATACTCTGTGGCTCTAACGGCGCTGGTCGTGCCAACGATTACGGACAGTCAGCCTAGTTACATCAATGATATCGCTGATTGGAATATGCCATCTAACATACAGTTGGCTGACCATGCATTCAACTGTCCCCAGCGTGTTGACATGCTCCTTGGTGCCGGCCTATTTTATGACCTGTTATGCGTGGGCCAAATTAAGCTGGTTCGTGGATTGCCTCTACTGCAGAAGACTCGCCTTGGCTGGATCGTGACTGGTGGTGGAGATAGGCTTCGCGGCAATACATCTCTTTTGGCATCTCAATGCTTGGAAAATGGAGCTACACTACATAATGTCCGCTTGGAGGATCTGGTTAGGCGATTTCGGGACGAAAATTTGGACAGTGGAGTCATAATGGCCAGCAAGGAAGAGCTGGATCATTTTATCAAAAACTTCTATCGTCTTCCCTCTGGCGCTTACTCTGTTCGCCTGCCGTTGAAGCACCATGCTAAAGCCCTTGGCGATTCCTACAAACAGGCACACCGGAGATTTCTTAATCTTGAACGCAAACTGCAAAGGAATTGCATTTAAAGCGTCAACATGTGGCCTTTATTAAGGAATACTTGGAGCTAACCACATGTCCAGAGTCAGCCCCGAGGCTGTGGGTCTTTGCAAGTATTTCCTGCCGCACCATTGTGTTCTAAAGGAGGATAGCACAACAACCAAGATTCGCGTTGTTTTCGATGGATCGGCTTTTGCCTCATCCGGGTCGTCTCTTAATGATGTCCTTATGGCTGGGCCCGTTATACAGCCAAGGCTGTTTAACATTTTGATAAAATTTCGTACTTATCAGGTGGCCCTGACTGGAGACATTTGCAAGATGTATTGGTGCGTAAAGTTAAGTGAGTGAACCCGATAACTACTTGCAATGCATTTTATGGCGAGACGAACCGGACAAAGAGCTCAAAGTTTACAAACTGGATACAGTGACCTACGGAACCAAGCCTGCCTCATTTCTTTCTGTTCGAGCAATGCACCAGCTGGCCATTGATGAGAGGGATTCCTTCCCTGCTGGCTCAGTTGCTTTGCAACAAGATTTATATGTCGATGATTTCATCTCCGGTGGAAGCTCTGTTGGTGAGACTATTGAGAATATGCGACAGACCACTGAGATACTTGCTCGAGGTGACTTCAAGTTACGGAAGTGGTGAGACTATTGAGAATATGCGACAGACCACTAAGATACTTGCTCGAGGTGACTTCAAGTTACGGAAGCCACCTCGAGGTTTTAAAGGATGTGTCAGATAATGACAAGGAGAAATATTTGAAGTTCGGCGATGGCAGCGATATAACCAAAACTCTTGGTCTTGCATGGGATCCGGCAACAGACGAGGTGCTGTTCTCTCTATCGTCTCTAGATCACCGGCTCCAAGGCCTGCCGACGATCTGTTCTGGCCACCGTTGCTCGTTTCTATGACCCGCTAGGCCTTCTTGGTCCAGTAATCACAAAGGCCAAGGTGTTTCTTCAACAACTCTGCAAGGATAAATTTGATTGGGATTAAAATGTGCATCAGTTTTCAGAGCGTCAAACGCATATCATTCCCAAGATTTTCGCTTCTTTCAGAAACTGATGTTGAAATTCATGGTTTCTGCGATGCCACCGAGGAAGCTTACGGAGTTTGCATATATGTGCTGTCTAGGGGCATTCCTCCATCCAGCAGCCATCTCTTATGTTCCAAATCCCGAGTAGCGCCTCTCAAACCGTTATCTGTACCTAAGCTGGGGTTATGTGGCGCCCTGCTACTAGCCAAGCTGATGAATGAAGTTATGAAAATGGGTATGTTCAATGGTCCTTTTCACTGCTAATGTGATTCCTCTGCGGTGCTATCCTGGATCGGTAATGAGCCTTTCAAATTCAACGTCTTCGTGGCAAATCAAGTGGCTTCTATTCAGGAATCGACTGCCAATATGGAATGGCATCATATTCCGACTACACTGAATCCTGACGACATTTTGTCCAGGGGCTCTACTCCGGATCTACTGGCGCTTTCTGAGATCTGGTTTCATGGCCCACCATTCTTACTTGGTGGTCGCAAAAATTGGCCTACGCGTCTGCATTATGGTGATCCGAGCCTTGAGTTACGTAAACAGGTGCTGATGGTCAAGTATGGCAACTCGTTCCCTTCCATGCAGCTCGTGTTCTCGTACATTTACAAATTTTCTCACCGCTTGTTGCATCGTGGTCTCGAGGTATCTGATGTGCAATGTGGGACATATATGCTCTGGCGAGGCGTCCTATTGGCTCATTTATGGGAGGATATAAAGGAGCTTCGTTTCAAATAGCATTGTTAAGAAATCAAGTTCAATTGCTTCGCTCTTGCCCTTCATAGATGCATGTGGCCTCCTTCGAGTTGGTGGACGCCTCGAAAATTCAACACTTGCGTATGAGGCTCGCCATTCTATAATAGTCCCGCGTCGTCACCCACTCACCTTAGCGTTCATCATGCACTTCCATAAGATGAACCTGCATGCAGGACCGCGCGCTCTGTTGGCAAGCATCCTACTACAATACTGGCCTATTGGAGGACTGCGAACGGTCTCAAATGTACTGAGAGGCTGTGTGGAGTGCTTCCGGGCCAGGCCCCAATTTCTGGAACAAATCATAGCTAATCTTCCGAAGGAACGTTTGGAGTGCGTTTGTGGACCTTTTACAAATCAGAAGTTCGCACCAGGTCTCCCATCAAGTGCTACGTATGCGTGTTCATCTGCTTTACAAGCAAGGCTGTGCACTTAGAGCTTGTCAAGAATCTAACAACTGCTTCGTTTTAAGTGCTTTGAAAAGATTCATTTCTACACGTGGAAAGCCTAGTCAAATTTGTCGGACAATGCTACCATCTTTGTAGGAGCAAAAAATGAGTTGGCGGATTTGAAGCGGCTGCTGCTTAGCGATTCATTCTGTTCATCAAGCTTGCTTGGCGGAGGGAATCGACTGGCAATTTATTCCGCAACGCTCACCCTTTTTTGGCGGATTGTGGGAGGCAGCAGTCTAGACGGCTAAACACCATTTCTACCGCTCTGTTGGCCGCCAAACGCTTAGTTTTGATGAGCTTCGCACTTTGGTTTATCATATTGCGTCAATCATTAATTCTCACCCCTTGCTATCCATTTCAGAGAATCCAGATGATCATGATGTTTGACTCCTGCCCACCTACTTTTTTGGTGGCCCTCCTACTACTATCATTGAGCCCGATCGAACCAAGCTCAACTATAACCGCTTGGATGGCTGGCAGCGTGTAACATATCTGCAGCAACTATTCTGGTCCCGATGGCAAATGGAGTACCTTACCCTTCTGCAACAACGCACCAAATGGTGGTCTCCTGAACGAATGCTGAAGGTCAACGACGTAGTTCTGATAAAGGATTAAAATCTACTTCCCATGCGGTGGCCCTTAGATAGGGTAAGCGCACTTATTCGTGGACGAGATGGTGTTTGCCGAGTTGCTGATCTGAAAACGTCCACGTGTGACATCAGGAGAGCTGTCAATAAGTTGTGCCTGCTGCCCATCAATGATGAAGTTGAAAGACAGACTTCCAACGGGAAATTATGTTGAGCGCAGCGGAAACCACTCCAACTAAATAGAAAGTCAGAATCACTCATTTCTAAGCGGCTCCTCTTATCTCTCTATTAATTGGACTAGTCAGTCTGAGCCCGCCTCTCAACGCCTACGGTCCGTCGCCAGCGCATACATTTGTTGTTGTTGATTGCAAGCTGCGGTGTTCGCAAAGCCCGTAGCCCTTGCATACATATATAAACGTTAATAAACTGAAGTATAGAATTTATCTCGCCTTGTGATTTGTTTTTAAAATAGCTGACAAAAAGGCTTTTTAGCTCAACACCCGGTATTACAAAATCTATTTAAAAATCCAGTTTTTTCCTATTTATATTCATATGTCATATTCATATATGATATTCATATTCATATCAAAGTAAAACTTAATTTGTTGTCCGAGTAAAACCAGTCTATTCACAGGGACCCGACGGAGTTCCAGGCTTAGATACTGCGCTGAATCTCGGTGTAGACCTCTGTACAAATTTGGTCCTGTACCTTACATTGCCTATTGTTTGAATTACTTAACTGAAATTCCTTAAGTTACATTTTTAATGATAAAAATTAATAATGATTTTGTGCCTTTTAAATTTAATTTTAAAATCGCGCGCTTATGTTTGGAAAGAAAATCGCGCCACCCTTTTTTCCCCTTTAAGTTTTTCTTTTTTTTCTAAATAATTAAAATAGTTAATAATTTTATATAATGTTATAATACTACATATTTTTTAATCCATAGTACGCTAGCGTAAAAAATGTAATCTCTCCAGTGTGATCAAAATTTCGAGAGTTCATCAGAAATAAGCGTTCTACGTTCAATCAGCTGGGTTTGTTGACAATTGTTAGCACAGTGTAGCAGGAGCTGAAGATTGTAAATGGGGTGCACTTCGTATTTTTTAGGGGCTTATTTCTGGTACGAGCTCAACCTTAAAGAGTGGCTGCGGCTTTCTATCCCTATTAAGGATGTTGAAGACTGTCTTAGCGTTAAATCCCTTCTCTTGAAGCGCCTTTGTTATCTCTGCAGGCGTTACGTCGGACTCTATGCCCTTAAGTACGACTTGCAGGCCTTTGCTACTTTTTAGCTGATATGTGTAAAAGTTATTTTTATTCTTGGTAAGATATTTCGATAATTCTCTTTAATTATCTTCGGACTTCATTTGAACTTTTGTCTCTTGGATGTTGCCCTTTACTAGAGGTATTATGTGGAAGTTATCCTTTCCAATAAGCTCGATCATTTTGTTGACAGGAACATTGGAACTTTTTTTTCGAATATAAATAGGCGGAGGTTTCGGCTTCCTTTTCTCGAATTCATTAAATTCGGCCGCCTCAACGTCATAGGCGTCTTCCAAGAATTTAAATCGGTTTGAGTTCATAGGCGTTTCTATTCCAGCTAGGCCGGCATTGTTACGGGTTATTTTGCGTTAGGAATTTAGAGAGCTCAGCTTCCTTTTGATTTGGATGTAGCGATCCATACCAGTCTGGACAGCCGGCTTAGCACATTCATTGTTTTTGTTCCGTTTTTCGGGCAGCGCAGCGGCAGACGTATTAATATTTGCGCTGCTAGTTGATGATGTCATTAAACGCGCAGTCAATACAGTTGCGGTTGTTATTGTAGTTCCAATTGACGTTGTTAAAGAAATTGCGGTGCTAGTTTCTGCTGATGAGCATTGGTTATTGCATTGCAAGCTCGGCGCTTTTTGGCTGCAGGGTAGCCGAAGCAAGAACGCGCTCTCTCGCTCGCTAAGTTTAAGAATTCGGTCAAGTTGGTGATAATTGCCCGCGCTTGTTCAGACCTTGCATTATTTTCGGTTGCTTTAAAAGAGAAGTACGCGTGATTTCCTTGTACTAGTATCCTGATCGACGAAAACCGTACGCCAGTCATGAGAGAGAGCGAGAGGCAAACAGCTGGCGTTCACTTTTCGTGAAGCTTTTTTTTGACCTAGGTCTCCAGTTCGACGAAAAAATACCAGAAAATTGCATCGCGTTGCCAACCACCTGAAATGAACTTTAGGTGAACCCTAGCAAAAAGAATACAAAATTTAATCTTTTAGCGTACGCTTCTCATTGAGAATTTAAAAAAATGGAGGGAAAAATCAGAAAACCCGGAAAAGTCGGTTGCTGGAGTTCAATAGTGAGGAAAAAATAGCATTGATACGATGCGTGGAGTCGCTGAGTTGTGGGACCTTTCGAATAAAAAGCATTTTAATGCAATTCCCTCTTCCCACAGAATCCATCCGTTTGAGACGGTTGGGATTTTTGACAAATGTGAAACTCCGCTTCCCACAGAGCACATCAGCTGTGGCTCATAATTTTAGCCCGCTGCATTTTGCATAACATTTGAAATGAGCACAACAGCGTGGTAAATGATACTTGGTGACAGACTTCAAGTGATCTACGCGTACAACCAAATCGAGCTAATAGGTCTGCAGATTTTTGCCAGCCTGCCGAAAATATATGAACCACTTTTGCCCAATATTGTCTAAATGGTAGCAAATCAATTTCATTATATATGTATACATGTTTATTTTTTGTTCTCTCGTTCTCCAAGGTGCTCCAGGTTGTGAGTACGGTATGCGCCTAGGGAACAGTGGAGCAACTCTTAATTCTGCCACACGGATGGATCAGTAGTTAATTAATTATTACAAGTACAAACAGCATTTTTTGATTTGGCGTCTTTCTTTTTGAAAAGTTACCCGCCATTATTTTTTAAATTTTCGTAGTGAATGTTCCAATTTTCACTGTCAAGAAGAAGAACTCAGAGTTGCACCGTTAAAACATCGCCTAACTATCGCATAAAAAAGTCCGTCGAATTCGGATGGGGAACTAACTGGAATTTTCGGAACGGCAAAACCTTATGGACCATCCGTTGAACGGATGGTGGATGGTGGATGGATCTCTGTGGGAAGACAGCACAACATTCATAAAAAGATCGTGGGAGGAAATAGCCTGGGAAATGGATAAAGATGGTAAGTTATAATTGTACATTATTAAATATTTGTTAACGTGGACATATACAATATTTATGTTTAGATAATAGTTGCAAGCTGGCGTGGAAGTCTCTGCGGGACAGTTACAAGTACCACAAGTGCAAGCAGCCAAAGAGTGGAAGTGCTGGAGGAGACCCACTGGAGAAGCCAACAGGTGCTGCAGAGTGGGATTTCAACTTCCTGGAGCAACAACAAAAGGCCCCCTTCCCACTCCTCCAATGCCGGTATATGCTTACTGGGAGTCGATTCTAAGCACGTTTCCTCCGGAACGTGCTGCCGAAGTCGAAAGGTAGATGACCCAGTTTCTGTGGGAGGAGAAAGACGCTAGCCAGTAATTCAATAAAAAGAAATAAAATGTAACATAGAAAAATAACTTTTATTGTTTTTTTAATTTCTTTGTACACCGGCAGACTCGTCTTGCCAAGGTACTTGAGAATATCCAGCACTTCCGTTTAAATATTCTTTAAGGTTGTTTCGAACCTCCTTACTGAAGTCTTGTGGGCGACCTCGTCGGCAGAGTCGCAAGTCGGTCAGGACAGTGCTTGTTATCCCCTGCATAGAGTAAGTTGCTGGACTCTCCCGCATCAAAAAATTATGCAAGGCACAACAGGCTACAATGATTTTTTGAGCTTTGCATGGATTGCTTAACAAAGTTCGTTGTACAGCCATCCACCTAGCGCTGAGAATCCCAAATGCGTTCTCAATGCAACGACGAGCCCGAATTAGCCTGTAGTTAAAAATCCGCTCCTCCCTATGCAGATCCTTGCCACTATACGGCTTCATGATGCGATTATGAAGGGGGAATGCATCATCACCAACAATGAAATAAGGGGATCGATGGCCGTTTATAACATTGTCCTCCGGAAAGGGCAGCTGGTCTAAGAGCAACTGTTTGCCAAGATCGCTGTGGGAGAAGGCATTCATGTCTCCTTCGCTACCAAAAGCCTCCACATCAATGTAGGTGAAGCGATAGTGAGCGTTGGAGATTGCCATAAGCACAAACGAATGAAAGCCCTACATTACAAACGATTTTGTTATTAAATTCTATTGGCATTTAAAAAGTACTTACCTTATAGTTGGGGGGGGGAAAGAAACCCGAGCGGGTGGGCGACTCGGTGAACCGAGGGATGGCTCGAGCTTAGAGTCCGCTGCCACTGATGGCGGCTTCGTCGCTCCGAGTCGGTTAGTGGTGGGTGGGTGGTGGAACCCCAAAGATCGGCTGGCACTGATGACGGCCGGTCTTTCGGAGAGTGGGTAGAGGAGGGGGAAGGGGGTTTCGCTAACTACAATGTATTTGGACGGGGTACTAGACCCTATCCCAGAACAAGACTCCACAAGTAACTCCCAGAGAGGTTGCTCACACCAATGCGTAAGACTCACCTTCTCCGATCGGTGTCGGTTGCAGAGTGACTTGAACTGGGCAACCGGCGCCCTTTTTATACCCGTTGGCGTGAATAAGTGTGCCCGCACCACGTCAAAATCCCTGGTCATACGGCTTAGCGCGTGTGACCAGCTGATCATGGGTCAGTGTGACCAGGTAATCTTGGGTCAGTGTGACCCGGTGATCGTGGATCAGTGTGCCCAGCTATTTCTATTGGCGCGCCCGCCTTCTTATTTGAATTTGAATTCGTTTCAGGTTTTTTATTCTCTTAAACTAATCTTATTATTATATTAATCCTATTCCCTATGCACTATGTTGTTGCTTCATGCTTTTTATCTCTCTTAACCTAAGCTTATTTTATATATTTACTTATATTGTGCGCTCTGGAGCGTCACAAGCCTTTAACCCATCTGCATATTCCCCGTCGTCCACTTGGGGAATTTATCCCGCAAAGCAGTCCAAATGGCAATAGACACTTGGAGGAGAATCACTCCAAAATGTTGCTTACTGATCCGCTAAGTTGATCCAATGTGGCGTTGCAGGACTCGAGAGGCAAGAAATCTAAATAAAAGGATACAAAATATAAATATATTGTTATCTAAGACTAAATATTTAAAATCTAATTACTCTAAAACGATGGCCAACTTAACTTTTATTGGTATAGCATCTGGGCGAGTGTTCCGTTTCGGTATAAGGTACAGCTCCACCATTCCAAAAAGCATACCGGCCGTTAAGGGCCCTTTCCTGAAGATATGGGCTCACCCAATATTTCGGCCGCTGTCTTTTGTCCTCTTCCTCTAAAGCTACAATACATGCCGCCATGCTGACAACCAAAATCAGGCTTGTGTTTTTTGAACTCGACATTTTCGTTTTATTTAACTTTGTTTGCTTTTTTGTTTGTCAACAAACCCAGCTGATTGACAGTAAGACCGTAGTAAGCTCAGTTCGGATGAACTCTCGAAACTTTGGTCACACTCGAACGATTAAAGTTTTTACGCTAGCATAATCGTTTGTCGATCAGGATACTAGGCTTAAGAGCCTAGTAGCAAATAATTATCAGTCAATTAAAAAAAAAACAACTGTTAAATTTAAATTGTATTGTTTTTTAATTTCTTTGTACAGCGGCAGACTTGTCTTGCCAAGATATTTGATAATATCGTTTAAAGGCTCTTTCTTGCAAACACTTGGTACATTTTTGACCTAAGAAATACTTTGCTTTGACAAGAGGCACCCCAAAAGATTAACACCCGTTAGCTTCTCCAGTTGGACTCCTCCAGCTTTGCACGGTAGCATGCAACTATTATCTAAACAAAAATATTGTATATGTCCACTTTAACAAATATTTTATAATGTACAATTATGACTTACTATCTATATTCATTTCCCAAGCTATTTGCTCCCATGCTCATTTTATAAAAGAGGCATTATAATGTTTTTTGTTTGACTAATCCCACAATTCTGGTCGGGACTCGACAGATAGTATTAATGTTATTTTGACCTCACATGTAAATTTCTGCAATCGACTTATGGGGTTTTCTGATTTTTTCCCTCCCCCCAAAAGCTTATTTTAAGTGGTTGGCAAGGCGAAGTAACTTTCTGGTATTTTTCGTCGATCTGAGTACCGGGGTGAAAGAAAAGCTGACAAAAAGTGAACGCCAGCTGTTTGCCTCTCGCTCTTTCTCATGACTGACGAACAGTTTTCGTCGATCTGAGTACTAGGCTTAACGCTTCACACTTGAGGTATGGCCTAGTCAACAAATTCATTGATTCTGCCAGTTCGAAAAAAGCAAGTTTAAATGATACGGTCCATGGCTCATGTGCTTCAGATCATTTAAAAAGTCAAATCAACACAAATGCATGGAGTTATTCAGATCATTTAAAAACTCAAGTCAAGACAAATGCATGGAGTTAAATATGTCTCAATCAAATAAAATTTGGAAAATGACGATCACAAATCCCCACAACTGATACTACTAACTCTTATTTTTTTTTTTTTTTTTTTTTTTTTTTTACGCGCGGAGTCCCACAGCCCACTTACCCGCCCAACCGACCGAGGGGCGCAGCCGTGTATCGTATGGCACGATTCGCGATAAGATAGACGCGAGATAGGAAAATAAAGGTAAAGGTCCGGGGAAAAAAGTAATAGTTAGATCAATCTTGTGCCAATGAAGCAAGTATTAATCGTTTTAGGAGCGGCAGAGAGTCAAGATTTGATATTACAGGAAAAAGTCTATTATAGTCAGAACATAATACTCTGAAAGGCTCATGCAAGGCATAGTTAGATCTACAATGATTTAAAGTTAGGGGAATATAATTTCTGGTTAATCTACTTGGCACAAAAAAGTTTAGCCGACTTAACAAGTCGGGGCAGTCAATATCACCATGTATAAGGTTATAAATAAAGATAGTACCAAGCATCGTTCTACGGTTGGCTAGGGATGGTAAATTAATCAAAAGAAGTCTACTAGAATAAGAAGGTAAGATAAGATTTGCATCCCAGTTTAGGCGCCGTAAAGCAAAAAGAAGGAAGTTTTTTTGTACAGATTCAATACGACCAATATGTATTCCGTATTGTGGACTCCAGACGGGAGACCCATACTCCAGAATCGGACGGACTAGCGAAATTTATAAAGTTTTAGTCAAATAAGGATCATCGAATTCTTTTGACCACCTTTTAATAAATCCAAGCACTCCTCTGGCTTTATTAACCATGGACGAAATGTGATTAGAAAATTTTAGTTTGGGGTCCAAGAGAACGCCAAGATCGTTTACAAGAGTTATTCTATCCAAAGAGCTGCCACTTAACGTGTAGGTCGCGTATATCGGATTGGCCCGATAAAAAGTCATCAGCTTGCACTTGGCACCAGTTTTGAAAATTATCTAGATCGGATTGCAAGTCTAAATGGCAGGAAATGTCCTTATACTGCAGGCACAACTTAACATCATCTGCGTACATAAGTACGCGAGAATGACTTATAATTGAGGGAAGATCATTAATAAATAATGTAAAAAGTAACGGACCCAGATGGCTCCCTTGTGGGACACCGGAGGTAACACGGAGAATTTTGGAAATTGAATTTTTAAAAAGGACCCTTTGTGACCTGCCATTCAGATAACTTGAAATCCATTTAAGCAGATCAACTGGAAAACCTAAAAGGTCAAGTTTTTGAATGAGAAGTAAGTGATTTACAGAGTCAAATGCTTTACTAAAGTCAGTGTAAATGACGTCTGTTTGAAAACTACTATTGAAGCCATTTATCACTAATGAAGTGAGCTCTAGAAGGTTTGTGATTGTGGATCTACGTTTAATAAATCCGTGTTGACACGGAGAAATGATTGATCTGCAAAGGTGCTGCAAATGAGGAGTAATAATTTTTTCAAAAAGCTTAGGAATAGCTGACAACTTAGAAATACCTCTGTAGTTACTGGCTTCTAACTTGTTACCTTTTTTGAAAAGAGGAATAACAAATGATTCCTTCCAAATATTTGGGAATTGGGAGGATTCTATAGATAAGGTAAACAACTTGTGAAGAGGTTTGCACAGGGCCTTAGCGCAATACCTAAGCACGCACCCAGGAATACCATCGGGCCCTGGCGAATAAACAGGTTTAATACGAAGAAGATCCAAAAGAAGAGAGCTTTCTGTTAAAGTGGGACAGAATATGAGGTTTGACTTGGATATGTTATAAGAATAAGGCTGTGATGAATAATCTAAAGTAGAGTAATTCGTTTGAAAAAATTGGGCAAATAAATCGGCTATTGCATAATCTGTGGTTGCCGTCATGTTTTCGAACGATAGCGAGGAAGGAAAGGAATTAGATTTACGCTTGGTGTTAACAAAATTATAAAACTGTTTCGGGTCCTGAGAGAACTGGACCTTACAACGGTTTAAGTAACTGTTATAACACTGAGCATTAAGCACGGTAAATCTTGACCGAGCACTTAAATATCTAGTAAAAACAGATTGATAACCGGTATTTTTATATTTCCTAAAAAGTCTGGACTTTACATTTCTTAAGTGTGTCAACTCTTTGCTAAACCAAGGTGATTTATTGGAAGTTGACGGATAGTACCACGGAACACAGGAATTAAAAAATGAGTTTATTGCAGTGTAAAAAACATTAACTGCATCGGACATATTAATGCATAGGTAAATTTCAGACCAATTAAAGCCAGAAATAAAATTATTTAGCCTCAGAAAGTCTGCCTTGCGAAAACAATGTATTCGTTTGGATTTTTCTGATTTTTCTTCTATAACTCTACCCGTATCAAATGAAAGTTCGAATGTTGGGTGATATGGATCTTCAGGTTGCGTGAGTGGTGCTACTCTGGACAGAAACACACCTTCAGGATTTGATACAAAACACTAATCAAGTAGGCGACCTAATGAATTTCGAACATGGTTTACTTGAGATAGAGATATGTCAAGCAGGCCATCAATAAAATCATGCTGTGCTATAGGTAGTAAGACATTCGATCCATCCTCAGTGGACCAAGTAACTCCAGGTATATTAAAATCACCTAGAACTATCAACTGATCCCTATCGGAAAGCTTATTTGCAACGGACTTAATGACGGATAGGTGATTTAAATAATCAGGAAGTTCAGACAACGGCGGAATATATGAGCAAGTTATGTATATAAAGTTACCAGGAAGCGATAACTTTATACAAATAAATTCAATGGTATTGAATTCATCAAAAAATAACTGCTCAGACGGGAGGTTTGAATCAACTCCAATTAAGACTCCACCTCCCCGTCTAGAGGGACGGTCATACCTATATATTGTGTACTCACCTGGAAAAACTTCGGAGCTAAAGATCTCCGGCTTTAACCAGGTTTCTGTGAACACAATAATATGAGATGCAAAGGAAAGGCTATCGGAATACAATTTAGTAAGTTTGCTGCGCAAACCTCTTGCATTCTGATAGGAAAGTAGGAGGTTAGAAGTTAGTTTTTTGAAATTGGTACACTGGTTTGGCCTCGACTAGGAAGTTTTACTCCCACGGGACCCTTCTTCTTTATCTTAGCCTCGAACTCTTTTACAACCATATTATCCGGCCAAAAGTCGCTCGAGCATATGGCTTCAAAAAGCTCGTTAGGGACAGTTATCTTGAAAGATGAAATGTCTCTAGCATAAGAAAACTTAAACTTTTCCACCTTTACACTATTACAATCGGCTTTAGTTTTGTCTTGTATATAATTTCACTTAATCAAAAGTCGCTAAATAAGTAATCCCTTTCCAATATCGAGGATATGTAAATACTCATTTGTTTAGCCCCGATGGACGAGGGTTACAAAACAACATAACTAAAATTGTTGTAATTAAGCCTAGTACTTAGATCGACAATCGAGTTTGCTAGAGGAAAAACTTTAATGTTTCCAGTATGACCAAAATTTTGAGAGTTCATCAGAATTAAGCGTGTTACGGTCGTAGTGTCAATTAGCTGGGTTTGTTAACAAGCAGTTAATATTCAAATGTCTTATTTGCGGGAAAGATCCCTAAAAAGATATTATCAACTACCTTGGCAAGAAAAATCTGCCGCTGTACAAAGATATTAAAAAACAATACAATTTAAATTTAATGGTTGTTTTTTTTTTTTCAATTTACTGATAATTATTTCCTAATTAAAAGTTCATAACTGAAGTTTTGTTGTGTCTTTCGTTCTATTTTGACCTTTGCTCTGATAAGAGGCGCCCCGATACTATTAATGTTATTTTGTCCTCACATGTAAACTCCTGCAATCGACTTTTGCGGGTTTTTGAAATTTTTTCCTCCATTTTTAAAATGTTCAGTGGGAAGCGCACACCAAAAACAAGAGAGAAAGCTATAGTCGGGTGCCCCGACTATCAGATACCCGTTACTCAGGTAAAAGGAGTGCGAGGGAGATGGAGATAGAAACTTTGATCACGCATAACTTTTAAACGAATGGTCCGATTTGAAAAATTTCTTCTACATTTCGATAGGTATTGATAAACACAATAAAACTGCATTTTTACTTTTCCGAAATATTTAAATTTATATTTAAATAAAATCGTATATAAGCGATTGTGGACGTTAAAGGGGGCGTGGCACCTTTTTGAAACAAACTTGCGCTGCGTAGGAACTCCTAAAATCTGCATGCAAAATGCCAATCTTCTAGCTTTTATAGTTTCCGAGATCTCAGCGTTCATACGGACGGACAGACGGACATGGCTAGATCGACTCGGCTAGTGATCCTGAACAAGAATATACATACTTTATAGGGTCGGAAACGCTTCCTTCTACCTGTTACATACTTTTGCACGAATACAATATACCCTTTTACTCTACGAGTAACGGGTATAAAAATCAATTTTTTAATAATTTCGTTAGCGTTCACAGTTAATTTCAGGTTGTTGGCAACGTCGATCTGAGCACCGAGGTGAAAAAAAGCCTGACGAAAAGTAAACGCCAGCTGTTTGCCTCTCGCTCTCTCTCATGACTACGAACAGTTATCGTCGATCTGAGCAAAATAAAGAATAAAACGTACACCAAAATGATCACCATAGGAGACGTTGTAATAAGAAAAGAGCAACTGTTTGCCAAGATCGCTGTGGGAGAAGGCATTCATGTCTCCTTCGCTACCAAAAGCGCCCACATCAATGTAGGTGAAGCGATAGTGAGCGTTGCAGATTGCCATAAGCACAATCGAATGAAAGCCCTACATTACAAACGATTTTGTTATTAAATTCTATTGGCATTTAAAAAGTACTTACCTTATAGTTGGGGGTGGGGGGGGTAAGAAACCCGAGCGGGTGGGCGACTCGGTGAACCGAGGGATGGCTCGAGCTTAGAGTCCGCTGCCACTGATGGCGGCTTCATCGCTCCGAGTCGGTTAGTGGTGGGTGGATGGGTGGGTGGTGGAACCCCAAAGATCGGCTGGCACTGATGACGGCCGGTCTTTCGGAGAGTGGGTAGAGGAGGGGGAAGGGGGTTTCGCTAACTACAATGTATTTGGACGGGGTACTAGACCCTATCCCAGAACAAGACTCCACAAGTAACTCCCAGAGAGGTTGCTCACACCAAAGGTTACCTTCTCCGATTGCTGTCGGTTGCAGAGTGACTTGAACTGGGCAACCGGCTTCCTTTTTATACCCGTTGGCGTGAATAAGTGTGCCCGCACCACGTCAAAATCCCTGGTCATACGGCTTAGCGCGTGTGACCAGCTGACCATGGGTCAGTGTGACCAGGTAATCTTGGGTGGATCTTGGATCGTGGATCAGTGTGCCCAGCTATTTCTATTGGCGCGCCCGCCTTCTTATTTGAATTTGAATTCGTTTCAGGTTTTTTATTCTCTTAAACTAATCTTATTATTATATTAATCCTATTCCCTATGTACTGTTGCTTCATGCTTTTTATCTCTCTTAACCTAAGCTTATTTTATATATTTACTTATATTGTGCGCTCTGGAGCGTCACAAGCCTTTAACCCATCAGCATATTCCCCGTCGTCCACTTGGGGAATTCATCCCGCAAAGCAGTCCAAATGGCAATAGACACTTGGAGGAGAATCACTCCAAAATGTTGCTTACTGATCCGATAAGTTGATCCAATGTGGCGTTGCAGGTCTCGAGAGGCAAGAAACCAAATTAAAGGGATACAAAATATAAATATATTGTTATCTAAGACTAAATATTTAAAATCTAATTACTCTAAAACGATGGCCAACTTGGCTTTTATTGGTATAGCATCTGGGCGAGTGTTCCGTTTCGGTATAAGGTACTGCTCCACTATTCCAAAAAGCATACCGGCCTTTAAGGGCCCTTTCCTGAAGATATGGGCTCACCCAATATTTCGGCCGCTGTCTTTTGTCCTCTTCCTCTAATGCTACAATACATGCCGCCATGCTGACAACCAAAATCAGGCTTGTGTTTTTTGAACTCGACATTTTCGTTTTATTTAACTTTGTTTGCTTTTTTGTTTGTCAACAAACCCAGCTGATTGACAGTAAGACCGTAGTAAGCTCAGTTCGGATGAACTCTCGAAACTTTGGTCACACTCGAACGATTAAAGTTTTTACGCTAGCATAATCGTTTGTCGATCAGGATACTACGCTTAAGAGCCTAGTAGCAAATAATTATCAGTCAATTAAAAAAAAAACAACTGTTAAATTTAAATTGTATTGTTTTTTAATTTCTTTGTACAGCGGCAGACTTGTCTTGCCAAGGTATTTGATAATATCGTTTAAAGGCTCTTTCCCGCAAATACGATATTTCAATTTTAGCTGCTTGTCAACAAACCCAGCTGATTGACAGTACGACCGTAGCACGTTTAAATCTGATGAACTCTCAAACTTTTGGTCACACTGCAAAGATTAAAGTTTTTACGCTAGCGTAATCGTTTGTCGATCTGGATACTAGGCTTAAATATTAAATACATCGGACTATACATCGGTGCAGTTAGAAGCTTTCATTAAAGGGTCGGCTGTCGCAATCGTATTTGCGAGAAAGAGCCTTTAAATGATATTATCAACTACCTTGGCAAGTCAAGTCTGCCGCTGTACACAGAAATTAAAAAACAATACAATTTAAATTTAACAGTTGTTTTTTTTTTTAATTTACTGATAATTATTTGCTAAATTAAAGTTCATAGTTGCACTTTTATTGTGTTTCTTGGTACATTTTTGACCTAAGAAATACTTTGCTTTGACAAGAGGCACACCAAAAGATTAACACCCGTTAGCTTCTCCAGTTGGACTCCTCCAGCTTTGCACTGTAGCATGCAACTATTATCTAAAAAAAAATATTGTATATGTCCACTTTAACAAATATTTTATAATGTACAATTATGACTTACTATCTATATTCATTTCCCAAGCTATTTGCTCCCACGCTCATTTTATAAAGGAGGCATTAAAATGTTTTTTGTTTGACTAATCCCACAATTCTGGTCGGGACTCGACAGATAGTATTAATGTTATTTTGACCTCACATGTAAATTTCTGCAATCGACTTATGGGGTTTTCTGATTTTTTCCCTCCCCCCAAAAGCTTATTTTAAGTGGTTGGCAAGGCGAAGTAACTTTCTGGTATTTTTCGTCGATCTGAGTACCGGGGTGAAAGAAAAGCTGACAAAAAGTGAACGCCAGCTGTTTGCCTCTCGCTCTTTCTCATGACTGACGAACAGTTTTCGTCGATCTGAGTACTAGGCTTAACGCTTCACACTTGAGGTATGGCCTAGTCAACAAATTCATCGATTCTGCCAGTTCGAAAAAAGCAAGTTTAAATGATACGGACCATGGGTCATGTGCTTCAGATCATTTAAAAAGTCAAATCAACACAAATGCATGGAGTTATTCAGATCATTTAAAAACTCAAGTCAAGACAAATGCATGGAGTTAAATATGTCTCAATCAAATAAAATTTGAAAAATGACGATCACAAATCCCCACAACTGATACTACTAACTCTTATTTATTTCAATAATTTCACTTAATCAAAAGTCGCTAAATAAGTAATCCCTTTCCAATATCGAGGATATGTAAATACTCATTTGTTTAGCCCCGATGGACGAGGATTACAAAACAACATAACTAAAATTTTTGTAATTAAGCCTAGTACTCAGATCGACAATCGAGTTTGCTAGAGGAAAAACTTTAATGTTTCCAGTATGACCAAAATTTTGAGAGTTCATCAGAATTAAGCGTGTTACAGTCGTAGTGTCAATTAGCTGGGTTTGTTAACAAGCAGTTAATATTCAAATGTCTTATTTGCGGGAAAGATCCCTAAAAAGATATTATCAACTACCTTGGCAAGAAAAATCTGCCGCTGTACAAAGATATTAAAAAACAATACAATTTAAATTTAATGGTTGTTTTTTTTTTCAATTTACTGATAATTATTTCCTAATTAAAAGTTCATAACTGAAGTTTTGTTGTGTCTTTCGTTCTATTTTGACCTTTGCTCTGATAAGAGGCGCCCCGATACTATTAATGTTATTTTGTCCTCACATGTAAACTCCTGCAATCGACTTTTGCAAGTTTTTGAAATTTTTTCCTCCATTTTTAAAATGTTCAGTGCGAAGCGCACACTAAAAAAAATCAATTTTTTAATAATTTCGTTAGGGCTCACCAAAAGTTAATTTCAGGTTGTTGGCAACGTCAATCTGAGCATCGAGGTGAAAAAAAAGCCTGACGAAAAGTAAACGCCAGCTGTTTGCCTCTCGCTCTCTCTCATGACTACGAACAGTTATCGTCGATCTGAGCAAAATAAAGAATAAAACGTACACCAAAATGATCACCAAAGGAGACGTTGTAATAAGAAAACAAGAGAGAAAGCTATAGTCGAGTGCCTCGACTATTAGATACCCGTTACTCAGCTAAACAACTTAATATAAATATGCCTTCTTGTATGTTTTTTGCCGCTCGAATTAGCTCCCGACTTTTATGTTAAAATCGGTACCCAGGGAGCACCACGTGGAGGCCGTTGATTTGCAAAGGACAAAAAGTTCAAATTATCAATTTGAATTCCGCGATCTCTTAGAGCTGGCAGCTATACAGCACGAGCATCAGCACCAGCGCTGCTTTAGCGCAGGCAGCTTTTGTCCTGCACCAGCAGCTGTTTTTATGTTTATGTTTTTGAGTGCAATAAATTGACTAGAAATATTAAACATATGTACATACTTATATTGGCTAAACACATACATTCTTAAATAGTATTATTTAAATTAAAGTCTAAATGTTTGCACAACACGAGTAACGGGTAAAGCGAATAGCTTTCATTGAAAGGAGTTATCTTTGCCGGGCAATTGCAACTGTGTACAATATAAATACATACATATGTATATGCTTACATACATACACACATACGCCATTGTTTGACTCAGACCTCCAATTTGGCTAACTTGATTTGATTTGCATAGTTTTTGGGATATAGTTCGGTATTGACAAATGAAAACCATCGCAATTTCCCTTTATAGAAATCCTTATCGAAAATTAACGTTGACTCTGTTGAGCACCTTGGCCAGCTGTTCCAAAGTCATCCGTTAGATGGCGCTATTGTATTGTATTGTATTAGATGGCGCTATTGTATTGCGCCATCTACCCCAAGACATTGGTACCACGGGCCATGAAAGGCGGAAATGTAGGCGCAAGCCAGGCTTAAGCGTTTAATGGGTTTTTGGGCGTTAGAGTGGCCGTGGCAAACTTTTATTATGCCAATCGATAGGTATTGACGAAACAAATACATATCAATTAAAATTTTCATAATAGCATCAAAACTGTGGCCACAGCTTGTGGCTTGCGGGCGTCAGAGGGGACGTCGCAACATTTTGCAACAAACTTGCGCTGCGTAGGAACTCCTAAAATCTACATGTAAAATGACTATCTTCTAGCTTTTATAGTTTCCGAGATCTCAGCGTTCATACGGACAGACGGACATGGCTAGATCGACTCGTCTAGTGATCCTGAACAAGAATATGTCGGATCTTAAATTATGGTAGTCAGTGTAAAAGACTTAAATCAATTACGCGTACCAAGTGACATTTCTTGTCTCTACGGTTTTTGTTAGTACGCTTTGATCCTTCTATTCGCCAGATGGTCAGGTTAGTTCGATGCGAACATGAGAGACAGATGTTGCGTGAGGATAGAGGTTTGAAAGAGAGATACACACTACGATTGTTGTGCGTGTATGCTTGAGCCACTGCGAGAGACTGAGATAGAAGTATGTTCGTTGCAGCTTTTTCTAGAGAGCATTTTCGGTATGCTAGAAGGTTGGCGGACACTTTTAAGTTGGCAGTGGAGTAATCAAGTTTATTCGCCGTATACAATCTGCGTAATAAAATATGGAAGAGAATAATATCAACCCGACATCAGAAGTGGGATCAGTGCCAACTCCTGCATTTTCTGAAGATCAGTGGCCTACCATTATGGAACTGCAAAATCGTAATTTCGTCGAAATGTGTAAGGCTATGCAAGCGTCTGTGCGTCCACAAAATCAAGTGGTTTTGCCAAAATTTAACCCAGATGTAACTGGAGCTGGTGCGACTCAATGGTGTGCAACGGCAAGCATTATTATGGACGAACAGCAGATTAATGGCAGCGCACTTATCATGATGTTGAGTAGTTGCATGCAGGGCAGTGCTTCAGCGTGGCTTGCACAGATCTGCTATGCCGGCATTAATTGGGAGCAGTTTAAAGAACTATTTATACAGCGTTTCGAGATTAAGGAAACGTCGGCAGCTATGTTCCTGAATCTGCTGAACAGCCGTCCAGCCTACAACGAGTGCCCTGCAGTGTACTCAAGCCGTATGGTGACGTCATTGACCACAAAATGGCGCAATATGAACGTCGAGGAAATAGCTGTATCCACGGTACTTGCGCACATGGCCAATTTTGACAACCGTTTGCAGCGTATGGTGTTCTCGTCAAATGTACAAACTAGAAGTCAACTCCAGATGGAACTGAAAGCATTTACATTTGACAAAAAGCGTAGTGCTGGAAGTACTGATGGTAATAGCGGCGACAGCAAGCGAGCCAAAATTGTGTGCCACTTATGCAAGAAACCAGGACATAAAATGGCGGAGTGTAAATTAAAGCGGTCTGGATCGGAGAATAAACAGCATCGCGATTCGCAGAATGTGACCTGTTACCGGTGTGGACAACTTGGGCATCTTGCGAATCGGTGCACGAACAATGCAGCTAAATCTGGAACAGTTACTGAGAAGAAATGTAATAAATTTTTTGTGGCTGAGCCAAAAGGAGTTTTGACACATCAGGGTGAGATCTTTCCTATTTGCTTTGACTCTGGAGCAGAATGCTCGCTTATTCGAAGTAGTGTTGCCGGTAAATTTGATGGCAAAATAATTAATAGTATTGTCATAATACGAGGTATTGGCGACGCTGGCATTTCCAGTAAGCTACAAAAACTATCTAAATGTATTATTAATGGAAATATTGTAGAAATACTGTTTCACGTCATAGCAGATAAGTATCTCACAAATGATATTGTAATTGGTAGGGAAATCCTTAGTCAGGGATACGAAATCATCTAGACACCTGATAAATTTGAATTTGTTAAGTCTAAATCTGTAAAAGTCTGTAAAGTATCTGAGCCATCTGCCTTTTTACTTAATGTTGATGCTGAAATGATTGGTAATGACAAGGAAAACTTAATTAAATTACTTGAAGACTATTCAGCTGCATTTATTGATGGAATCCCGTGCACAAAGGTTAATTCAGGTGAAATGACTATTCGAATAATTGATCCAAACAAAACTGTGCAGCGGCGTCCATATCGTTTGAGTCCAAATGAAAAAGAAATTGTACGTGAAAGGATAACGGAATTGTTAAACAGTAACATTATTTATATTTTATTATATTGTTCTCCCTATGCTAGTCCTAGACTCTTGGTTAAAAAGAAGAACGGATCCGATCGACTTTGCGTTGACTATCGTGAACTGAACAACAATACTGTTTCGGACAGATATCCCTTACCACTTATTAACGATCAGATTGCTAGACTAGCGGGTGCAAAATATTTTACTTGTCTGGATATGGCTAGTGGATACCATCAGATTCTGTTGAATATACCGCGTGTTACACCTGATGGGCACTATGAGTATCTGACAATGCCATTTGGCCTCAAGAACGCCCCGTCTGTTTTCCAGCGAGCCATTATAAACGCATTGAGAAATCTTGCATATTCTTATGTAATAGTCTATATGGACGATATCATCTACCATAGAATTAGGTATGCAAAGATTGAGGATTGTTTTGGATGTATTGACTGCAGCGGGATTCTCTTTTAACATAGCAAAATGTGGATTCTTAAAAACTACTGTACAATACTTGGGGTATGAGGTACGAGCTGCGTTTAATTCCTTACCACCACCGCAAACCGTTCGTAGCGTAAGACAGTTTATAGGATTGCCGTCTTATTTTCGAAAATTCGTGCCTCGGTTCTCACAGATTATGAAACCGATATATTCCTTAACTTCGAGTAAAAGTGTGTTTAATTGGAATAACGAGTTGGAAGATATTAGAAAAAAATATTATTGCTATCCTTATAAATGAGCCTGTACTTGTTATTTTTGATCCACAACATCCAATAGAGTTACACACAGATGCTAGTTCTCATGGTTATGGTGAAATGTTAATGCATCGAATCAATGGTAGTCCTCATGTTATAGAGTATTTTAGTAAAACTACTTCCCCTGCAGAATCTAGATACCATTCATACGAATTAGAAACCTTGGCAGTGGTAGAATCCGTTAAACAGTTCCGTCATTATTTAGTTGGTCGTACTTTTGTAGTGTATACTGATTGTAATTCTCTTAAATCATCGCGGACAAAGATTGAGCTAACACCAAGAGTGCATCGTTGGTGGGCGTATTTGCAGTCGTTTGATTTCAAAATCGAATATAGAAAAGGAAAGCGCATGGCACATGTGGATTTTTTATCGAGAAATCATATTCAGGAAGCCACCGAAGTTGAAAAGTCTATAGTCCCTGAAAAGCGTGTAAACTTAGCAGAAATCTCAAGTGACTGGCTTGCTGCTGAACAGCGCCAGGATTCTGAAATCACTGATATCATTAACAAACTTAACTCTAAAAAGTTGACAGATGATGTTGCACAGACTTATGAGTTGAGAAAAGGTGTTTTGTTTCGTAAAGTTCAGTGAAATGGAAGAACCCGTTGTTTGCCAGTAGTGCCCCATGCATTTCGATGGTCGGTAATAAATCAAGTGCACGAGTCCATCATGCATTTGGAAAAAGACCCTTGACAAGACTTATCAATATTATTGGTTTGCTAAGATGAATAAATATGTTAGAAAGTTTGTCGATAGCTGCATTACATGTAAAACTGTTAAGGGTTCATCTGGGAAGATACAAGCCGAGTTACATCCAATTCCAAAAGTGAGTGTGCCATGGCACACGGTGCATATCGACATTACTGGAAAATTGAGTGGAAAGAATGATCTTAAGGAATATGTGATAGTACAAATTGATGCTTTAACAAAATTTGTTTATTTGTTCCATACTTTAAGATTAGATTCTGACAGTTGTATTCAGGCAATGAAATCATCTATTTCTTTGTTCGGAATACCGCAGCGTATAATAGCTGATCAGGGTAGATGTTTTACTAGTGGGAAATTTTCAGAATTTTGTACATTACAGAAGATTAAGCTTCATCTTATAGCTACAGGAGGAAGCCGTGCAAACGGTCAAGTTGAACGTGTGATGAGTACACTTAAGAATCTACTGTCAGCGGTTGAATCAAGTCACCGATCTTGGAAAGATGCTTTAGGTGAGGTACAATTTGCCTTGAATTGCACAGTTAGTAGTGCAACCAAAGCAAGTCCCCTAGAGTTGCTTGTCGGCAAGGAGGCTCGTCCTTTGGGCTTGATTCCACCGTATGATTCAGAGATGGAGGTAGATAAAGTTAATGCTAGAGATAGGGCAATTGAAAATATGAATAATCAAGCTAGTTACGACAAAATAGGGTTCGATAAAAATAAAGCAGCAGTTGAACGACATAAAATTGGAGATTTTGTTTTACTGAAAAATGAAGAACGACATCAAACTAAATTGGATGCAAAGTTTAAAGGACCGTTTTTGGTTAGTGAAGTTTTAGAAGGAGATAGATATATCTTGAAGTCATTGCATAATAAAAGAACTTATAAATATTGTCATGAAGATTTGAGAAAGATGCCGGATGGTTATGTTCCGAGTGAATTGGAGTGCCCGCCTGAGAATTGTTGAAATGGTTATAATATATCCGTGTGCGAGGATATGTTATGTGATTAACAAAATGTCCATATAGAGTATGGAATGGTTGAAATGAAGTTGCAATAGACTTCGATAAGAAAATGTTTGTGAATGGCGGATGTGTTTGAGAATTCGAACGAAAATAACCTGGCGGATGCAAAGTTTATGACAATATTTGATTGAAATGTATTAGTTAAAGATATGGTATTGAGATTTGAGCTATATACGTCATTGGGCAAGCACAAGTGAAAGACGAAAGTTGGAACATGGCGTGTGGCGCTCTTGACGGGACTATGCTCTTAATCAAAAGGAAATCATAGTGACGATAACTAGAGTCGAATTTTGAATTGCTGAGAAGCAAATGTAATGAATTAAATGTTAACATGAATTTGATTATGTAATGAGAATAAGATTGAAATTTGTTTATAATGTTATGTAGAATGTAAAATATAGAAAGACTTTGAAATAAAAGAAATTGTTAAGTGTAAGGCAATATATCAAATAAATAAATGGTATTTGAAATTGATGAGTAAAAGAAAACACAAGCTATAATCACGGATCTATAAGTCATATTTGTAATATCAAGGTTACAGTACACGAGGACGTGTAATTGTCAGAATGGCCGTGTCGGATCTTAAATTATGGTAGTCAGTGTAAAAGACTTAAATCAATTACGCGTACCAAGTGACATTTCTTGTCTCTACGTTTTTTGTTAGTACGCTTTGATCCTTCTATTCGCCAGATGGTCAAGTTAGTTCGATGCGAACATGAGAGAGAGATGTTGCATGAGGATAGAGGTTTGAAAGAGAGATACACAGAACGATTGTTGTGCGTGTATGCTTGAGCCACTGCGAGAGGCTGAGATAGAAGTATGTTCGTTGCAGCTGTTTCTAGAGAGCATTTTCGGTATGCTAGAAGGTTGGCGGACACTTTTAAGTTGGCAGTGGAGTAATCAAGTTTATTCGCCGTATACAATCTGCGTAATAAAATATGGAAGAGAATAATATCAACCCGACAAATATATAAACTTTATAGGTTCGGGAACTCTTCCTTCTACCTGTTACATACTTTTGCACGAATAAAATATACCCTTTTACTCTACGAGTAACGGGTATAAATATTGAGAACTTTATTTATTAAAAAAAATATATGAGCTGTATAGCGCCAAGTATTTAAATATCGAATAACTATCGATGATTCACTATTTTAAGTGACTTGGAAATGCTGTCGTGTGAATTCCTTGGAATTTAAATTCCAAGGTAACTTTGGATAGAAATTGATTGAAACTGTTTTCAATGCTGTTGCATAGCAATTTTTTAAAATATCTCTTGACTTGTTACACGCTGTGTGGGGGACGTAGGAACCTTTCAAAAGTTAGCGTCGAATTGGTATTTTTGTGATGGTTGTTGTCACGGACGTGATATTTTTATGATGGTTGTTGGCTGGGACGGCTCGAATTTGGCCAACTACGTGATCATGAGAAAGTTTGAAAACCAATGAAACTACCGATAGAAATTTAATAAAGGAGACGTTTCTGAGTATATATGTATGTATATTCTTGATCAGCATTACCACGAGAGTCGTTCTATCAATGTCCGCCTGTCCGTCCGTCCGTCCGTATATTTCGACCCAATATTTGTCTTTCTTTTGCAGGTGGTAAATAAGTATAAACAAGTGTGATCGGGCAACTATATCTTAGCTTAAATAGAAACAATAAGAAAAAAAAAATTTTAAAAAAACTTTGTTGTTTTGGTAATATTTTAATACTACGAAATTAATGTTTAAATTAAATTAAAATCTGACATTGATATAGATGTCATATAGCTCCATAGGAACAACCAGAAAATTAAAACATATAAAATTAAAAACTTTCCATTTTTCCATTAATAAAAATATTCCTATGAAATATGTATTAATTTACTTTGTCAGAATAACGCTTTTAGTTTTGTCAAAATCGGAAAGCAATATAATATAGCTGCCATTGAAACAATGGCCACATGCAGTGCATTGCTTCATTGTTTTAAGTAATGTATGTTGGTATAAAATGTTTATGCTACTTATCTCTCAGGTAGATGGACGCCGCAGTGCTAACGTAATATTGTCAAACGTAATATTGTCAAACAAATGATAAGTTGATAACTGCGATAATCAAGACAAACAGCTGGACTGCTATCTGTCAGATAATTTTTAAAACCGTTCACAACTTCTACAAATAGCTCAGTCTTGTTCAAAAGAATACCGCAGTCCGCTGTATTCTCATACGTGTGCAAGACCAATTCTTGGTCAGTTATAACAATAAATCAAGGTAAATTTAATTAAACTAAACTTCGCGCTACGACTTAGATTTTTCGTATCCTCTACATAAAAAATATTCATTATTTAGTTATTGCACTGTGTCAATATATCGGTTAATAAGTTTATAGTTCGTTGCTGAGAAGAAATCTTTCGATAGTGCAACATTTTGATGTATCGATATTTTACCTATCGAGTATAAATGTTGCAGAAAAACGGAGTGTCATAAATTTAGATTAAATATTTAGCTACATTTCGCGGGGTGTTTAGTTGAGTCGTGTGGAATTAAACAACTACTAATTCTGTAGGTATTAAAAAGAGTTTAAAGTCAAATAAAATGCTTGGGTTATGTTAATGCAAAAAAACAATAAAATTGTAATATTGTCAGAAAACTAATGTGTACTATAATTCTCTTGCCTGCGTATCCAATTACATAGAGGACCCTGATTAATCTGTTAAAAATTTAATATTGATTGATATCATCCAAGGTAGAGTCAGAATCAATATATTAGTATGTATAATGTGCTATTGCTTGAAAGTTCCCCATACATACATATGTATATATCTTATTCCATTGCCAATGTGGCCAGTATAAGTGCAAATACGTATGTAGCTCATGTATGACGTATGACGTAAGATTCTTTTAAACATACATGGATGTATCGATTATAAGAAATATTTAACAATTGTAACGTGTTTGGATTGAAACAAGGAGAATTATTTTAAATGGTATCAAATAGTTGCTGTTTTTATTACAAGGCGTGTGATAAGTGAATACGTGTAAAACTATTTACCAGTGTATATATTTACACATATGTACATATATAAATACACTCGTAATTATGACAAAACACCCTTCGCTTACGGTAAGCGTGTAAAGTTTGCATGTACAGGAATTTTTGACGATGGTCACAATATGATATGAGCAAGTCAAACTCAAATACATTTGAAATTTTAGTAGGTGTAGGTGTAGGTAGCTGTTCTTACAAACGTATTAATGCGTGTATATCTATTTATGGAAAACATTCGTACCTCATCACTCTGATAAAAGTTCCGTTCTTTCACAGCTGTATTAATATAAATAGTAGTACCCTTTTAAGCCTCTTCCTATACAAAAAGAAAATGTATATAAATGTTTTTATACCCTTGCAGAGGGTATTATAATTTTGGTCAGAAGTTTGTAACGCAGTGAAGGAGACCTTTCCGACCACATAAAGTATATATATTCTTGATCAGGATCAATAGGGGAGTCGATATAGCCATGTCCGTCTGTCCGTCTGTCCGTCCGTCCGTCCGTCCGTCTGTCCGTCTGTTTCAATACCGTTTGCGAGCTCAGTTTAAAAGCTAGCGATCTGAAACTTTCACAATCGTCCTAAAACATGTGTACGCAGATCAAGTTTGACCCCGATCGGACGTCTATATCCTATAGCTCCCATAGGAACAATTGGATATATCTTGCAAGAATTTATGATATTTCGCGCAGTGTAAAAGCTATTGACATAAATCTTTCCCAATCTTATTTTTTTATGCGTACCTTGATCAGGGTAAAAGCGCGTGACGATCGGACGTCTATATCCTATAGCTCCCATAGGAACAATAGGGTAAAATCGGTTAAAATTTAATGATTTTTAGGATATTTCTCGCAGTGTAAAAGCTATTGACATTAATCTTTCCAAATCGTATTTTTTTATGCATACCTTGATCAGGATAAAAGCGCGTGACGATCGGACGTCTATATCCTATAGCTCCCATAGGAACAATAGGGTAAAATCGGTCCAAATTTGATGTTTTTCAGAATATTTCGCGATGTGTAAAAGCTATCGCTATACATTTTTTTCAAATCGTATTTTTTTATGCATTCCTTCATCAAGGTAAAAGCGCGTGCTGATCGGACGTCTATATCCTATAGCTCCCATAGGAACAATACGGTGAAATCGGTCAAAATTTCATGTTTTTTAGAATATTTCGCGCAGTGTATAAGCTATTGACATACATTTTTCCAAGTCTTATTTATTTACGCATACCTTGATCAGGGTAAAAGCGCTTGCCGATTGGACGTCTATATCGTATAGCTTCCGTAGGAAAAATTGTTAAAGGCTGCGAAAATATCCCTTTTTTCCCTATTTGTATATGACAATTTTGCAGTATAAAAGCTATTGGCATGAAACTATGCAATTTATCTAATTTATTTATGTACACCTTGCTCAGGGTAAAAGTTGCTGCCAATCAGACAAGTACATACTACATCCGCTATTTAAAAATTAAATTAATTACGTATAGCTAATATTTTTTATGTATAATTTCACAAAACTTCGGATAAGTCTGCAAGGGTATTAAAACTTCGGCTTGCCGAAGTTAGCTTCCGTCCTCGTTTTATATTATTATTATGATTAATTTATGGAAAGTAAAATATAACATTTTGAACAATTTGTGTTTTTATACCCTTGCAGAGGGTATTATAATTTTGGTCAAAAGTGTGCAACGCAGTGAAGGAGACATCTCCGACCCTATAAAGTATATATATTCTTGATCAGGATCACCTCCTGAGTTGATATAGCCATGTCCGTCTGTCCGTCTGTCCGTCTGTCTGTCCGTCTGTCTGTTTCTACGCGAACTAGTCTCTCAGTTTTAAAGATATCGAATTGAAACTTTGCACACACCCTTATTTCCTTTGCACGCAGTATATAAGTCGGAACGGCCGGGATCGGCCGACTATATCCTATAGCTGCCATATAACTGAACGATAGGAAATGCCATAACTCTGCTGTTTGTAAAGTTAGGAAGTTGGGATTTTCTATGGCTTCTTTATTTGGCCAATCAATTCGACCTACCAAATTTCATAAGGATCGGCCGACTATATCCTATAGCTCCCATATAACGATAGGAAATAGCATAACTTTGGTGTTTTTAGAGTTAGGAAGTTGGGATTTTCTATGGGTTTTATATTTGGCCAATCAATCCGACCTACCAAATTTTATAAGGATCGGCCGACTATATCCTATAGCTGCCATATAACTGAACGATTGAAATTGCCATAACTTTGGTGTTTTTAAAGTTAGGAAGTTGGGATTTTTATTAGTATTAAGAATGCATCATATGAATAATTTTGGAGAATATTATTTACAGAATATTCTGCAAGGGTATATCAACTTCGGCTCCGCCCGAAGTTAGCTTTCCTTTCTTGTTTATACATGCTTTGAGATATATGATGATTTTCCAGTCGCGAACGTATTTTAAAACGCCTTTAATAAAAAAAAACATAAAATGCTTGTCCTTTTTGTGATTAATAGTTTTTAATAATTGCTTGTAGAATCGAATACGCCAAATGGAAGTCGACTTAGACTAAGATTGATATCTATATTGTTGTTAAGCAGACTTCGAAAAAAAATTGTACCTTAATTTATCATTCAACAAAACCAATCTGAACAAGAAAGGAAAGCTAACTTCGGGCGGAGCCGAAGTTAAGATACCCTTGCAGAATATTCTGTAAATTAAATTGCATTCATATGATGCATTCTTAACACTCATTAAAATCCCAACTTTCCTAACTTTAAAAACACCAAAGTAATAGCAATTCCAATCGTTCAGTTATATGGCAGCTATAGAATACAGTCGGCCGATCATTATAAAATTTGGTATGTCGGATTGGTTGGCCAAAAATAAAACCGATAGAAAATCCCAACTTCCTAAACTTAACAAACACCAAAGTTATGGTATTTCCGATCAATCAGTTATATGACGGCTATAGGATATAGTAGGCCGATCCTTACGAAGTTTGATAGGTCGGATTAATTGGCCAACAATAAAACCCATCGAAAATCCCAACTTCCTAACTTTACAAACACCAAAGTTATGGCATTTCCGATCAATCAGTTATATGGCAGCTATAGGATATAGTCGGCCGATCCGGGCCGTTCCGACTTATATACTGCGTGCAAAGGAAAGAAGGGTATGTGCAAAGTTTCAATTCGATATCTTTAAAACTGAGAGACTAGTTCGCGTAGAAACAGACAGACGGACAGACGGACATGCTTATATCAACTCAGGAGGTGATCCTGATCAAGAATATATACTTTATAGGGTCGGAGATGTCTCCTTCACTGCGTTGCACACTTTTGACCAAAATTATAATACCCTCTGCAAGGGTATAAAAATGAAATAGGTATTTTTATACAAAGGAACCAATATCTTAGAATAATTGAGTTACCATGAACCTTAACTATTTTGGTTTAAACTAAATATTATGATATAATACATATACGATACTAATAGAATTTATATTTTTCAGTCTAAATCTTGAATCGATCGCTTTTTCCTAATTACGGGAAAAAGATCAAAAAACTAAAGGCAAAAAACGATTTTTAAGAAATCCTAATTGTAAATGTTTATTTATTTAAATTATGTTGACAACTCGTTTTCTAATTGACAGTAAAATAAATATTATAATAATATATTTAGATAAATGCAAAAAAAAATCCATTTTACTGATCATCATTTTAACTTCTGCAATCAAAAGAAACCTGTGCTAGTGCTTTACCACCTACAGTGGCTCAAAGCCATTTTGATGCAGAGCCCATTTCAAAATATGTTTGGCTGTAACTTTTATTTTCATATTCTAAAAATTGCAACGTGAACAGAACGATGTTGATAATGTGATTCAAATATTTCAGAAGAAATTGGTTTTTACTAGTATTATAATTTATCAGATTGAAAGCTTATCAGTGTGCCAAGGAAATATATTTATACTTTTGGACAACAACAAAATATTTCCTTGTCGCCCTGTACTTGGATCAATCTACTTTCAGCTAGATACGAATTTGTGACGCTTCATGCAGTCATTTCCTTATCGTAAACGCGTCAATAATGCGTCACAAACGTAATAACGCTGCATAAAACGATTTTAAACAAGAGAGAAGGCTATAGTCGAGTGCCTCGACTATTAGATACCCGTTACTCAGCTAAACAACTTAATATAAATATGCCTTCTTTGCAGGGCAATTGCGACTGTGTACAATGTAAATACATACATATGTATATGCTTACATATGTACATACACACATACGCCATTGTTTGACTCAGACCTCCAATTTGGCTAACTTGACTTGATTTGCATAGTTCTTGGGATATAGTTCGGTATTGACAAATGAAAACCATCGCAATTTCCTTTAATAGAAATCCTTATCGAGAATTAAAGTTGACTCTGTTGAGCACCTTGGCCAGCTGTTCCAAAGTCATCCGTTAGATGGCGCTATTGGTACCACGGGCCATGAAGGCGGAAATGTAGGCGCTAGCCAGGCTTAAGCGTTTAATGGGTTTTTGGGCGTTAGAGTGGGCGTGGCAAACTTATAATATTCTGCAAGGGTATTTCAACTTGGGCTTCGCCCGAAGTTAGCTTTTCTTTCTTGTTTAAACATTTTGTTGTTGTTTTTTGTGATTTAGTAATATTCAAATATTATTGAATTACGGATTTAATTAAATTAACATCGGACAACAATATCATTTAGCTGGCTTAGAAACGATGCAGCGCAAAACCGACATAGCTTCATTGTTTTTTGAAATATAGGCATATAAATCGAAATCTAGTCGTTTTGTAATAACTGTACGAGTATATAAACTTCGGGTTGCCAAAGTTTGATACCGTTCTTGTTATACCCTTGCACGGGGTATTATAATTTTGCTCAAAAGTGTCTCTCAGTTTTAAAGAGCTCGAATTGAAACCTTGCACACACCCTTCTTTCCTTTGCACGCAGTATATTATTTTGAATGGCCTGGATAGGCCGACTTTATCTTAAAGCCGCCATATAACTGATTGATCGAAAATGCCATTACTTTGGTGTTCGTAAAGTTAGGAAATCGAGATTTTTTATGGGTTTTATTTTTGGCCAACCAATGCCCTCAGAAACATACAGCTTATATGCTACACTTTTTCCAGTACTAAATTAAAAAATTAATTTAATTTATTTCCACTTACAGAGTAAACCATAACAAATGGCCACTATAGATGGAAGACCGGCGCAGTATGGTATATCACTTAAACAACTCCGCGAGCTCATGGAGCATCGTGGTCGTGAAGGTGTAATGAAGATTGCCGAATTTGGGGGTATTCATGAATTATGTAAAAAGTTATACACATCTCCCAATGAAGGAAAGTTTTTTCCATTTAATATATTTATACAATTGTATAACGTATATGTTGTGACTTTAGGTCTAAGTGGCTCGAAAGCTGACGAGGAGCACAGGCGGGAAACATTCGGATCAAATGTAATACCACCGAAGCCACCAAAAACCTTTTTGACACTAGTCTGGGAGGCTCTTCAAGATGTAACCCTTATTATTTTAGAGGTAGCTGCATTAGTATCGCTCGGTCTATCATTTTATAAACCCGCCGACGAGGACGCGCGTAAGAAATTAAATTATAATTATTGAATTAAGCTGTAATGGAATCGTGTACTATAAGGCTATATTTTATTAAACAGCTGTGCTACAGGAGGAAGAGGAACACCATGGTTGGATTGAAGGATTGGCCATACTGATTTCTGTTATTGTAGTAGTTATAGTGACAGCTTTTAATGATTACTCAAAGGAAAGACAATTCCGAGGTCTGCAGAATCGTATTGAGGGCGAGCACAAGTTTTCAGTTATCCGTGGTGGGGAAGTGTGCCAAATTTCTGTTGGAGATATTCTTGTTGGCGATATTGCCCAAGTGAAATATGGAGACTTATTGCCAGCAGATGGTTGTCTTATTCAAAGCAACGACTTAAAGGTATGTTAAAAGTAATGATAATATAAACGACATACAAAATTACTTATAGTAAATTTAGTCTGACTAGAGCATATAATCCAATAAAATCAGAAGTTCCACTGAATACAGAATTTAATTGGAGAAATACATGGCATGGTTCGGCATGGTTCTCTTTTAATTGAATTAAAATTACTCGGCCAAAGAGCGACTATGATTAATGACAAAGTAGGCAAATGACAGTAAACAATTAAGTAAGTTAAGAAGACCGATATAAAAAGAATGTAATTGATCAATTGCATTGTTTTTTTGTCACCAAACTCCACATCCTCTATTAATGTACAAGCGTAAGGCCCATTTAGGGGGTTGCACGTCGAAAACTTAGTGCAATTTTTGGTCTTGATCGACCTCAATGCATATCTATCTCACTCTTCAACACGGCAGATAGTATTGATAATTTATTCATGATCAACTACAGCTTTAAACAAGAAAGGAAAGCTAACTTCGGGCGGAGCCGAAGTTGATATACCCTTGCAGAATATTCTGTAATTTATATTCTCCAAAATTATTCGTATGATGCATTCTTAATACTAATGAAAATCCCAACTTCCTAACTTTAAAAACACCAAAGTTATGGCATTTTCAATCGTTCAGTTATATGGCAGCTATAGGATATAGTCGCCCGATCCCTATAAAATTTGGTAGATCAGATTGATTGGCCAAATATAAAACCCATAGAAAATCCCAACTTCCTAACTTTAAAAACACCAAAGTTATGGTATTTTCTATCGTTATACGGGAGCTGTAGGATATAGTCGGCCGATCCTTATGAAATTTGGTAGGTCGAATTAACTTTACAAACACCAAAGTTATGGCATTTCCTATTGTTCAGTTATATGGCAGCTATAGGATATAGTCGGCCGATCCCGATCAACTTAAATGGCTAGTTTCTCGGTTTTGGTTTTCTACAGAATTTTCGAACCCTTTTGTATCTAAAATCGTTCCACTCACTTTCACTAAAGAATTTCAAGAATAGGCGCTTACAAAAATATGCAAGAATTGTCCATTTGAAAGCATATAAAAATTTGAAAAAGTTATGATCAGCCTCTTTTAAAAAAACTAAAAGCGCTCTGTACCTGCCAAAGTTGAAATTTAAAAGATTCTTAAACTAATTTAAGTTTAGGAGTCCTTAACGTAATGAATTGTTTGGCTTTAAGGTTAAAATAAAAGCTAAAAATAAAAAGAAACCCGTGTTAGTTGCCAGTTAGTCTAGTTGTTAAAATTATAAGCTTTTGTATATATATTTTTATATATTGTATTAATATAGTAATTTTGTTTTTAATTTTACAAAAATCGATATCTTATTTAACTTTAGGAACTCTATGTCCAAAAAAATCGTTTTTTTCGCTGATGTTTTTGGAAAGAAAGCAAATACTTAAGGAATATATGACTTTAAATTGTCTTAAATAGTGCTGCGGTCTACAAAAAAAAATTGTTTGTGATTCCTCACAAATATATTAGGTTGTTAGGTAATGACATACCGGTTTTTTATTGATTTTTGACGACGATTTTAACATAGTTAGCATTGTCCGATTTAAGTGCTATATGTACCGTTGTCTTCGATGATTTTCTGCCATTTTGATGGTAACTTGTATATGCCTCTCCTAAAGAAGTCCTTGTCCATACTGGCAAAAATCTCTGCGATTCGATTTTCACAATCCTCCCAAATTTTGCATGGCCAAAAAGAGATGGTAATCGCTTGGGGCAATGTCCGGACTATAAGGTGGATGCATTAACACTTCCCAACCAAGCTCCCGTAGCTTGTGACGCGTTACCAAAGATGTATGGGGCCTGGCGTTGTCATGATGGAACACAACGCCCTTACGATTCACCATGGCTGGCCGCTTCTGTTCAAGTGCAATCTTCAATCGCTCCAGTTGTTCACAGTAGTGGTCAGAATTGATGGTTTGGCCATAGGGCAACACTTCATAATGGATAATTCTTCAGATATCCCATCATACACTCAGCAACACCTTCTGAGCCGTCAGTCCTGGCTTTGCCACCGTTTGAGACGATTCATATGTGATCCATTTTTCATCACCAGTGACTAACCGATCCAGAAATGAGTAGAGTTTATTACGGTGCAACAAAGATTCGCAGATTGATATACGGTCGAAAAGGTTTTTTTTGGGATAACTCATGAGGCGCCCATACATCGAGCTTTTTTGTTACATTTTTCGACTTTAAATGCCTATGGACGGTTTCCGTGCTTAGTTGCAGCTCCTCTGCGATGGTTCTAATAGTCACATGACGATCTCGATCCACTATTTTCATGATTTTATTCTTATCCACGGTCACTGGTCATCCGGAAGGCTTGGGTGTTTCGGTATCAAAATTGCCACTTCGGAATCGCCAAAACCACTGTTCGGCGGCTTGAATCGAAAGTTTGTTATCTCCTAAGACAGCAATAATCTGTCTGTGATTCCGCAGCAGTTTTTCCCTGTGCGAAATAAAATTTCAAAATTGCCCGAATTTCTGCGTTTGTGAACTCCATTTCAATCGATTGTAATTTTTTAACGTGGAAGCTCATGTAAACGAACTATATATTATTTTAAAGGTGATGCCAATACCTTTCACATGCGAAGCGCGAAATTTGAATGTGAAAACCGGTATGTCATTACCAAACAACCTAATATATATAATCCATAAACTTTAACGTTTTATTTATAAAGATTATTTTTTGTTCTGCAGGTGGACGAATCTTCATTAACTGGCGAATCTGATCATGTCAAAAAGGGAGCAGACGTTGATCCCATGGTTCTATCCGGAACCCATGTTATGGAAGGCAGCGGTAAAATGGTTGTTACCGCCGTTGGGGTTAACTCTCAGGCCGGTATTATTTTTACGCTCCTTGGTGCGGCAGTTGATGAGCAGGAAGCTGAAATTAAAAAGATGAAAAAGGGTTAGTACGAACAAACTTAATTTGGCTGCATTTTTGAACACCATCCAAACCCTTTCTGAAATATTGTTAATTAAATAGTAATGAAATGGAGGTATTATAAAACTTATTAATTGTTATAAAGGGTTAATCTATATATTTATTTATTTATTTTTTTGTTGCTATTTTTCTATATTCCAATTGTCATATGTGAATTGCATGATGTGAATTGATTGACCCATCATCCTTCATCTACCCAATCAACTTACCAATTAAAACCTGCGACCAACACCTACTACAAATATCTTCAAAAATTTAAATCAAATACAAACGATACGGAAACATTAAATGATTAAAATATCATTGTTGATATTCAGAAGCCAAAAGGGCCAGCAAACAAAAAAGTTTGACAGGTGAATTCAAGCCTTCTATTAATATTTATTATTTGTGTACTAAAAATATTTTACATATAATTAATTATATGTTTATACCTATGCAGAGGTTATTATAATTTTGGTCAAAAGTGTGCAACGCAGTGAAGGAAACATCTCCGACCCTATAAAGAATATATATTCTTGATCAGGATCACCTCCTGAGTTGATATAAGCATGTCCGTCTGTCCGTCTGTCTGTTTCTACGCGAACTAGTCTCTCAGTTTTAAAGATATCGAATTAAAACTTTGCACACACCCTTCTTTCCGTTGCACGCAGTATATAAGTCGGAACGGCCGGGATTGGCCTACTATATCCTATAGCTGCCATACAACTGAACTATAGGAAATTCCATTACTTTGGTGTTTTTAAAGTTAGGAAGTTGGGATTTTCTATGGGTTTTATGTTTGGCCAATTAATCCGACCTACAAAATTTCAGAATATTCTGCAAGGGTATATCAACTTCGGCTCCGCCCGAAGTTAGCTTTCCTTTCTTGTTTTCCTATATTTTTTATACATATATGCCTCATCTACTTATAGAATATCTCAAATTTATACTAAAACAAATTAAATAGGATATGCAATTTTTGTATATTTAAAATTATAGTATAGGAATTATTTAAATTGCATTCAATAATTTCTGTATCTGATCGCAAAGATCTAAAATATCTTTAAAATATAAGCTTTGAAATAAAATAAGTTTTTCATAACATTTAAATAACAAACAAAATCCTTTCTCCTACTTACTTATTTACTTACTACTTATCGTTTCTTCTGTTTTTGCAAAGGTTTTATGATAATTTAAAGTAAAATGTAAGAGTTTTAAAAGTCCTACTGAAAACGGACGTTTACACTGTTATTTACTAAAATATTTTTGACATGGCAATCTAATACTATTTGTTGTTCATAAATATAATGGTTGCTCCTTCAACATAAAAAGTATTTTCCTTTAATTTTTAACCGTGTTAATCGTAGAGCAAAAAGATCCAGCAGCTGGAATGAAACAATAGTGTAATAATGGGGTGGATTCAAATCAACAAGGTTTTAAACCAGACTTCGGTAGGCGTAATACTTGTTCAGTTAAATAAAATCGTCCTAAGACTTCTCCAATCGCCATATTTATGTATACGATGAGTTTTTTAGTTTGACACAAAATACTTTATGTATTTACTTTACGTCTGCATTGCAAATGATTACTTTAAACTAACGTAATTCGTTTATTTCCTATCTTATTATGTTTATACCGTTCTGATAGTAGCACACAATAACTCTAGTTGCTAATTGTTTTCGCTTCTCCTGAACGTATCGCGTAAGTTCCAGTGATTTTTGCAAGGTTATTACTTTCCAACTGCTGTAAATGCAGAGCAATCGGCTTTTCAACATTTTTCTAAAAATGTAAATCGAGACTTACTCGATTTCACTTACTCGATTTCACAGAATTTTTAACAAAGCAAGCAAGAGAGCTAATTAATAATTTGACTTTATGTCTAATGGTAGGGGGTAAGGGTCTAAAGACACAATTACTTATTAGAAATAGTTTATATATTTAAGAACAACAAAGTTGTGTAGATTACAAACAAAAATGTTGGCAGCTATGTAATAAAATCTATAGATTTTTTAAAAAATTTTAATCATCTTTTAAATCGTTAAAATAACTATAATCTTTAGTTATACATATATGTACTCGTATTTTAAATTAGGTTGTCAAAAAAGTCTTGCGGTATTTTTATTGAATTTTCAATTGTTCATGAAATTGGTTACAATGAAGCGATTCAAATATAACTCAAATATGCACCGTTTTGTTCGATGACGCGTTCCCAACGAGATGCCAACTTCATAATGCCCCTCTCATAGAAGCTCGCTTCCCTATTGGCAAAAAACTCGGAGAGCCAATTTTTACAGGACTCTCTTGTGGCCAACTTCAGACTACCAAGCGCGTTCGCCATGGACAGAAACAGGTGGTAATCACTTGGTGCGAGATCCGGACTATACGGTGGATGCAAAAGAACCTCCCATCCGAGCTCCCGTAGCGTCACTAAAGATGTGTGTGGCCTGGCTGATCAAAGATGGCCTCTTCTGCATGAGTGCTGTCTTCAAGCGGTCCAGTTGTTGGCAGTACAGGTCCGAATTGAGCGTTTGGCCATAGGGGCAGCTCATAGTGGATTATTCCCTGTCAATCCCGCCAAACACACAGAAGAACCTTCCTGGCCGTCAATACAGGCTTGGCCACCGTCTGGGCCGCTTCACCGCTTTTCGACCACGACCGTTTGCGCCTAACGTAAGGCGTAAGGCGTAAGTGACCCACTTTTCATCGCCAGTCACCATACTCTTCAAAAACGGGTCGATTTTGTTGCGATTTAGAATCGATTCGCATGCGTCGATACGGTCAAAGATGTTTTTTCGCGTCAATTCGTGTGGCACCCATACATCGAGCTTCTTAGTGACTCCAAGCTTCTTCAAATGGTTAATAACGGTTTGATGACTCATGCCCATCTCTTGACCGATGCTGCGGCTGTTACTATGCCGGTCTCTTTCGACCAATTCAGCTATTTTATCGCAATTTTCGACGACAGGCCTTCCGGAGCGTGGCGCATCTTCGACCACCTCTACACCAGAACGAAAACGTTGAAACCATCGTTGTGCGGTGGAAATGGAAACTGTATCGGGTCCATAAACTGCACTAATTTTTTTGTCGGCTTGAGATGCATTTTTGCCTTTATCGTAGTAGTACTGGAAAATATGCCGTATTTTCTCTTTATTTTGCTCTACTACGCGCTTTCATCGCCAACTAGCGAAAATACCGCAAGACTTTTTTGACAACCTAATATAATCAGATAAATCTGCAAATCTTTATTTTTAGAGCTATATTAAAAGCTATAGACTTAAAACTGATAGTTTATTTATTTGTTTTATATCCGTTATAGTCTTTTTATACGTGTAAGCAGATAAAATTCTTATAATGAGTCTGTCCGTCCGTTTTTACGCAAACTAGTGTCTCAGTTAAGAGCTATATGGAAGAAACTATTCAAAAAATAGTCGGAAAGGGCCATATGGCTCCGATTGGAAAAATCGTAAAAATAAATCAAAAATTAAAACTTTGTACGGATATATTCCGAGACATCATAATGTTGAACAAGAATTGCTGCCATAGAAACGATCCATAAATTGATCGCTGATATTTTTAGGCAAATGGGCATTATAATCTAATATTTAATTAATTATGATAATTAGTCATATTTAAATATTTTAAGCGTTTTGTCTACACAGACATTAATTCTTTACATATGTATGTATATACAGCTGCGGTCATGAAAATAGTAGTGCGCTTAAGCGCATCACGTTATGCAGAATAATCAAATGGTAACCGCAATTTATTTTAACCAAATGGTGAAAATAATATATATATTTATTATAAATAGTTCAAATAATTTTTTAATACTAGTTCTAAGGCTCTCCAAGGCTTTTTAACAGAAAATTCACAAAATGTTGCCGTTCAAGAAAATAGTGGTGGCTTCTCAATATTGAAAATGATTATCTACTATTATCTATAATCTAATGCCTTTATTCTGCAACACGGAGTTGCAACAGCGTGGCATAGAATAGATAAAGTCCTATAACCGCTTTTTAGGAATTTCATTACAGATAGATTGCTAGATTGCTAGATGATTAAACAATGGCTACAGCTGTCTTAACATACCCCATAAGTTTTCGTTCGGGTTTAAGTCCGGCGATTAAGCTGGGCAATCTTTTCGGATGCAAACCAAGCCTTAGCGTACTTACTGGGATCGTTATCCTCTTGAAACGTCCATTTTGAGGCCATTTCCCAATTTTTTAAAACATCGACGTCTACATTTTTGTCCATTTTGCCATAAGAGAAACAAGCCCAAATCATGTTAAACGGTCATCGAACGTACTCTCTGTACCTCCATATAAAACAATCTTATTCTCGTCAGTCCAAAGTATATTACGCTACTTATCAATGGCCCAGTTTTTATGAACTTTCGCAAATTAAACAAGTAAAAAATCAAATTTCGACAAGCCGAAGTTTATATACCCTTGCAGTTATTACAAATCGACTAAATTTTGATTTCTATGCCTATATTACTAAAAACAATTTTGCCATCGTTTCTATGGCAGCTATATGATATTGTTGTCCGATTTTAATTTAATTAAAGCCGTAATTCTATAATATTTAAATATTTCCAATTCCAAAAAAACAAAAATTTTAAACAACAAAGTTATAATTATGTTGCATTTTTATCAGATTGTTCCTATGGGAGCTATATGATATAGTCGCCCGATCCGACTCGTTCCGACTTATATACTACCTGCAATAGAAAGACAACTTTTGGGAAAGTTTCAAGCAGATAGCTTTTAAACTGAGGGACTAGTTTGCGTAGAAACGGACGGACGGACAGACGAATGGTGATGCTGATCAAGTATATATATACTTTATAGGGTCGAAAATGTCTCCTTCACTGCGTTGCAAACTTTTGACTAAAATATAATACCTCCTGGTCAAAAGCGGCACCTTTTTGGCGCTTCTTCGAAGAGTTTCAAGACTAATCGTCAGACTTAGTTCTTTTTGTATTTCTCTTGCGGATGGGTATGGATGCATCTTGGCATATTGCACAATCTGTCTATCATCCAAATTTGTAGTTTTAAACCTTTCATCACGATTTGAATAGCTTTTCAAATCAATTTCAATTTCCTTAATTATACCCTTGCAGAGGGTATTATAATTTCAGTCAAAAGTTTGCAACGCAATGAAGGAGACATTTCCCCTATATTCTTGATCAGCATCACCTGGTCCATGTCCGTCCGTTCGCCCGTCCGTTTCTTCGGAAACTAGTCTCTCAGTTTTAAATCTATCTGCCTGAAACTTTCCCAACAACTGTTGTCTTTCTATTGCAGGTATATAAGTTGTAACGAGCCGGATCGGATCATATAGCCCGCTTAGAAACAATCGAAAAAAAAATGTCTTATACCCTTGCAGAGGGTATTATAATTTTCGTCAAAAGTGTGCAACGCAGTGAAGGAGACATCTCCGACCCTTTAAAGTATATATATTCTTGATCAGGATCACCTCCTGAGTTGATATAAGCATGTCCGTCTGTCCGTCTGTCTGTTTCTACGCGAACTAGTCTCTCAGTTTCGAGATCAAGATATCGAATTGAAACTTTGCACACACTCTTCTTTTCTATGCACGCAGTATATAAGTCGGAACGGCCGGGATCGGCCGACTATATCATATAGCCGCCATATAATTGATTGATCGGAAATGCCATAACTTTGGTGTTTGTTAAGTTAGGAAGTTGGGATTTTTATGAGTGTTAAGAATGCATCATATAAATAATTTTAAAAAATATAATTTACAGAATATTCTGCAAGGGTAATTTAACTTCGGCTCCGCCCGAAGTTAGCTTTCCTTTCTTGTTTTAAGTATAACTTTGTTGTTTTTAATTTTTTTATTTGTTCTTTGGAATTTGGCAATTTTTAAATACTATCGAATTACAGTTTTAATTATTATTATTTTTATTATTATTATATATTAAAATATTCCTTTGAGATATAATAATTATTTACTATATCATAATTACGTTTTTAGTTTTGTCAAAATCGGACAACAATATCATATAGCTGCCATTGAATCGATGGTAAAATGCCTCGGAAAATCGACATAGCTTCTTTGTTTTTAATAATAATGGCCGTTTAAAAAACAAATAGCGTAAATTTAAAGTTCTGAAATTAATTTTTTTATTTTAATCGTAACACACGTTTTTTTATTGTCAAACTTAATCAGTTAATGTCAGATTGTTTTGATGTTTATATATTATTTTAATATTTTTTGCACGATGCAGGTGATAGCGACGGTCGAACCCAAATAAAGGGGACGCAAGCTCCAACTCTACGTCAAACAGTCTCAAGCGAAGGGACCAAGTCTGAATCTGAGGGAAATCATGTGCCGCAATCTTCGTCGACTTCCGCAGCTCCCGAGACAGGACATAAAAAAGAAAAATCAGTGCTGCAGGCAAAGTTGACAAAATTGGCTATCCAGATTGGTTATGCTGGATCGACCATTGCCGTACTCACAGTTATAATTCTAATAATTCAGTTTTGTATTAAAACTTTTGTTATTGATGACAAGCCCTGGAAGAACACTTATGCCAATAACTTGGTAAAACACTTGATAATTGGTGTCACAGTATTAGTAGTGGCGGTACCAGAGGGACTTCCTCTGGCTGTAACCTTATCTCTAGCGTATTCTGTCAAGGTTAGTTTTCAAAAGATAAAACCATAATTGTTTGGCATTCATTTTCATACTTTTTTATAGAAAATGATGAAGGACAATAATTTGGTTCGACATTTGGATGCGTGTGAAACAATGGGTAATGCCACTGCCATTTGCTCTGATAAGACTGGAACTCTTACAACCAATCGTATGACTGTTGTACAATCCTACATCTGTGAGAAATTGTGCAAAGTTTTGCCAACCCTTAGTGATATACCGCAACATGTGGGCAATTTGATTACAATGGGAATATCTGTTAACTCGGCGTACACTTCAAATATAATGGTAATTTTTGTTATTGATTTGTACCCCGGTTAGTACTAATCAATTTTTTATTGATTTTGAACAAAAAGGGTGGACACAACCCGGGCGATTTACCAATCCAAGTTGGAAACAAAACCGAGTGTGCTCTGTTGGGCTTTGTTCAGGGTTTAGGTGTCAAGTACCAATCTATTCGAGATGAAATTACAGAGGACAAATTTACCCGCGTGTATACTTTTAATTCCGTTCGCAAGAGTATGGGCACTGTAATACCCCGTCCCAATGGAGGATATCGTTTATATACTAAAGGAGCTTCTGAAATTATTATGAAAAAGTACGTATCATTAAAAATAAAAACAGTCTTTAATTTTCCTTGATCTATATAGGTGTGCTTTTATATATGGTCATGAAGGAGCCTTGGAAAAATTCACAAGAGATATGCAAGAGCGTTTAATTCGTGAAGTTATTGAACCAATGGCTTGTGATGGTCTGCGCACGATATCTGTGGCATATCGTGACTTTGTGCCTGGCAAAGCTGCCATTAATGAAGTACATATTGACGGTGAACCTAACTGGGATGACGAGGAAAACATTATGACGAACCTTACTTGCCTGTGTGTGGTTGGTATAGAAGATCCAGTTCGTCCCGAAGTACCAGACGCCATTCGTAAATGTCAACGCGCAGGTATAACCGTTCGAATGGTTACTGGAGACAACATTAATACAGCACGTTCAATTGCAAGCAAGTGCGGTATTTTGCGTCCAAATGACGACTTTCTTATTCTAGAAGGAAAAGAATTTAATAGGCGTATTCGGGATAGCAACGGAGATGTACATTTTTAAAGTTTTTATTTCTTGACACAGGTTTTAACATGTAATTTTAATTGCAGATTCAACAACATCTTATTGATAAAGTATGGCCAAAATTGCGGGTTCTGGCTCGTTCTTCTCCGACTGACAAGTATACTTTGGTTAAAGGTTAGTTTTTTTATTAGTAGTGTCCGTTGCTTTTAAACTTTTAAAACTTGTGCCAGAAATAATTTTAAAAGATTGATTTGTTTTCTCTATCTTATTTGAAATTGTTAATGGGTATCAGATTTTTCGGGCACTCGGATATAGCGTTATTTTTTGTTAAATGCCAAAATCTTGCTTCATATGTTTTTTGTTCATTGCCCATTGAATATGTCGTTTATTTGTTTTGTTCGTATAGTCTGAGTTATATAGTCTGTTATGCTAGCCCATTCTCGAAATAAAACCCCTTCTTACGATTTATCTGATCACCAGCACATTTTATTCCACTATTAATTTTTTGTGGGTTTCCGTGCTATGAATATTCTACCATTTTTAATATTTTCAATCAGCTACATTTTCTATACAATGAGCAAATTAATTTTTAAAATTTAAAAGAACGGTTTACAGTATTAAATTAGTGTTATAAACCTGGTTTCAAAACAAAAGAAGACAACAAGAAAAAATATTGTAGACTAATCAATCCTTAATTTAATTGTATTTAAAGGTATAATTGACAGCACTGTTAGTGAAAATCGTGAAGTTGTTGCTGTAACTGGTGACGGAACAAATGATGGCCCAGCGCTAAAAAAAGCAGATGTGGGCTTTGCTATGGGTATTGCCGGAACAGACGTTGCCAAGGAAGCTTCTGATATTATATTAACCGATGATAATTTCAGCAGCATTGTTAAAGCTGTAATGTGGGGACGAAATGTATATGACTCCATAGCGAAGTTTTTGCAGTTTCAGTTAACAGTTAATGTAGTCGCTGTAATTGTAGCATTTATTGGTGCGTGTGCCGTGCAAGATTCTCCTCTTAAAGTAAGTTTTTTAAAGGAAATTAATTTAAACCACTCTAAAAAAATCATATGATAGGCAGTCCAGATGTTGTGGGTGAATCTAATAATGGATACATTGGCTTCACTTGCATTAGCAACAGAGTTTCCAACACCAGATCTATTGCTCCGTAAACCCTATGGCCGCACAAAACCTTTAATTTCGCGCACAATGATGAAGAACATATTGGGTCAAGCGCTTTATCAGTTGGTAATAATATTTGGATTACTCTTTGTCGGTAAGTGATATAATACATTGCCTTTTCTTTTTATACCCGTTACTCGTAGAGTAAAAGCAAAGACCAATATAAACTCTAAGATGCGTAACGGCCATACATTGGTTTTGCACTATGCAGCTTGTTTTTTGGTGGCGACGAAAATTCCGCTCTCTCCGCTCGCACAAAGTTGAGAGCGTAAAAATCTAAAAATAGAATTGCACGAATAAGGAAGTGCGTATGTGTGCGTAGTTGTTTAAGAAGACGATTTTGCGGCCAGAAATCATTTCGGGACTAAGAAACTAATTGTGTGTCAAAAAAACTTCTACGATTGAACAGGATGTTTATTTAAATTGAATTTATGTATATATGACAATGAAGCTTGATGTACGATTTTTTATATAGAACAGAACCTAATTCATAGTTTCGTTTTACATATTTAAATTAAAGCTAAAAACATAACTTTTAATACAAAGCATATAAAACTGCTTGATTAAATTTAAAAATATTTCAATAAAGTTTAATATATTTGAATATACTATGATTGTTAAACAAAAACAATTACAGTCCATTTGCAATGCTTAAATAGTAAAACTTTAATAAGTTTGTTTAGGAGATCTAGTTAGCGCGCTTTTTTTCACCCAAAAGCGCGCGTTTTACAAATCAAATTAAAAGGCACAAAATCATTAAAGCAAATTTAATTTTCATAAGAAATACTAAAATTGGTTAATTTTTATAAAATGTATATATAATATTTAAGTATGTATTTGTATAATAACTATTTTAATTAGTTGTATATTTAATATATTAACTATTTTAATTATTAAATAGTATATTTAAAATATTAACTATTATTATTTTTATTATTATTTAGTATATTTAATAAATAAAATAGTTAATATACAAATACATACATATATAAATATTTATAATTTATTTTTATATTATTATATATTTAAATATAATACAAGTATATTTTAGGTAAGTTATCCATTTTTAGTATTTTGTATATAAAATAAAATTAGCTATAATGATTTTGGGCCTTTTAAATTTGATTTGAAAAGCGCGCGCCTATGTTTGGAAAGAAAAGCGCGCAAACCTTTTTTGTCTCCCCTTTTGGTTTCTCTTTTTTTCTAAATAACTAAAATAGTTAATATACAAATACTAAAATAAATTTAATTTATATTATGATAATAATGTTATTATAATAAGTATAATATAAAAGGACCACATATTTTTAAATCTATATATTTTAAAGACAATAAATATAAAAATATTCATCCTGTTCAATCGCAAAATTTCTGAGGCCCTTTAAAATCGTTCACACGTCGCACGCTGAATACCCTAATGACAATTATTTCAAAGTGAAGTCATGTATGAAATAAATTATGTATTTTTATATACTTAGATATATATGGTCATTACTTAAAAATATTCTACATTCGTATAATTATCATATAAAGGCAATATAAAATAAGTATTTATAATAATGTTACAATTTTAAAATAAAGAGTATATTTCGACAGCGCGCTGCAGCGAATTTCTTCGCTTGTGAATACATGTGCACACATACATTCGTCGGCTGTCGCAGTATGCGTGCAAAGAGCGGCTGGCTTTTGAGCGCTCTCTCGCTGGCTTTTGGGCAGAGAGCGAAAAGCCGGTTGAAAAGCCAGCACAAAAAATTCGTGTGCAAAAAAATCGTATGGCGTTACGCATCTTAGAGTTTATATTGGTCTTTGGTAAAAGGGTATATTGTATTCGTGCAAAAGTATGTAACAGGTAGAAGGAAGCGTTTCCGACCCTATAAAGTATATATATTCTTGTTCAGGATCACTAGCCGAGACGATCTAGCCATGTCCGTCTGTCCGTCTGTCTGTCTGTCCGTATGAACGCTGAGATCTCGGAAACTATAAAAGCTAGAAGATTGGCATTTTGCATGCAGATCTTAGGAGTTCCTACACAGCGCAAGTTTGTTTCAAGATGGTGCCACGCCCCCTCTGACGCCCACAAGCCACAAGCTGTGGCCACAGTTTTTATGCTATTATCAAAATTTTAATTGATATGTATTTGTATCGTCAATACCTATCGATTGGACTAATAAAAGTTTGCCAGGCCCACTCTAACGCCCAAAAACCCATTAAACGCTGGCTGGCTAGCGCCTACATTTCCGGCTTTCATAGCGCCATCTAACGGATGACTTTGGAACAGCTGGCCAAGGTACTCAACAGAGTCAACGTAAACTCTCGATAAGGATTTATATTAAAGGAAATTGCGATGGTTTTCATTTGTCAATACCAAGAACTATGCAAATCAAATCAAGTTAGCCAAATTGGAGGTCTGAGTCAAACAATGGCGTATGTGTGTAAACACAGCTGTTGGTGCAGGACAAAAGCTGCCTGCGCTAAAACAGCGCTGGTGCTGATGCTCGTGCTGAAAAGCTGCCAGCTCTAAGAGATCGCCGAATTCAAATTTATAATTTGAACTGAGTAACGGGTATCTAATAGTCGAGGCACTCAACTATAGCATTCTCACTTGTTTTACAATTAAATGCTTTTTAGGCGATTTAATACTTGATATTGAATCCGGACGCGGACAAGAACTCAACGCTGGCCCAACACAGCACTTTACCATTATCTTTAATACATTTGTCATGATGACATTGTTTAATGAAATAAATGCTAGAAAAATCCATGGGCAGCGCAACGTAATTGAAGGACTTCTTACAAATCCCATATTTTACACCATATGGATATTTACTATGATATCGCAGGTAAGCTTTGCTACATGGAAAGAATTTATAATTTAAATATAAACATTTACCTACCACCTTTATTAACAACTTAATACTCTTTTTAAGGTGTTAATCATTCAATATGGAAAAATGGCTTTCTCGACCAGGGCTCTGTCTCTAGACCAATGGCTCTGGTGTATATTCTTTGGAATTGGTACACTTGTCTGGGGACAATTGATTACCTCAGTGCCCACAAGAAAATTACCTAAGATATTATCGTGAGTAAATGTTCATCGTTATTACGCTTATAAATACACGCTTACAAATGGTAATTAACTCAATCATAAACGGTTACGATTGAATAATATAAGTTTAATAACAATTAAACATTATAAGTGTGGTCTATCTTTTAATTCAGTGCTGGTTAGTCTTAACATTTAGGCTCTGGTTAATTAAAACATCAATATGTATTCTTTTTTTAGATTAATAGATTACTTTGGCTGCAAACTTTATATTTTATAATTATAATTATTAAAATGCATGTGTTATATTTCAGTATTTTAAATTTATTTTAAAAATATATTTTTCAGTCAAAATAAATAAACATTTTAAACTTTTAAATAAGAGGTTTTAGTTATAAGGTATATCAAAAAGAAAAGTTGTGTTTAATAAAAACAAATTGTAATAATTCTTAGTAGGTATCTTAAATACCATTATTTTAGTCGGGAAACTAAGATATGTTTAAGTCATGTAAGTATGTTTAATTATATTTATGTTTTTTTTTTGTCAAAAATATACATTTTCAACTAGCAGGACATTTTTTTAACATTTTGTTTGATTAAAAGTACGTTTATACAAGCTCGGCCATCAAAAACTCGAAGTTCTTAATCAAGGCTTTCAAAATGGGTCAGCAGCTGACACATTCTGTTAAGTCTTTTTATACCCTTGCAGAGGGTATTATAGTTTTGGTCAAAAGTGTGCAACGCAGTGAAGGAGACATCTCCGACCCTATAAAGTATATATTCTTGATCAGGATCACCTCCTGAGTTGATATAAGCATGTCCGTCTGTCTGTTTCTACGCGAACTAGTCTCTCAGTTTTAAAGATATCGAATTGAAACGGCCGACTATATCCTATAGCTGCCATATAACTGATTGATCGGAAATACCATAACTTTGGTGTTTGTTAAATTTAGGAAGTTGGGATTTTCTATCGGTTTTATTTTTGGCCAACCAATCCGACATACCAAATTTTATAATGATCGGCCGACTATATTCTATAGCTGCCATATAACTGAACGATTGGAATTGCTATTACTTTGGTGTTTTTAAAGTTAGGAAAGTTGGGATTTTAATGAGTGTTAAGAATGCATCATATGAATGCAATTTAATTTACAGAATATTCTGCAAGGGTATCTTAACTTCGGCTCCGCCCGAAGTTAGCTTTCCTTTCTTGTTCAGATTGGTTTTGTTGAATGATAAATTAAGGTACAATTTTTTTTCGAAGTCTGCTTAACAACAATATAAATATCAATCTAAGTCTAAGTCGACTTCCATTTGGCGTATTCAAATCTATAAGCAATTATTAAAAACTATTAATCACAAAACGGACAAGAATTTGTTGTATTTTTTTTTTAAAAAGGCGTTTTTAAAATACGTTCGCGACTGGAAAATCATCATATATCTCATAGCATGTATAGAAAACAAAGCTTTCCTTTCTTGTTATACCCGTTACTCGTAGAGTAAAAGGGTATATTGTATTCGTGCAAAAGTATGTATGTAGAAGGAAGCGTTTCCGACCCTATAAAGTATATATATTCTTGTTCAGGATCACTAGCCGAGTCGATCTAGCCATGTCCGTCTGTCTGTCCGTATGAACACTGAGATCTCGGAAACTATAAAAGCTAGAAGATTGGCATTTTGCATGTAGATTTTAGGAGTTCCTACGCAGCGCAAGTTTGTTTCAAAATGGTGCCACGCCCCCTCTGACGCCCACAAGCCACAAGCTGTGGCCACAGTTTTGATGCTATTATGAAAATTTTAATTGATATATATTTGTTTCGTCAATGCCTATCGATTGGCCTAATAACAGTTTGCCACGCACACTCTAACGCCGAAAAACCCATTAAACGCTGGCTGGCTAGCTCCTACATTTCCGGCTTTCATAACGCCATCTAACGGATGACTTTGGAACAGCTGGCCAAGATACTCAACAGAGTCAAAGTTAATTCTCGATAAGGATTTATATTAAAGAAAATTGCGATGGTTTTCATTTGTCAATACCGAACTAAATCCCAAGAACTATGCAAATCAAATCAAGTTCCCTGGGCCCTGGGTACCGATTTTAACATAAAAGTCGGGAGCTAATTCGAGCGGCGAAAAACATACAAGAAGGCATATTTATATTAAGTTGTTTAGCTGAATAACGGGTATCTAATAGTGGAGGTACTCGACTATAGCGTTCTCTCTTGTTAAAGTTAGGAAGTTGGGATTTTCTATGAGTATTGAAATTGCATCATTTGAATCATTTTGGAGAATATAATTTACAGAATATTCTGCAAGGGTATATCAACTTCGGATCCGCCCGAAGTTAACTTTCCTTTCTTAATTTTCACGTTCATAATATTTATGGCTGGATTTTAGATCTTCGTTACGACGAAGACGAGAGCGGATGCTCACTCTGGCTAGGGCTCTTGCGAGATGATTTGGGTATGCTGACAGTTTGTTGTATCTTTCCACGGATTGCGTTTTTTCATCAGATCTCTCGGAGTGTTATCGTTCCGAACGAGCCACGGTGCACCGGTGATAGTTCTGAGGATCTTCGACTGATCTCTCTGCATAATATGCTGCTGTTACTAGAGCTCCCCCGCAACGAAGAGCCATGACTTTATAAGTTTGTGAGTGCTGCTAGAAAGCATTAAAGTAATTTTATGCATTAGTCTGTTAAGCCATGCCCATTAAAGGCCTGAGAAGCGTACAAAATTATGGCAGTACAGTATTTTCTTTTCTTAAATGCGGTTCAAATCCGATGGAACCATGTTTTTCGCGAAAGCCGAATTGATGTGCTGGGATTATGTTGTGGTTGTTTAGATACGGTTCAATACGGGTCTACAGGCAGTTTTCAAAGAGCTTTGATAGGCATAATAGTACACTTATAGGTCTATAAGATGAGTCTTAAGTATAAATATGATCGAATTCTCATCATTGCATTGAAGTTTTCAACCGGTTAGCTCTCTACAGGTGGTACTTTTAGCTGGTTGGAGATCGTTGCCCTACATAGCGCCATTGGATTGTGTCCTCTTTGCGAATGGCGATTTAAGTAACTGCCAATCTCTTCGAGATCAGCGCTTTTCCTGGACCAGCCTCTCGATTTTTGCATTTGTGTATCTTTGATTGAGCCGCTGATACCAAATCGGACTCGAGTGCGTGCTAACGAACTTTTTAAATTTTATTCGGACGTTGATGCACTAAGATCAGCGCAAACAAGTGGCCCTTACGACACCAAGCAGTGCTTGTTACGCGCGGAGCCTTATAGGCGTAAAAACGAGATCGCGAGAAGTTAAAAAGCACAATGTAGAAGCGGACAGACTAAGTTTAGAAATACGTACGAGACTAAAAACTAATACTAATTTTGTGCTAAGTAAGATAAAATTAATGCTTTTAAGCTTGGCAAAGAGTCGGTAGTAGAAATAATGTGGTATAGTCTATTATAGTCGTTACACAGTACTCTAAACGGTTCATGCATTTCAAAGTTAGATCTACAAATATTTAATGTAAGAGGAACATAGTTCCTGGTAATTCTATTAGGCACAGAGAAGCTTATGCGACCCAGTAACTCGGGACTCTCCACATCCCCGTTATCTATAAACTTAGATAAAAGTTGTGCCAAGCATCGTTCTACGGTTTACTAATGATGGTAGATTAATTAGGAGGAGTCTACTAGAGTAGGATGGTAAAATGATTCCAGTTAATGCCCCGTAGAGCAAATAATAAAAAGTTCTTTTGCACAGACTCTATCCGGTCTATATGTACACCATACTGAGGACTCCAAACTGCTGAACAGTACTCAAGGATTGGACGGACTAGTGAAATGAACAGAGTCTTTGTAACATAGGGATCATCGAATTCCTTTGACCACCTTTTTATAAATCCAAGAACTCCCCTGGCTTTATTTACTATAGAAGTAATATGGTCACAAAACTTAAGTTTTGGGTCAAGGAGGACGCCAAGGTCATCAACTTGCGTAATTCTAGACAACGCACAACCACCCAGCGTATAAGTTGCGTATTGTGGGTTCACCCGAAAAAATGTCATTACTTTGCACTTAGCGCTATTTAAATCCAAAAGATTTTCACAACACCATGTTTGAAAAGCATTTAGGTCAGATTGTAAGTCGGAACTGCTAGAAATTTCGTTATATTGCAGGCATAACTTAACGTCATCTGCGTACATAAGGACACGCGACTTTGTCAAGACTAGAGGGAGATCGTTTATAAATAAAGTAAAAAGAAGTGGGCCAAGGTGGCTTCCTTGTGGGACCCCTGAAGTAACTCGGATCAAATCCGAGATCGAGTTTTTAAAGAGCACTCGTTAACTCAGATAACTTGAGATCCATGTTAGAAGATCAAATGGAAACCCTAATAAGTCTAGCTTTAATATAAGAAGCGAGTGATTTACTGAATCAAACGCTTTACTAAAATCAGTGTAAACTACGTCAGTCTGCATGTTCTTTCTAAAGCCATTTATTACAAAAGACGTTAGCTCCAAGAGGTCTACAAATTCGATCTCCCTGAGTGCATCAGCTACTACTGTTGGTTGTACGTCTGCTTCAATGCCCTTAATTTCTACTTGTTGGCCTTTGCTAGTTCTTTTTTTTGTCATCTGTTTAGATATTTAGTCAGAATTCTGAACTTATCTTTTCTTAAGGGAATAACATGGAAATTATCATTCTCTATAAGTTCAGAATTCACGAGGGAGTTAGAAGTTCTCTCTCGTATACAAATTTGAGGATGCATTGTCTTTCTTTTCTCCGATTCTGTTTCTGTATCGGGCAGAACATTAGACTGGTTCTTCAAAATTCCAAATCTATTCTCTTTGCTAGTGTTGCTAGTGTTTGGAGGCTCAGCATTCTGTAGTGTTAATTTTCGTTTTATTTGGTAATCACATGGTAATTGATGTGGGGGAAGGTGTGTCGCAGAGGAAGCGGATTTTACGCTTACCATGCGTAGATAGCAACGACGGAAAGAGGGAACACGATCTGTCGTTCACTATTGGCTTGAGTTCAGCGAACTGGATTGGTGCTAATTTTCGAAAGGGAAATCAATTGTCCTCGCATGCAGGCGTGTATTTATTGTACTCCAGGAAAAAGTATTCAATAAAATCACAAAATTGCAGTGACCATTTTAATAAATCTACTATAACGCGAAAATACGCTTTCTGCGAATGTTTATATCGATTGGTCATTTAATTAATATAAAACTTAACACTTAAAACTCTATTTAACTTTACCACGAATACAAGGAGTCTAAACGACGTTCGCACACAACGTCAACGTGAGCAAGTCGATAGACGGCTCTCAGTCCAAAGAAATAACGCGTTCTTCTCTTTTAAAGGAACCGAAAATAATGCAAGCTCTGATCAAGCGCGGGCAATTACCCCCAACATGACCGAATTATTAAATGTAGCGAGCGAGAGAGCGCGTTCTTGCTCCCCCTCGATACCATCGACGTCTCTGCTGCCAAAGAGCGCTGAATGTGCTCCAATGCAGGTATGCAATAACCTAAGCTCATCAGCAGTAACTAGCACCGCAATTTCTTTAACAACGTCAACTGTAACTACAATAACAACTGCAACCGTATCGACTGCGCGTTTAATGACATCATCAGCTAGCAGCGCAAATATTACTACGTCTGCCGCTGCGCTGCCCGAAAAACATAACAAAAACAATGAATGTGCTAAGCCGGCTGTGCAGACTGGTATGGATCGCTACATCCAAATCAAAAGGAAGCTGAGCTCTCTAAATTCCTAACGCAAAATAAATTCAAAATTCCGTAACAATGCCAGCCTAGCTGGAATAGAAACGCCCATGAACTCAAACCGATTTAAAATCTTGGAAGACGCCTATGACGTTGAGGCGGCCGAATCTAATGAATTCGAGAAAAGGAAGCCGAAACCTCCGCCTATTTATATTCGAAAAAAAAGTTCCCGACGTAACGCCTGCAGAGATAACAAAGGCGCTTCAAGAGAAGGGATTTAACGCTAAGATAGTCTTCAACATCCTTAACAGAGATAGAAAGCCGCAGCCACTCTTTAAGGTTGAGCTCAAACCAGAAAATAAGCCCCTAAAAAAATACGAAGTGCACCCCATTTACAATCTTCAGGTCCTGCTGCACCGCCGAATTACAGTTGAGGAACCGCACAAACGCAATGGCCCGGTACAATGTGCGAACTGCCAAGAATATGGCCATACAAGGTCATACTGTAAACTGCGTCCGGTGTGTGTAGTTTGTGAAGATCTTCATGACTCCGCACACTACCCAGCGAGCAAAGATGACTGCATCTCGAAAAAGTGCGGCAACCGCGGTGGCAATCACACTGCTAACTATAGACGCTGCCCTGTTTATAAGGAGCTGAAAAGTCGCATCCACCAGAGAGGAACTGCCGCCCGCATCCAAAATAAACAGATAACAGCTTTAAGATCAAACCCTGAAGTCTACCTCACGACTACAGCCAGATCCTCACTAGGACCCATAAACTTTGATAAAAATGTGACTTACGCAAGCGCTTTAAAATCAGGACTGGCTAACCCTGTTTCAAAAAGTTTGTTTCTGCAAATCAAACACGGCTTAGCAGCAACAATTCCCGGATCAGTAAAAAAGCAACTTTGAAGACATGATATACAGCCTGCAACAAAGCCTTACGGAGTTTATGTCGTATATGCGCACAACTATGCAAGATTTAATGCGAAACGCTAACGCTAACAATTCCTACTCGACAACCATATCGACGTAATGCTGCTTTCAGAAACACACCTTACAAACAAATACAATTATCAACTACGAGGTTATTCATTCCTTGGAACAAATCATCCAGACGGTAAAGCACGTGGTGGGACAGGAATTCTAATCAAAAATTTGCTAAAAATTACCTACAGGCCACATCTATAAATATTGAAATAAATAGTGACAACCAACTTACACTAGCTTTCTCCTGGCAGACCAGCATACTGGCCGGCAGACCCAAACAAACTACCCGATTTAATAGACTTTGCACTTACCAAAAACATTCCTAAAAATCTGATAAGCGCCGAATGCCTCTCGGATCTTTCATCTGATCACTCGCCTGTCATGACATCACAGAAAACCAATTGGGTTAAGTACAAGAAATACATTTGCTCACACATTGAGCTAAGTCCTCATCTTAACGATGAATCCAACGTAGACAGATTTGTTAATACACTGGAGTCTGTACTCGTCTCTGCTGCTCGAGTTTCCACACCCCAAACTACAAGTACACAAAGCAACCAAAAAAAGACAAATCTACAAATAGATCAACTCGTCCTCGAAATGCGACGCTTACGTCGAGAGTGGCAACTCCACAGATCGCCATCTGCTAGGCAAAGCTTAAAATATGCCTCACGTCGACTCACAAAAGCTTTACAGCAAGAAGAATCACATGACCACCGACGCTACATAGAGCAATTGTCAACATCTAGTACAAAGCAATCACTATGGAGAGCTCACCCAACTCTAACTCACCAAAAGGAACCGTGATGCCTAGAAATCCTGCCACTAGTGCGTTCACTTTGCCGACTTTACCATATGAGCCTCAGCTTCAACATGAGCCAATTAAGTTTCGCCCAAACGAAATCGTTAACATCAAAAATCAGTTGAATCAGAAAAAATACCCGGGCTGCGACCTCATAACTCCCAAAATGATCATTGAGCTCCCATATTGCGCCGTTTGCACTATCACCCAGCTTTTTAATGCCATCGCAAAACTTGGCCACTTTCCAGTGAGATGGAAAAAGTCGATTATAATAATGATAGCAAAGCCGGGAAAAGACCACACAATTCCCACGTCGTATAGACCTATAAGCCTACTTTCATGCTTATCTAAACTCTTTGAAAAATGCGTATTGACTCGGATAAACACATACCTACATCAATTTGGGTTTTGAGAAAAGCAAGGAACAATTGAGCAGGTCAACCGGATAACATCAGAAATTCGGAACGCGTTCGAAACACGAGAGTACTGTACTGCCATATTTTTTGACGTCTCTCAAGCATTTTATAGAGTCTAATGTACAAGATTAAAACAATGCTTCCCTACAACACTCATAAGCTTTTAGAATTAAATTCAGCGTTAGTGTCTTTTATTGGTACAAATGATAAGTAAGCGTTGCTTCGCTGTAAAGAGAGCCGACGCTGTAAGTTTGTCTTTGATTTATGTTTTTTTTTTTTTAATTATTATTATTAAGCGCAATGTCAATTACACAAAATAAAGGGCAACTTTATATCGCGCTAGTGTCTTTTCGCCACCAAAACATAGCACCGTTGTCTATTTGTTTCCAGTGTGATTACTTTGCTCTTATTTCCATTTCCTAAAATTCGACGTGCTACCTCCGGTGTCCCGCAAGGGAGCCATCTTGGTTCGCTTCTTTTTACATCATTTACAAACGATGTACGCAGATGATTTTAAATTTTGTCTGTGGTATACATTGTATATTCATTTAGATAACTTTGGCGAGATACTTCACTAAATTTAAATGGCTCTCTTGTTTTACTAAACTGGGCTGCAAATCTGTTGATTAATTTACGCTCCCTAGCCGAACGTAGAACGATGCTTGGTACTGTCTTCATTTATAACTTTATTCATGGTGAGATTGACAGAGCCGACTTGGTATGTCGGCTTTACTTTTCTATGCCAAGTAGATTAACCAAAAATTATATTTCTCTAATATTAAATCATTGTAGATGCCTTGCATGGTGCTTTCAGAGTATTATGTTCTGACGATAATTGACTATTTTCCAATAATCTTAAATCTTGATTCAGCCGCTCTTAAAACGATTAATACTTACCTTATTAGCACAAAATTGATTTTACTTTTTTCCTCGGTCTTAAACGTATACTTTCACATCTTTCTACAATACACGGCTTCGCCCCTTACTCTACAGTGATTCAAAAGAAGTTAAATATAGTTTCTAATAATTCTATTAGACACAAATAAGTGTAGACGACCAAGTAACTCTCGACTCTCCATATCCGGTTGGATATGGTGCAGTTGGAACCGGTTTCCCGTGATTCCTCTACTGAACTCTTATATTTAGTTGAAATCTATCAATTTATTAAATTATTTTTTTTTGCATTATATAATATATTAAGTGTTTCACACTATTTATTTAATTAAGACTTTGTAATTTTTTAGATGGGGTCGCGGCCATCCTGAGGAGTACACAGATGCCATGAACTTGGGCGAAGAACGTTTTGATTCAATCGATTCTGATAAGAAACCGAGAGCTGGACAAATTCTCTGGATTCGTGGACTTACACGCTTGCAAACTCAAGTAAGTGTCATATCCTAATAAACTGTTACATAAAATAAAAAAATACAACTGAACTATCTGATAACGAAAAAGAGGATCAAAATTATATTTGTTTACCTCATGATTTCCTTTTTATTTTTTTTTAAGTTTTTTTCTTTCATTTATATTTATATACATTAATCACAATTGTTACATTACATGGGTATTTTATATGCTATCTGACTCACATTTCACACAAATATCTTGTTATATTTTATTTTTTTTTAGACGCTGACAAAACTTACAAGAATATGTCTTTGTTTTAGTTTTAAGGTCGATTTTTTCGAAATATGTCATGAAGGTATAAAAAATGCGGGTTCGTTCCAATTATTAATTTGAAATATGTGTGATATAGAAAATGTAAATTTCAGACATGTAGATGCAACTTACTTATCGACCTAATTATTATAAAAATATTGGGAATTATATGGGTATTTTTGTGTTCAAGACCATAAACTTTTGACTTTTTTGTTTTTATATATCTTATTGGAATTGAAACTTTTATATTATTTGTGTTTTTCGTCGGTAGATTCACTACTAGACTCAGTACCGTTTCGTAAATTTATCAAATTCTCAAAAATATTTTTTTTCTATATATTTTAAAAATATAAATATATTTATTTATATATATATATGTATATATATAGTATATATGTATATAAACATATATATATATATATATATATATATATATATATATATATATATATATATATGAATATTTAGGCATGGAAGGTTTTTAAGAGAACACAATATTCGGTAACCCGAAGCTGTTATTTTTGCGACTCTATTGAATTAAAAGTAAATAAACGCGCAAATTTATGTAAATATCCTTCAAGTGAATCAATTCAGTTTAGGTAGGCATAGTAGTTGCTATTGTTCATTTTGCCTACTGTAATTTCTCAAATTACAGATTGATTTTGTAGATTGTTTTTATAAATAAAACTAGACAAATTCGGTGTGAAGCCACAGCTTGTATTGCTTATCATCTGTCTTTTTTAATCCTCCAATTTCTCTTGCTCCATCTGTATTTCTCTATCTTTTTCGTCTGACTATTTTTTGTCTGTATCGTATTTCTACAGTCATTTTACTGTTCAAGTGTGATTATAAATTCGGGACTACTTCGTTTTTTAAGATTAATAACAGATAAATAACTTAAATATGGTTTCCCGAGAATAAAAACATTTAGACTGTTTTTTTTTTATGTTGTAGTATTATCGTTAAATCGATTCTTGAAATTCATGAAAACTACGAAATATCTATGTAAAACTTCATCTACTTATACACATTTTCTATTAATTCACACCAGCACTTTTGTACACTTTACATATCTTAGCTTTGATTGAAAGATTAGTAAAAATAAATATGTCGATCTCTGACCTGAACAACCTAGTTAACGTTATTTTTTAATAACTTCCATGTCTCACCCTAGCATACAATTAATTGATATAAGATGGTATTGTGATACTTATTTTTGTATATTTTCTTTATTTTTTATTGCTACCAAAATTAAAATAAGCTTTGATTACCACATGCATGATACTTTTCCGTAAAGAAGGAAAAGTGTGCCTTTCATTTATTTCAGTTTTCGGAATACCGAAGGGTGCATTTTAGAAAGAAAGGTTTGTTGACTATTCACAGCTTTCTAGTAAAACAAGAAGTATAATTATAGATTTGTAGTTAATTATATAATAGAAATGTCCACTCTCCGATAAAATTGAAAAAAACATTTTTCCCTTTACAAATAATTTTTTTAAATGTGTTTTGGAGCCCTGATGTTTTTAATGTAAAATACAATCTTTTCCAACCAATCGCAATATAATTTTCAACCAAATTGCTCGACTTAAGCTTTCAGTTGGTTCTGATTAAAGAATTACAAATAAAAAAACTGAACATTTTAAATCTACATATTTTAGTAAGGAAGGGGTTCCAAAACACATCCAAAAAACTGTGTTTTGAAAATGAGTTTTTTGATCGACCATGGTAATCATACGGATATGTTTCACAGAACGCTATAGTCAAGTGTATGAGCAATAAGACACATACCCGGTACTCAATTCACCAATTTTGAATCAAATTTATGTGTATGCAATGTGTAGGATTAAAATTAATTCATTTATATATATTATAATAAACATTTATTCGGAATGCTTAATATAGAATAGTGAAACTTTATAACTTTTTTAAAAATACAAATTAAAACAACAAAACTTAAATTTCTACAATTTAAGAAAAATCTTTTTTCTGGGTGTATTATTTACCCACTACCTGGCTATGGATATGTAGCAAAAAGAGTATTATAATTTTAGTCAAAAGTTTGCAAGACAGTTTAAGAATGCCGACCCTTAGTAAAAAATATAAAGTAAACCAGAACGATCATGACTTTTATGAATAAAACTAAAAAATAATCATTATACGTGATTTGTATTTAAAAAACTTCGAATCAATCCGTTTTTGAATTTGTTAAAATCTAAGTCTTAGATAATGTTATCTTCATGTGATGTACTATATATCTTTGTAAAAAGATTCTTTATTTTTAATTTTTTTTTATCTCAATTTTTGCCTAAAAATCTGTGTTTAAAATAATTGAAATCCCATGTAGAAAACAATATAATTTAAATTTTCATCGAATATTTTCATAAATAAAAATAAAAAAACCATACTAATAATTTTCCCAAGCTGTTCATTAATTTTAGCTTAAATTGGATGTCACGAAACTTTTAAAAACTTGAATACAAAACATTCAGATTTTTATAATACAAATCTCAAATATTATTTTTATTATTTTTAGTTTTATTCATAAAATTCGCAAAATTAAAAGTGTATTTGAGTATTTAAACATAGAAAGCAAGAATTTTGCGACGATTTAACATAAATACACATTTAAATCTTACGCATTCTCCTTACTATGAATGATTTCGGTCGTTGGAATAATTAGCCAAGTTTAAAATGGTAAAAGAAACGCCAACAGAAATAAAAAAATCTTAAATTGTAGCTATAGTTTGGTCACTACTTTATTTGAATAAATAATGTCGAAAATTTACGAGTAAATCCTCCAACTGCTAACAGAACTATTGGTCAAAAAATTTTAAAACCGTTAGATTTGCCTAGCCGATGAGTTAAAACATTTGGGCTTTATTTAAACCTTACTGTGCATACCGATTTGGGTATGTTAACATTTTTGCGAAATTTAAGACCCGGCAGCGTTAGTTCCTCTGAACTGATAAAAGCCGCAGTTTCTGTTGCTTAATAACGGTTGGACGCGTACTTTTAAACTTAAATATTTTGCACCACCGCCCTTAACAGCCTTAATTTTCTATTATTATATTTTTTTCTAAACTAATAATTTTCTCAAAGTCTCTTAAATTAAAGATTTCGATCGGTATATCACTCATTCCGATAAAATTTCATTTCATTTCAGCAAATTTTTATTTTTGAATGTATGTATTGTTTAGTAGTACCCTCCTCACACTTTCCAAGTACGAATTGTCGCTAAGCGTACTACTGCCAAAAGTGATTTTTATATAAGAAACGAAATTAATAAGCGACTTTATCTCTGGAAATATGTATTTGTAATTATTTATTTGCTTTTTGGAGTTTTTCTATTCATTTCCTGATAGTTTATATTGCAACTACTTAGTACAGTCCTCAGATCTTATAAAATACAAATATACCAATTCAGTTCATATTTAAATATAAAAAATACGATTTTCATGTATTTTAATCGGAACTGTCTTTTTACTATATGATGGGTACAAGATTTGTTCATGATATAGTTATTTTCAATATTAAAGAATTTGCATTACTTACATAAACATATTTCTCTCTGAAGCGGATATACATTTTCTGCTTAATGCCTTTAAAATTATATAACAAGTTATTAAAGCATTTATTTAGGTTTTTTAAGATAATTTACCAAATTTCCTTTGTTACAAATTGATAACTTTAAATTACATGGTCTAATAATTTTAAATAAATAACAAGAAAGGAAGCCAACTTGGGCCAGCCAAACTACCCTTGTAGTTATTACAAATCGATTTAGTTATTACATTTCGATTTTTATGCCTATATTACTAAAACCAATGAAGCTATATAGATTTTGCTCTGCATTTTGCTATCGTTTGTATGGCAGCTAAATTAAAAACGTAATTATAATATAGTAAATAATTACTCTATCTTAAAGGAATATTTTAATAAATAGAAAAACAGCAAAGTAAAATTTGTTTAATTTTATATTTTTTAAAAATTTTTCTATGGGAGCTATGTGATATATAGTCAGATTTTAATTTAACTAAAACCTTAATTCCATAATATTTAAAAATTAAAAAAGTATTACTTTTTTTTTTTTTGTTCTTCGGGATTTGGTAATATTTAAATACTACGGAATTACATTTTTAATTAAATTAAAATGGGACATCTATTTCATATAGCTCCCATAGAAAAATCTAAAAATTAAAAAAAAAATTAACAAATTTTCTTGTGCTTTTCTTGTTTTTCTATTTCTTAAAATATTTCTTTGGGATAAAGTAAGTATTTATTATATCAGAATTAAGCTTTTACTTTTGTCAAAATCGGACAACAATATCATATAGCTGCCATAGAAACGAAGGCAAAATACAGCGCAAAATCGAAATAGCTTCATGGTTATCAGTAATATAGGCATAGACATCGAAATGGAGTCGTTTTGTAAAATCTGCAAGGGTATATAAACTTCTGTTTGCTAAAGTTGGCTTCGTCTCTTGTTTTAAATTTTTTTTTGTTCTTTGGTATTTGGTAATATTTAAATTCTAGGAATTATATACGATAGCAAAATGTTCGTTTTGTCATAACTGCAAGGTATATAAAATAACTATGTTAAATATTTGTTTTTTATCTGTATTAACAAGAAGGACAATAAATTTTGTTATACTAAAATTAATTTAACAGTAAAAATATTTTAGGGGTCTAAAAAAAGTTATTGGGTAAATAACATCTCCAAATATAACATAACACTGCACAAATACGTTTTCTTGAAGCCGTTTTGAAACGAGGCTAACCTTCTGCAGTTTTTAGATTAGCTTCTATTACAGGGCTTGACGGTTTATAAAAGTTTCTTAAATGAAGAAATTTTTCCAACATGTTAGTTATTTTATTACATAATAACTCGGAGCTGACTTATCAGAAAATTTAAAAGTTCATGTTATCTTGTAGTGTATCCAATTAAAAACAAAATAGAAATTGAATGAAAATTGATTTGAACAAAGGGAAAAAATTAATTAACATACAATTTTAGGGGGATATTTACAAAAACAATAAACACATTTTCGACGTTCTTTTGTTTTATAAAACTAGTTAAATTACAAAATAAATCGAAGTTTTTGGTTCAAACAGTAAATGTTTTATTTTTAAACATGTGTATTTAAAGAAAATAAGTTTTGTTTTAGCATGTACGGCTTAGAGAAAAACTCGACTTATCTAGAAAAGACACAGTAAGAATGGATACTAAACAAGTACACACAGTAACCGTGAACCAGCTATATGATACAGTAATCCGTTCCATTTATATTTTTTCTGATTGTTCCTATAACAGCTATATGTTATGTCCGGCCTATCTACTATATACTTTTGATTTTTTTAGACAATTTGAATACTGTTTGTGTAGAAATGAACGGAAGGAAATAAATCGGAAATGTCTCGTTCACTCCGTTGCAAATTGTTGACTAAAAATTGTAAACTCTTTGCTAGTGTTTAATACAATCCTGGTCTTTCTTTTTCTATTAAAAAAATTTGGTCTGGAACTATACGTAATTCATATAAGACCTATTGTTCTCTAATTGACTTACCTTGACTATAGCGTTAACTGATATACTTTCAATAGTATTGGTTGAGCTGAAAATAAAAAAATTGAAGAAAAGACACACTTTATGATGTATTTATGTAATTGGACTTGTTTTCAACAGTAAGTTTGAAAATGCATAATGTATAATGCATAATTAACTTTCATATGGTTCTGCCGCAGTTCGATTTTAAAATTCGGCATATCTTTAACAGATCATAATATATTGATTTTTATAGAACATTATATGAATGAATACTAGATTAGAGGGTATATATCGAAGTACTTTACTTAGATCAGCATCACTTCACTTCTTACCAATTTTATTAAATAATACTGAACTTTTATCAAAAAATGAGTCAAGTATATTAATGGTGCAGTAAAAATATACAAAAGCAACAAACCTACCAACTATTATTTTAAACACCATGCAAGAAATAATGCAAAACCTTCTAATGTTAATTTAATATTTTTCGTCCCTTTTAATATGCTAATTGCTAACCCATTCCCGATCGAATCAACCTATAACATTAATGACTATAACCGTGACTATAATTACATATTTATAAATCTAAAATAAAAAATTTAATAATATACATAAATAAACAAAATATAAATATACCTGTGTCATAACTATTATTGATTGTAATTGAAAACTCACGGGCAAACTGATCTTAATAACTATAACTATAAAAATATATTTTATAACACTGAAAAAAAATGTTAAATACAAAAAATAAAAAAATACAAACTAAACTAAACTAAATAATCTTTGTACGTGTGACATGCGTAATTACTATTATTAATTATAATTGAAAACTCACGCAAAACTCAACTAACGACCAGATTTCAGTACCGGTAAGAATTGTCTATAATTTTATGTATTGGCAGCTAGACATTTTTTTGTAATACAAATACGTAATCATTCTTTATGTTTATAACTTAATTTTTCTAAATTACTTTTTGGTTACACTCGCACCCTGACATCGACGAGACGTTCCTATCGTTAATCTTAGTTAATATGCTTTTATTGACAGCCATCATTAGAGTAATTTTTGCAAACATTCATTTTTACGTACTGTCTATATGAAGAAAATACAATTTCTTGTTTGCAGTATTTATATTTCTTTGTGTTTGCTATTGTAAATAAATAACTTATACCGTATTTTTTAAAACAATGTAATTCACCAAGTACTTATTCCTTCCTAATTTTTACAACCTTAGCACTTTTAATAAACGTATCAATATGTAGGGAAAAACGGATATGCACTGATATCACTGGGAAAAAATTTAATTTTGGCAAGGACATTGTTTAAGAAAATGAAAAACTGGCTTTATTCAAGTGGTTGTCTAAAATATTTAAATCACAGGGGAGAAATATATTTAAACTTTCTTATGGGGCACTCCCCATAACTTCGTAAAAGCAATAAATGTTTGATCCAGATTTTATTTTTATAGGCTTTTAATAATTGGTTTGTTATATATTCTTTTACGGAACACTCCTATAAATATTTTTAAATCAAAAATAAATACTTTTTTAGACTGTTATGACTGGCAGCTTCTTTGTAGCTTGGTTTTATATATAAGCTTACAGTGTACAAATAAGTAAAGAACTGACAATTTTAACAAAAACTATTAATTTTATCAAAAGAGTATGCTAGTTAAATATAACTTCCTTAAAACTTTTTTGCCTAGAATCAAGATTTTCACGGTCAGTCAGACAGACATGGCTAATTTGAGCCAGTTGTTGATGCCAATAGTTTAAATACCTACCTAGCTGTTCAATATTTTAATTATTAAAACATAAAATCTGTTCCAACTAAAGGGATTTTAATAAAATATACGACCGGCGTCAGTTCCAACGCAGATGATTTTGAAGTAGTCAATTTCATTCACAATATTCTAATTACAATTACCAAGAGACTACTAAACTGCAAACTAGCTTTTAATAAGCAGTTTATAAGAATCGTAGTCTTCTCAATTGTAAATATACTTTCGCATTTTTTATACCCTTACAGAGGGTATTATAATTTTGGTCAAAAGTGTGCAACGCAGTGAAGGAGACATCTGCGATCCTATAAAGTATATATATTATTGATCAGGATCGCGTCCTTAGTTGACATAAGCATGTCCGTCGTTCCATCTATCTGTTTCTAAAGATATCGAATTGAAACTTTGCACACACCTTTCGTTCCTTTGCACGCAGTATATAAGTCGGAACGGCCGACTATATCCTATAGCCGCCAAAAATCTAAACGATCGGAAATGCCATAACTTTGGTGTTTTTAAAGTTAGAAAGTTGGGATTTTCTATGGGTTTTATTTTTGGCCAATCAATCCGACCTACTACATTTCATAAGGATCGACTATATCCTATAGCTCCCATATAATGATAGGAAATACCATATTTTTGGTGTTTTTAAAGTTAGAAAGTTGGTATTTTTCATGGGTTTTATATTTGGCCAATCAATTCGACCTACTACGCCATATAACTCATTGATCGGAAATGCCATAACTTTTGTGCCAACTTTTTATGACCGTTACTGTCACTCCCCTGCATTATAAAAGAGGCTGAAAGGGGTATTTATGACAAATTCAAAAGAAGTATGAGCATAAGTATAAATAATTTTTGGAGAATATAATTTGCAGAATATTCTGCAAGGGTATATCAACTTCGGCTCCGCCCGAAGATAGCTTACCAACTACAGTAAGGTAACGTTCGTCTTTCCAATTAAGTTAAGGTGCGTTTTCTTGTTTTAATTCCCTTACAGAGGGTATTAACATTTCAATCAAAAGGTTGCAACTCAATGAAGGAGACATTTCCGACTCTATAAAGTATATATATTCTTGATCAGCATCACCAGGAGAGTCGATCAGTTTGTCCGTCCGTCCGTTTCTACGCAAACTAGTCCCTCAGTTTTAAAGCTATCTGCTTGAAACTTTCCCAAAAGTTGTCATTCTATTGCAGGTAGTATATAAGTCGAAACGACTTTGTTGTTCTTATTTTTTTTTGTTCTTTGGGATTTGGTAATATTTAAATATTATGGAATTACGGTTTTAATTAAATTTAAATCGGACATCTATATCATAAAGCTCCCATAGGAGAATCTAAAAATTACAAAAATTGTATTTTGCTGTTTTTATACCCTTGCAGAGGGTATTATAATTTTGGTCAAAAGTGTGCAACGCAGTGAAGGAGACATCTCCGACCCTATAAAGTATTTTTATTCTTGATCAGGATCACCTCCTGAGTTGATATAAGCATGTGCGTCTGTCCGTCTGTCTGTTTCTACGCGAACTAGTCTCTCAGTTTTAAAGATATCGAATTGAAACTTTGCACACACTATTCTTTCCTTGGCACGCAGTATATAAGTCGGAACGGCCGGGATCGGCCGACTATATCATATAGCCGCCATATAACTGATTGATCGGAAATGCCATAACTTTGGTTTTTGTTAAGTTAGAAAGTTGGGATTTTCTTTGAGTTTTATATTTGGCCAATCAATCCGACCTACCAAATTTCATAAAGATCAGTCGGCCGATCCTTATAGCTGCCATATAACTGATTGATCGGAAATGCCATAACTTTGGTGTTTGTTAAGTTAGGAAGTTGGGATTTTCTATCGGTTTTATTTTTGGCCAATCAATCCGACATACCAAATTACATAAGGATCGGTCGACTATATTCTATAGCTGCCATATAACTACACGATTGGAATTCCCATAACTTTGGTGTTTTTAAAGTTAGGAAGTTGGGATTTTTCTGAGTGTTAAGAATGCATCATATGAATAATTTTGAAGAATATAATTTACAGAATATTCTGCAAGGGTATTTTAACTTCGGCTCCGCCCGAAGTTAGCTTTCCTTTCTTGTTCTATTAATTGTAATATTCCTTTGAGATAAACAAATATTTACTATATAAAAAATGCGCTTTAAAATTTTCAAAATCGGACAACAATATCATATAGTTGTCAATAAACGATGGCAAAATTCAGCGCAAAATCCACATAGCGTTAAAGTTTTTTTTTTAGTAATATAGGCGTAGAAACCGATATGTAGTCAAAAAAATGTTTTTTTATTATTTATGAAATTATTGTTATGAATATAGTAATTATTTACTATATTTGAATTACTCTTTTAGTGATGACAAAATTGGACACAATATCATATAGCTACAATAGAAACGATGGCAAAATGCAGCGCAAAATCAACATAGCTTCAAAGTTTTGTTATTTTTTAGTAATATAGGCATAGAAATAGAAATGTAGTCGTTTTGTAATACCTGCAAGGGTAAATAAACTTTGGATGCCCGAAGTTTGCTTTCTTTCTTGTTTTTAATAATATCAGAATTACGACTATGTCATTGGTTTTAAGCATCAAATTTAACAGTTGCAAGGGTATATAAACATCGGATTGGATTTGCTTTCTTTCTTGTTTTGTTTTTGTTATGTGATTGATTGTGGGCAGTTATTTGTGGGTCAAATTTAAAATGAACGCTCGTTATACCCTTGACTAACTTTAGTCAAAAGTTTGCAACACAGTGAAGGAGACATTTCTGACCTTATACTTTATAGTATATGTATATATATTCCTGGAGAGTCGATCTAGCCATGTCCGTCTGTCCTTCCGTCCGCCCATTTCTACAAAAACTAGTCTTTTAGTTTAAAAGCTATCTGCTGGAAACATTCCCAAAAGTTGTCTTTCTATTGCAAGTAGTATATAGGTTGAAACGAGCCGGATTTTTTGTTTCTGTTGGAATTTGGCGAATATTTAAAGACTTTCGAATTACGGTCTTAATTAAATTAAAAAATTAAAAAAAATAATAAAAAAGTTTTTATTTTACTGTTTTTCTGATTATCAAAATTTTCTTTTGATATATACTAATAATTTACTATATCAAAATTTATATTTTAGTTTTGTCACAATTTCGACAATAATTCATATACATACCTGCATTTGTAATAACTAAATATTAACTTCGGCTTGCCGAAGTTTGCTTTCTTGTTTTTAGTGTTATAGACATAGAAATCGAAATGTCGTCGTTTTGTAATAACTTTAAGGGTATATATACTTCTGCTTCAGCTTCTTCTTTTCTTGTTTCAATGCAATGCTCTGATACAAGAAAGAAAGTGAAATGCTGCGGCTAGATTGTCGAAGTTTATAGTATTTAAGGGGACCCCCCATTATCGATTTTAAATTTTAACGATTTTCAATGGGCTTTACAAATATTATTTTTGAGGCTTGTAACTTTGTATCCACTTAAAAAATAAGAAAAAAATTTAACATAAAGAAGATCTTTACCAATTTGATTTATCCTAGTTCAAATATAGCTATATATATATATATATATGCATAGAAAAACGTATTAAAATTTGGAACCGATTGGATTAATAGTTTTTGAGTAATCTTCTACGCCAGTCGTAAAAATAGTGTTTTGAGAAAAACGCGTTTAAAGTTTTGAGAAGCTATCGCCGTCGCCTGAGGCTTCCAAAATAAATCGGCTATATCTTCAACAATTTTTTAAATTTTTACTTGAAATTTAAAAGGAACATTCTTAAATAAAAAAAATTGATTTTTTGAAACCGAGAATGGGGGGTCCCTCAAATATTTTAAAAAGTTCGGACAAAAAAACGAATAATGAATAAAGACCGCAAACTCTCAGCAGTTCTTGTGTTTTCATATTAATTTATTTAGCTCCATACTTCTTATGGCAGTTTTGTTACATATGCGCACGGTCATCTGAGTTTTGATCAAGGGTTTATAGGGTCGGAAAAGTATACTATTCTGTGGTACAAACATCTGACCATATTATATTACCGTTTGATTATAGTACCCTTTACCTAAACGAAAACAGCCTTTAAATTGAAATAATTTATTTTAACGTGGTTGGGAGCTTACACTTAAATAGAAATTGTCATTAAGTTTTTTATTTTATCATAATAAAGTAGAGCCACGCATACATACATATACATGTATAACATATATCAAAATATAATCTATTATTTTACTTTGATTCTTTTTTTATATATTACATTTTTTGATTGATCCGCTTTGAATTTTCATTATTTATTTCAAATGTAATTATAAGATATTTGTTATTAATTTTTGTAATTTTAAAGCCGGCGGAACCAATACGAGAGACTGAGGTGTAATTGACAATTGCAATAAAATGATCATCAAGTTCTACATACATGTAATATTGAAACTAACCTGCAGTTATCCTCGCAAATCGAAATCTAATCTAAGTGATATAATAAAGTATGTGTATATCTTTTCATTTTATAAAGCGCATATTGATCAAAATTTCGTATTTGTATATTGTAAATTAAATTAATAACGCTGCTAACAAGGTAGATCCTGCAAAGGTTAAATGTGCATATAGTCAAGTCGTGTTCCTACACGGTCCCCTCCTCAACCTAAATCGAAAAAACGAAATTTCCTAAAATATGCCCATATTTGTCTGTATAGTAAGAGTTATTTATTTTTATGTTATGTTGTCCGGGGAAGTGTGTAAGTATAAAATAGGCCTATTTCATTGAAAAAATTATAGTATTTGAATAAAGTAAATCAAATATTTTACTGGTAGGGTAAAAAAGGCGTTCATACATATGGCTGCTCAAACGTATGAAATGGAATTTAATTGATACAATTTGGTAAAGCAACTAAAAATTCAACAAAAACAACAATATTGTTCGACATCAAGATCTGCTACATTGACTACTTTAAACTACTACATACAACAACAACAGCAACATCGTCTTAAAAGTGTCTTCTGCTTCGCTTCAATTTCTGTATGCTTAGTACTTTGTCTCTGATATCTACTGATCTGTCTTCTACAACCAATACATACGCTAATCCAACTCTACACTTCTAAAGGGCATTCAAACGTACGTAATTAAATATTCTTATTTTTTTCTATTCAAAACCCATTTTAACGAACCTTATGCACGTCGATTAAAGAAAATTAGTAGCAATACAAACCAAAAAATTTAATAAATTAGTAAACTTGCGACAAAGTGTAAAGTTCTCCTCGCATATTCCTACATTTTCTAATTTTTTTGTGACACTTTCTCGACCAATAATGCCAGCACTTATTTTATACCGTAAAAAGCTTTGAATTTCACCATTTAGGAATAGTTTTTTCTATGGCGCCTCTTAGTAGTTTCGATTGGTAATTGACGCTATACATAATATAAAATTTCATTACTTAATTTTTTAAATCGTCTTTTATTTAAATACCTAAAATGGTTTATTATATAACTTGGGAAATTATAGATTATATAGTCATATAAATGTTTTAAATAAATCCGGTTTGTTGTGAATGTGGTGTTGACAAAAAAAACACTAAGATTTTCGTCTGATTATTATATTGGAGAAAATATATAATATGAAAAGCAATTTAAATTTTCAGAGGGAATTAAAATTTTGGTCAGAAGTTTGTAACGCAGTGAAGGAGACGTTTTCCACCCTATAAAATATATATATTCTTGATCAGGATCAATAGGGTAGTCAATAGAGCCATGCCCGTCTGTTTTAAAACCGTTTTCGCAAACGGTTTAAAATCTAGCGTTATAAACTTTCACAGTCGTCCTAAAACATGTGTTAGTTAAAGTTTAGCAAGAAAGGAAAGCTAACTTCGGGCGGAGCCGAAGTTGATATACCCTGTATATTACTCAATAAAAATCAATAAAAAATCTCAACTTTCTAACTTTTAAAACACCGAAGTTATGACATTTCCAATCGTTCAGTTATATGACTTAGTATATAGCCGGACGATCCTTATGAAATTTGGTAGGTCGGATTGATTGGCTTTGGTGTTTGGTGTTTTTATAGTAGGAAGTTGGTATTTTTATACCCTTGCAGAGGGTATTATAATTTTGGTCAAAAGTATGCAACGCAGTGAAGGAGACATCTCCGACCCTATAAAGTATATATAGCTGCGGTCAAAATAATAGTAGTGCCCGCAGGGGTTTTCTAGAAACCGCAAAACAAAACTTTTGAAAGGTTTTTACAAAATGTTTTTAATTTTCATTGAAACTCAACTAATGGTAGGTAATAATAATACAACACAACTTATGATAATTCATAAGATTTTAGAGAAAAAAATAAAAATGTGGAATATTACAAAAATGTGTTCGTTCAAAATAATAGTAGTGAAAATTTTAACAATTCATCAGAGCCAAAAAAAAACGTTTAAAGATTGAATGATTAAACGTATATAATAGAACAATATTTAAGGATTTTTTTAGTATTTAGTTGCATATCCTTTGTTTGCAATAACGAACGCACAGCGCTTATGCATGGAATCAACTACAATTTGACATCTCTTCACAGGAATAGAGCCCCAAGTCCTTTGTACAGCTTCCGAAAGTTGAATTTTATTGTTAGGTCTTATTTCCGAGACTGCTCTCTTCACGTCACTCCATAAATTTTCTTTTGGATTAAGATCGGGTGACTGTGCAGGCCACTCCATGACACTAACTTGATTGGCCGCGAACCACTCTTTGGCGAGTTTACTCGTATGTTTGGGATCGTTGTCCTGTTGGAACGTCCAAACAAGTGGCATGTCCTCGGCAGTTTAAAATTTTGAGATATAAATAACGGTCCATGATAGTTTTGATCCAATATACTGGCCCAACTCCATAGTATGAAAAGCTTGCCCAAATCATAATTGATGAACCACCGTGCTATACCGTTTTTAAGGTATATTTTGGAGAAAAAACACATAAGGGTGGTCGTCTAATAAACTGCCGAGTGAAACGGCCTCTAAACAAAACTATTTTAGACTCATCCGACCACAAAATATTCCTCGACTTCTCCAATGGCCAATTGAAGTGCCGTCTTGCACTTTTCTTGGGCTTCTTGAAATGAGGTTATTATCTCTGAGTCATCTTCTAATGGTTTCTAAACTTGCATTTAAGTTACAAGTTTTTTTAGGGATGCAGCAGACGGAAATGGTTCGATTCTCAACTGTCTTTCTAAGCGATCCACTGACCTTTTGTCCAATATCTTGGTTCGACCAGGCGTTTCATTTGCTCGCTCGTATTTTTTAGCATTTCTAACCATTGTAGAAGACCAGCCAAAAATATTTTGCACTTCGACATAAGTTTTCTCAGCAGAAATCAATTTTTTAATCAGATCTCGCCTCTCGGCAGTACAGTGTTTGCCACGCCCCATGTAGTCAGGACTGAATGTTAAAGAAAAATGCTTGGGACTGTTAAAAAACTCCCAAAACTATTATAAACCACCACAAAACTCTTTTCAAATTAAGTAAACTAAATTATTCTTGCTAATTTCTCTGGCACTACTATTATTTTGACTGAGTCAAACACGTGAATTTTTGCGAAAGGCGAAAAGAATAAAAATAGAGATGAGAGTCGAAAATAACTACACATTATTATAGAGCAGTTAATTACAGTTACTAATGTGAAACAATGAATTGGATTTTTGAAGAAATGGAGAAAATATTGAGAAATAACTGATTGCTTGCCCGGCACTACTATTATTTTGACCGCAACTGTATATTCTTGATCAGGATCACCTCCTGAGTAGATATAAGCATGTCCGTCTGTCCGACTGTCTGTTTCTCCGCGAACTAGTCTCTCAGTTTTAAAGATATCGAATTGAAACTTTGCACACACTATTCTTTCCTTTGCACGCAGTATATAAGTCGGAATGGCCGGGATCGGCCGACTATATCCTATAGTTGCCATATAACTGAACGATAGGAAATGCCATAACTCTGGTGTTTGTAAAGTTAGGAAGTTGGGATTTCATTTCATAAGGATCGGCCTACTATATCCTATAGCTCCCATATAACGATAGGAAATACCATAACTTTAGTGTTTTTAATGTTAGGAAGTTGGGATTTTTATGAGTATTTAGAATGCAGTATATAAATAATTGTGGAGAATATTATTTAGAGAATATTATGCAAGGGTATATCAACTTCGGCTCCGCCCGAAGTTAGCTTTCCTTTCTTGTTTATAATATAATTTACAGGATATTCCGCAAGGGTATATCAAATTCGGCTAAGTTAGCTTCCGCCCTAAGTTAGGTTTTTACTCCTCAGTTTTGAAGCTATACAAAAAAATCGGAATTGTCGAACTTCTCAAATTAGCTCTTTGTTTGGGCAGTATTATAGCTATTCGCTTTCCGCAACTGTATATTCTTGATCAGGATCACCTCCTGAGTAGATATAAGCATGTCCGTCTGTCCGACTGTCTGTTTCTCCGCGAACTAGTCTCTCAGTTTTAAAGATATCGAATTGAAACTTTGCACACACTATTCTTTCCTTTGCACGCAGTATATAAGTCGGAATGGCCGGGATCGGCCGACTATATCCTATAGTTGCCATATAACTGAACGATAGGAAATGCCATAACTCTGGTGTTTGTAAAGTTAGGAAGTTGGGATTTCATTTCATAAGGATCGGCCTACTATATCCTATAGCTCCCATATAACGATAGGAAATACCATAACTTTAGTGTTTTTAATGTTAGGAAGTTGGGATTTTTATGAGTATTTAGAATGCAGTATATAAATAATTGTGGAGAATATTATTTAGAGAATATTATGCAAGGGTATATCAACTTCGGCTCCGCCCGAAGTTAGCTTTCCTTTCTTGTTTATAATATAATTTACAGGATATTCCGCAAGGGTATATCAAATTCGGCTAAGTTAGCTTCCGCCCTAAGTTAGCTTTTTACTCCTCAGTTTTGAAGCTATACAAAAAAATCGGAATTGTCGAACTTCTCAAATTAGCTCTTTGTTTGGGCAGTATTATAGCTATTCGCTTTCCGCTAATCCATTTTTTTTATGTTTGTAAATAAAATGAAATCGTATGAGTCCAAACGTTTTTTATTCCACTTAACTTTCATCACACACTCCCTGGGGAGTGATGCATCAATACTCATAAAAAATTCCAACTTCCTAACAGTGCTGCTAGGAACTCCCAAGAAAAAATTGCTAGATTTTGAAAAAAAAGTTGCTCAAAATTGCTGAAATTCTTTGAAAATAGACAAAAAAAATTCTAGAATAATAACATAGCAAATCGAAAAAAAAGTTGCAAATTTTTTTAGAAGTTGCTAGATCTAGCAACTAAATAGCTAAATTGGCAGCGCTGCTTCCTAACTTTAATAACACCAAAGTTATATGGCAGCTATGTGATTCAGTCAGCCGATCCTTATGAAATTTAGTAGGTCGGATTGATTGGCCAAAAATAAAACACATAGGAAATCCCAACTTCCTAACTTTATTAATACCAAAGTTATGCTATGGCCGATCGTTCAGTTATATGGCAGCTAAAGGATATAGTCATCCAATCCCGGCCGTTTCGACTTATATACTGCATGCAAAGGATCGAAGGCTGTGTGCAAAGTTTCAATTCGATATCTTTAAAACAGAGAGACTAGTTCGCGTAGGAACAGACGGACATGCTTATATCAACTCAGGATGCGATCTTGATCAAGAATATATATACTTTATAGGGTCGGAGATGTCTCTTCCACTGCGTTGCACACTTTTGACCAAAATTATAATACCCTCTGCAAGGGTATAACTTTTTAACTATGTTGTTTCTTAACGTTTATAGCATTTTTTATACCGTTACCCACATACTCCCGGTATATAGTAAATTCAAAGGATTTACGGAGTAACGGTTTTATTTATATTAAAATCGTTTATATCATATAGCTTTCATAGCTGCATTGTTTTTAAACATTGAAATTAAAATATAGGATATTTAATTTTTGTAACACCTGTAAGGGAATACAAACTTCGGCTTGCCGAAGATTGGTCCTTTTATGTTACCGTTAAAATGTTGAATCGAAGGACCACAAAGGATATTTTTTATTAGTCAAAAATATTTTTTAAAGGTAAGTAAGGTAAAGATATAAACATTTCTTGTTCTGGTGGTGCCATTATTTTTCTCCCTCATCGCATAGCAAACATCTGTCTAAAATAGTATACCCTCTGCAAGGAAATTAAAATAAAATTTGCCTGCTATTATCATACAATAAATACCGAATGGTAAATGTTTTCTTAAGATTTTTTAGATTTTGTGTTCTTATGTATTTTTATTATATATCATTAATATTGATGACGACATGAAAATAAAACAAGAAAGGAAAGCTATCTTCGGGCGGAGCCAAAATTGATATACCCTTGCAGAATATTCTGTAAATAATATTCTCCAAAATTATTCATATTCATATGATGCATTCTTAATACTCATAAAAATCCCAACTTCCTAACTTTAAAAACACCAAAGTTATGGCATTTCCTATCGTTCAGTTATATAGCAAATACATGCTTATATCAACTCAGGAGGTGATCCTGATGAAGAATATATATACTTTATAGGGTCGGAGATGTCTCCTTCACTGCGTTGCACACTTTTGACCAAAATTATAACACCCTCTGCAAGGGTATAAAAAGTTATTTAAAAGTATCAAAATCATATTTTAAATTTAGCCCTCTACCACACGCGCATTTTCAAATTAATTTTATTTTTTTAAAGAATTACTTTCGCAATAATCGGAAAATTTCTTTGCGTTATTTTCTTTTGTGATGCATTTTTTAAGAATTTTTAGAGTTTTTTTTTGTGCTTCCGAAAGTTTTCCTTAGTTATTTCCTTTACTACAAGCCACATAAAAAATATGTCCAAATACAAATTACCCAGTGTTTTTGGAAATAAGAAAACTTATAATAAATCAAGAAAGTGTTTCCCAAAAGCAGAAATTGTCGCCATAAACAAATGTCCCTAAATCCAAAAAATTCTTTTTTTAGTAAAAATGGCAGTTGTTACAATGAGGATTTCTGTCCTAAAAAATAATTTACCCTACAAAATTAAAAAATCTCAAATTAACAGTAAAAATAAGAGCCCTAAAAATTAGAAACGTTAACTAAAATACAGAAAATATTTTTTCTAAATAAAGAAATATTTTCTTAAATAAAAGAATTATTTTCTTAAATAAAGAAATATTTTCTTAAATATAGAAATATTTTCCTTAATATTGAAATATTTTCTATAACATAGAAAACATCTATAACATCGTCCGGATCGGACGACAATTTCATATAGCTCCCATAGGAACAATCGAAAAAAAATTCAAAAATATTTCAACTTTGTTGTTTTTAATTTGTTTTTTTTTGGGATATAATATTATTTAAATATGGAGTTACGGTTTTAATTAAATTAAAATCGGACAAAAATATCATATATGTAGCTACCATAGAATAGGTAGCCAAATGCAGCGCAAAATCGACATAGCTTCATTGTTTTTAATAATGTAGGCACATCAATTAAAATGAAGTCGTTTTGTAATAACTGCTAGGGTATAAAAAACTTCGTCTTGCCGAAGTTTGCTTCCTTTCTTTTTTTACTTGTATTATAAACACACAGGAGATGTAATATTTAGAGCGACCTTTTATTAAAAATATTTGTTGTCATATGAATTATCATCTTAAATTTTTTTTGTTATATTTTGACTTTCACAGTTGCGACTTAACGAGTTCTAACAAAAATTTTAATTTAATATTCTTCGCTAACGCCCCTACATATAGTCTTCGCTTTTGAGCTATTTCCACGCGCGACCGTGGCTTAATTCGATGTCTTCGAACTCACGCGCGGTAGTCCTGGTTCAAATCCCACGGACGGACTAATAAAATTATAGATTTTTTAGATCGATTCTTATCGGAGATTACTTGTAAGAAATAAAATAAATCATTATTATACACATTTTCTCTTCACCACAGGGTTCCAGTTGAAAGCGATATTATTTGTACACTACTTTGTGACTTCAGAATGAAAAGCGAAATGCTTAAATCATATACATAAGAACATAAATTCTGATAGAGAATTACAAAATGAATGTAGACATTAGCCCTACAATTTATGGTGAAATTGAGAAATCTTTTTCTATTTTTTGAAAAATTTTCTTTGGATTCTTTCATAGATTTCAGAAAGGTAACGCCCTTAATTTTAGAAAAATGTACCCTTAAATTTCTGGTGCGTTGCCATTGAAGACAAAAATAGTTTTTATGGTTAATTTTGGTATGAGTGTAATAACACAAATAAACACAGATTTTCTTTAAATAATTTATCTGGAATTTTCTATTACTTGAAATTGTTGTAGCCGAAAGTCATCGAGTATATTACCAAACTTATTTTATTTTTTCATAAGTATGTAGATAACAAAAGGAAGCGTCAATGCATTTAACGAGACTTTGGTATTCCGCCTTTATTTTTATAAAAAAACAATTTTGAGCGATAATATAACTTCTTTGGTCCAATTATAGTAATGTTGGTCCCTATACAAATGTTTTTACATACTTAAATAAATTGTTATTTTTATTTACCTTTATAGTTATGAATACTATAATAATTAAAAAAGCATGCCATATATATTCAAACTTTAATTTTTTGAAGTTTATTTATTCGTTGTAAAAGCATAACTTTGTTTCATATATATATATATATATATATATATATATATATATATATTTATATATATATTTATATATATATATTATATATTATATATTTATATTTATGTATATATATATATTTATATATATTTAAAAGGAAGAAAGCAATGAGATATTAAAAACACTTGTTAGTCCGTATTATAGTGTCAGTTTCCGAACTCGCGTCCGATTAAGTAAACTAAAAATCATCCGCGCGCATGACGGAAAATCTTTATTTTGATGTCTACCCGTATGTATGAATACACATTTCTAACCGGCAATGCAATGTAAAAGCTTATTTTATTGATTTTAAGGCCTATAATTTTATTGTTTAAGCGCTTTTTTGGAAGCCAAATAAAAAAAGAATGGTTTGTGCTTGATTTACTGATTACAAATTTAATAATAATTGATTAATTTAGTTTTTCTAATAAACCTGTGCGCTTTAATAGGTTTCCTTATGATTTAAAAAAATGTATATCCCCATATACATACATCTGTATGTTTTAACTGTAATGCTATTTTGTTCGTTGTTTCCTTTATGTTTACGTTTCTGTTTCTGTTCGTTTTTTGTCTAATTTTATTTGTTTCAGTTGCGTGTGATTCGTGCTTTCCGCTCGACATTGGAAGACCTAAACGAACGTCGATCGATGCACAGCTTACATAGCTTACGCAGTCCTCGGACGAGTTTCCCAGTTCAATTGGGCGGTGGCCACCCATTGTACAATTTTAATCTGCTGAGCCCCAATTACGTCAAGCACCAACAACAACAGCAGCCAAAACCACCAGCGAAGCCTCAACAGAACGTGTCAAGTGCCATGCTGCCGGTGGACATATCTTACATTGACGAAGACCCGCACCAGCATCAGCGTATTTTGCACAACGGAATAGCTTCCCAACACCCATCAATATCCACAAACATATCTATTCCTGCCTCAAGCCAAAGCTTTTCCGAAATTGCACAAACCTTGCAACAACAAATCCGTTTTAATAACACTGAAACTAAGCATTCCAATGGACAAAATGAGACTCGAATTTAAATGGTTTCAGTTAAAAAAAGCATCCCAATTAAATTTGATTTTGTATCGAATTTGAAAAAACAAATCATGGTGAGGCTCAACAAGAATCCCGAAATCCAAATGAGACTGACCATGATTTTCTAAGCGTAATCCTATTTGTAAGCCTTAACCCAAACAGTTTAAAGTAATTAGTAAATGATCGTGCTTATTTCAGTATATAATGTTAAAAAACACATTGACATTTTCGATTCAACTGTAAACTCTTAAGGGAACATTAATGACAAAAGTGAATTTATTTATCTTATTTATAAATATGTGCATGATGAAATTACAAAATGCCGGAGATATAACACTTAATTTCCTTTTTAAAATAGCTTGTTATACCCAACCAGATAAGTACACGCAATGCTCAAAAACTAAAGGTTCCCTGAGTACCCTGAAAATTATATTCTCTAACAATAATACCTACCCATGTAAATGTAAGCATGCATTTTATAAAACAACTTCGTATTTTTGAAAAAAGTAATGTATTATTTTAGTAATGTTATTACTAACAAAAAATGAGATTTTATGTCTACTTTTACTGTGTGGTGCGTTAATATTCATTAACTTTAAGCAAACATGGAGCTGTGTATTGCAGTGTATTGTTTGGCCGCTGTTACATTACACCGACCTTAAAGGGCAAAATAATTGTATACGTAAAGTTTTATGTATTCAAATATATAAATATGTTGGTATCAATCAAACTTGGTAAAAATAGAGTTTACAATTCAGCACATGAAAATGCTTAAAGATATAGGAACTCGTATTGATATATTATTCAAGCGCAAGTTAAATTCGTACATGTGCGTATATCTAGGTGGGAAGTCAATATATTTTATGCTATGTTACAAAAAACCTTTTAGCTTCTCATCATTGCTCTTAACTAATAAAACAGTCGTATATTTTTTCTTACCAACAAGCCTGTTGTGTCCTTTCCAGAATAATTTTTAGCTGATGATCATAAAGTTAACATGTCCTTTTTTCACATTTACATAAATAAATATGTGTTCTATAAGCATTTACAAAGACATGAATTATTATGGTACATACAAATTTTTATATAGTTTTAAACACCAAAGTATTTTTCTAATCATTTAAACTTACATTTATTTACTTTTAAACAATTGAACAACAACACATGTATGTTATTATATTCAAATTAATATTAAAATGTTTGTAGTAAATCATTTTTATAGCAGCAAGATAATTCCAAATTTCAGCCTTCTTATATCTATTTTTCTCTTTCCACTTATTGTTTTCTGTTTTACTTTCTATCTCTCTCCCTCTCTCTCTTTAATCTTAAAGGTAATAGGCGGCGAATTGCAAGAACGCTTGATTCCGGTCCCATATAGCAAGAGCAACACTGATCAAGCTGTAAGCCTTCACAATTTTATTATCATTTTGTTTTACAAATGTAAAAAAATTTAAAAGAAACCCAAACACTAAGTTCTGTCTTGGCCAAATTTGACACTAAGAATGAGCTTACATAGTATAACTTAAATATATTTAAACTGTCTGTTTGTCTGCAATAACTCGTGCTGAATACTTACAACAAAATAGGCATTAAAGTGTCAGGTACCATTATACAAAATTCTAAAGCTCTTCTTTAATAGACTCAAATTATTACATACCGTAAATATGGTAATAAACAGAACAGGATCACTTCGGAAAACCGAATTACCCATCATGATTCCTTTTAAGTTACGAATTAATTATTTTTTCAGCTTTTATTCTTAGGCTTTGATTTTTGTTTTCAAACTTCTATATTATCGAACAACGATTTAGTTTTTTGTAGTATTTTTTCGACACTATTTAAATTGGTTTCAAAATTTTTTTGTATTATGCATGTTATACTAAACTATCTTATAGATTGTTGAGCGATTGTTCAATAATTGAACTATTGTCCAAATTACTGATAAGACAAACTTCCATGTAAAAAAGGATTAGCGACACATACATTTTACTGCTTGTTATTTGTCCGTCTGATTTAAGTTAAACTTACCTCTCTTACCATTCTTGAGATTTGCATAACTATTTGTCCATGTGTACAAAAATATTTGTAGTAAAATATAAAATCGTCACTCTTATTTTGTATTATATTTGTTTTATACATATGTACATAATGGGAATGTACGTTAATACATATGTACATGCCTTACTCTTTGGCTTGACTGATTTCAGATGTTTTTTTTATACTGTTGTTTCTGTCTTTTTTGTCACTGTTCTTGGTGTTGTTCTTTTCTTTTTACCTATTGTGCGCTTAGATTCGAGTGGTGAACGCATTCCGGCAAGGTCTCGACGCCCGATACGGTGATCACACCAACACGTCCCTGGCAGAGGTACTGCGTAAGCAGACTTCGTTGAGCAAACGTCTGTCGGAAACATCATCTATTGAGTATGCCGACAATATACCCGATGAGCTGACCATTCCTGAAATTGACGTCGAACGTTTATCATCCCACAGTCACACTGAAACAGCAGTTTAAATTACTTTGGTATCCATATTCATAAAAACACAAAACGCACACATTCTTGAAAGGAACAATTCAAATCAAATTTAAGCACAGCCTGAGTGCAAACGTATTGTGCAAACACTACTAACGTATTGTACATTTTTTTATTGTATTTTTTCCTAATTTTATAAATAACGGCCCATCCCGCTTTGAATTGTTAAGAAATCGTCCTGTAACTCAGCATACTACATAACTAATATAAGAAAACCTGGAAGCCAAGTCATATTTTTCAAATATTATTATTTAAAATAGAACACAAACCAGATCAACGGGTCTTTTTTAGTGCTAACATGTGTGTTATCAAAAATAAATCTTTAAATAATCTTAATAGTTATACAAAAGCGTTCTTACATTGATTGTAAACATTTTTCTTAGAATCAACTGAAAATGTAAACGTTAAGATCCTATCCTGTTCACACAAGTCATCAATTATTATTATAACGTATTACATTTAATAAAAGAGTCAATGATTAAACATGTTTTTTAATTGATTATTTAAATATGATTAAATGGTAATTACTATCTATCTACCATACACTGGATACAACTTATAAGAAACATTCTTAAAATCCAAAATTCAAAAATTTGATACGAGCTATTAGGTAATTATAGTTCTGAAAGTTCGACTTACACTACTAGCACTAAATAATAAGAACATAGGTATCGTGCTCACTTGTTTTTACATGGCTCAAACGTTATCAAATGCAGGCCTTGATTATATTTTTATAGTGATGTACAACATTTAAATCCAAAAAAAAATAGCGATCCCCATTTACTTAATGCTAAGCATAATTTGTGTGCTCAAAACAATACACCAACATTATTTCTAAATTTGAAAGGTTTAAACTTAGAATGCACTAAGGTATGCGTATTTATTTTAAAAAAATTCCATAGATGGGCCAAAAATAACATTCTACCCCTCAAGAAAAGTAAATTGCCGTGAATCTTTAAAAAAAAACTATTTTGTCTTCGGGAAATAGCAAAATGCCCTAAAATCGAAAGTGCTTACTGGTAAACGAGGACGGAAGAAGAAATTATCTTGCAAATAATGATCCATTCGTGTCTTCCAAAGGGCATCTCCGCTGAAATAGGCAGTGTAATATCATCTCGAACGGTTTGTCGTAGACTAAAAAATGTAGGATTACCAGGGCATATAGCGCAAAAAGTTGCATTTCTTCGAAAAAATATTTAAATATCAGGCGACTGTTTGCTGAAAATCATTTGTCATCATGTGGACCAGAAGGGTCTAAGAAGTGGAATAATATTTTATGGAGCGACGAAACAAAAATAAATATTTTTGGTAACGACTCGAGACGTTATGTAAGACGCCAAAAATCAAAGACGTCCGGTACGAAAAGAAGACCGTTAAGAACGGGCGGATGCATAACGGTGCTGTTTTTCTTGGCATGACATTGGTCCGATACATCGCATAACTGATATTATGAACCGATCCGAATATAAAAACATATTAACTGACATTGTGCTTCCGATGTCTTCGGTGTGTCATCAGGGCTTGAGTTACCGCCTCAGCACTTTCCCTCGGCGGTCCCCCACCTAAACCCCTAAGGTTGACAAGCAGCTACAAACCAAACACTTTATTGACAACTAAGTTGCCAACCAAATAAACATCGCGGCCACTGCTGAGACCAAGCCCCATATATGCATCCGGTCCAATTACAAATCAATTCCTCTAGGTCTGCACATTGTACGTAAACACTAAGCTTTGAACAAAGAATTATAAAATAAAGAATTCATTCTGATTTTCAACTCGAAACCATCAACTACAAACATTTTATTTGGTTGGGTTATATCCGGGGACATTTATTAAAGAACCTACTTAAGTTAACTGGCGCATTCGGTAGACCTCCGGCTAAAGGACAGATTCTACCCAAGAAACTCAAGAAAGGATCTGTGACGGCGGAGGATGACATGAATTTACAACACTATAATTATCCTTATATTGTAAGAGTGAGTAGAGTGAAGTGTGAAATGGAGTGAAATAATAAATTATAAATAAATAAATCAAAAATGATATAGAAAGGAAAATATAAAATAATTAAATGGAGAAGGAATTAAAGTGCAAGAGTAAAATAATTAATAAAATAAAACATAAAGAGGTCGAGCCACGTTTAGAGAAGGAAATAACAAGAATTGTGCACAGTGTGTGAAGGTGAGAATAACGATGCTAATATTCGAAGATAGGCAGTAAAGATCAAAAAGTAATGGGAATCAAGTGCGAAATTTTTAATTTGGTTAAAATAAATTGCGGATGTCTGACGTCGGGGGACGGTTCGAGGTTGTGTCGAGAAAGTCGATCGAGCGGTCGGTTGCCGGCGGCTCGACAAATAGTTGCGGTTGGCAATGGATCGGTATGACAAGAGATTGTCGAGCGGCGCCGGTAGACGGTCGGGGGTGCCGAGTGTTCAGTGCTGCGCAGAGCTGTCGACCAAGCGGACGGTTGCCGTCGAGGCGGCAAACGGGTGCCGTTGTCGTTGGTTCGATGCACACCGAGCGGTTTGGTAGACTAAAGATAGTGTTCGTCGTCGGCGGACGGAGGCGTTGTGAATAGTTCGACGTCGAGCCGAGTGGCGGCAGAAGGCAACCTAGTACAGTGGGTCAAGTTAGGTCAGAAAGGAGAAATTGGCTCGATCGGATCAAAGACAGAATAAAAACAAGAGAGAACGCTATAGTCGAGTGCCTCGACTATTAGATACCCGCTACTCAGCTAAACAACTTAATATAAATATGCCGTCTTGTATGTTTTTCGCCGCTCGAATTAGCTCCCGATTTTTATGTTAAAATCGGTACCCAGGGAACACCTCCAATTTGGCTAACTTGATTTGATTTGCATAGTTCTTAGGTATTGACAAATGAAAGCCATCGCATTTTCCTTTAATAGAAATCCTTATCGAGAATTAACGTTGACTCTGTTGAGCACCTTGGCCAGCTGTTCCAAAGTCATCCGTTAGATGGCGCTATTGGTACCACGGGCCATGAAAGGCGGAAATGTAGGCGCTAGCCAGACTTAAGCGTTTAATGGGTTTGGTCAATCGATAGGTGTTGACGAAACAAATACATATCAAAAAAAATTTTCATAATAGCATCAAAACTGTGGCCACAGCTTGTGACTTGTGGGCGTCAGAGGGGGCGTGGCACCATTTTGAAACCCGTAGAGCAATGACTGTCCGCAAATGGTTGTGAAGCTGTTTCGCACAGTGATCAACTAGCTTCAGCATGCAAGGAAAAAAAAAAATTGAAGAAATGCAGGCAAAAAGAAAACAAAAGAAATGCAAATAAAAATGAAAATGAGAAAAATATAAACAAAATAACAATTATTACGATCCATTTTACTATTTTATCCAAGTATGAGACAAATTACTTATTTAAATTAATTCACAGAGCTCCATTTCAACACGGAAACTCGATGCAAAATCACAAATTACAGAAGAACACGACTAAATAACTAACTCACACGGAGATACACATTCTTAAGTAAATTAACTTTAAGCAGCAATACATACATACCATACGTATTAAGTAAGAGTTTGAAACAAGCTCAGAGAAGAGGTAGACAATCAAGAAAATTATAAGTAACATAAATACCATACATATTTAAGAAGTAAGAATTTTAAAGAAAAAATAAACTCAGAAAGTAGGTGGACGAAGAAGGAAGAATAAAAAAAAAGGTTACTACAACAGCTAGTTCAGGAGTTAGAATGACAGAAGAAAGAATGGCAACACCAATGGCCACAACGAGTGTATTAGCGGCCATCAAGGTTATAGACCTGGTGGAAATTATTCCAAAATACGAAGGATACTCTGGTAAATTATATGGTTTTATAGGAGCAGTGGAGCAGGTACTAGGCCTGATCAACGGAGAGGAAAGATCGAATGTAGGGGTAATAGCCCTTAGAGCGGTGAGGAGTAAGATTGTAGGAGAGGCGGATAAGGCCCTCGACTCAATTGGGATCAGATTAAGAAGGTACTAGTTACACATTTCAAGGATAAGAGATCCGAACAGGACCTTATTATGGAGCTGACCCATATTAAGGAGAAGAAGCTAGAATTGGAAGCACTGTATACAAAGGTTATGACCCTTAAGAAAGCCCTGGTGAGTCTGGTCAAGTCCAGCGAACAGGGCATACTACTGAGAAGCGAGAAGATCAAGTGGTATGAAGATATGGCTTTAAACGCCTTTGTTTCGGCCTTAAAGGGTCCTATAGGCGTTACTATTCGAAACATGGGGGTACCGAACATAGTAAATGCTTACGAAATAGCCTGCAGGGAGAAGAATTTAGGTGCCTTAGAAGAAACAGGGGCCGTAGTGGAAGCCCAGGAAATGACAGGTTCACAGGACAAAGAGGTCAAGGAAGCTCCGAAACAGGAGTTAGGAAAACGGGACAACCCAGTGCCAGAGGCACAGACGGGCCCTTGGTCGCAGTATCGGTGGGCTGCAAATACCCAACCACAGTTTCAGATGCCGTTTTCAATGCCCACCATGAATGGATGGCCAGGATTTGGATTGCCATACCCAATAATGGGCTATCCATTCAGGACAGATAACATTAATCAGTCAGAAGCCTCTAATTATGTTAGACCGTACCGTAATTACTACAACAGGAACACGAAATGGAATAATGGCCAAAATAATCGCGACAGGCAGTGGTATGGCAACAGCTATAACAACAGCAGGCCAAGGGAAGGTCAGTTAGCGATCCAGGGAGCTGGAGATGGAGGTAGTAGACAATCAAGAATGTCTAGGAATTCAAATTATTTGGGACAATCATATAACTCGAATAATTCGAGACAGTCGAATAATTCGACCAACTCCAAGCGGTCATACAATTCGGCCAATAATTCAGAGAGAGAGGGAAATAGGCAGTCAATAGGCGGTCAACTGCATAATATCCAAGAAGATGAGGCAAATTTTTTGCAATCAGCTTCGAGCAACCAACAGGATATTTAGGAGCAAGGAGGGGCCACTCCACCCTACCGTATGTAATGATCAGAATTACACCACACAAAACAATAAAATTACTAATCGATACAGAAAGGAAAATATAAAATAATTAAATGGAGAAGGAATTAAAGTGCAAGAGTAAAATAATTAATAAAATAAAACATAAAGAGGTCAAGCCACGTTTAGAGAAGGAAAAAGAGGAAATGTAACAAGAATTGTGCATAGTGTGAGAAGGTGAGAATAACCTTGCTAATATTCGAAGATAGGCAGTAAAGATCAAAAAGTAATAGTAATCAAGTTCGAGATTTTTTAATTTGGTTAAAATAAATTGCCGATTTCTGACGTCGGAGGACGGTTCAAGGTTGTGTCGAGCAGGTCGATCGAGCGGTCGGTTGCCTGCGGCTCGACAAATAGTTGCGTTTCCGACCCTATAAAATATATATATTCTTGTTCAGGATCACTAGCTGAGTCGATCTAGCCATGTCCGTCTGTCCGTCTGTCCTGTCTGTCCGTCTGTCTGTCCGTCCGTATGAACGCTGAGATCTCGGAAACTATAAAAGCTAGAAGATTGGCATTTTGCATGTAGATTTTAGGAGTTCCTACGCAGCGCAAGTTTCTTTCAAAATGGTGCCACGCCCCCTCTGACGCCCACAAGCCACAAGCTGTGGCTACAGTTTTGATGTTATTATGAAAATTTTAATTGATATGTATTTGTTTCGTCAATACCTATCGATTGGCCTAATAAAAGTTTGCCACGCCCACTCTAACGGCCAAAAACCCATTAAACGCTTAAGCCTGGCTAGCGTCTACATTTCCGCCTTTCATGGCCTGTGTATTGTATTGCGCCATCTAACGGATGACTTTGGAACAGCTGGTCAAGGTGCTCAACAGAGTCAACGTTAATTCTCGATAAAGTTTTCTATTAAAGGAAATTGCGATGGTTTTCATTTGTCAGTACCGAACTATATCCCAAAAACTATGCAAATCAAATCAAGTTAGCCAAATTGGAGTTCTGAGTCAAACAATGGCGTATGCGTGTATGTATGTAACCATTGCACTCAAAAACATAAACATAAACACAGCTGTTGGTGCAGGACAAAAGCTGCCTGCGCTAAAGAAGCGCTGGTGCTGATGCTCGTGCTGTAAAGCTGCCAGCTCTAAGAGATCGGCGAATTCAAATTGATAATTTGAACTGAGTAACGGGTATCTAATAGTCGAGGAACTCGACTATAGCGTTCTCACTTGTTTGTATGTGTGAACAATCATTTTATTACTAAAGCTTTACTTATGTGTTTGCAATTAACTTAAATTAGTTAATAATTCATCGATTTCGTTATATTATGATGATGAATTTTTCTGGCAAAGTGTACGTATGGCAACGTTACCCATGCCTGCGCAATCCATATCTGAGAAATTATGAAGAAGTATTTAAAAATTAAACAATTTTCATTAATTAAATATAGCAATCCTTATGCTTAATATTGCATTTAAATCTATCTTCGATGACACTAGCGATTATAAATAAGCTTATGATCATATGAAATGCACTTAACCATCGGCAAAAAAAACAAGCTCCGGTATTTTCATGCCATAAAGCATATATTTCTTACAAATCAAATCCTTGATGTCACAAATACAAATACAAATAGACACAAGAATACGAGGGCTGTTATATATAATTCTGGCCTAGGCCATACTAAGTGTTGCCTGGCGGCATCTGACGTCCGGCCATCATTTGTGTTGTTTACAGTGACTTGAAAAAATCAATTTGGCAGAAAATGGAATTTTTCACAGCTTTCGACGTGAATTAACACGACAAGAGTGCATTGATGAACTTAAATCTTTGTTTGGCGATGGAGCACCATCTTATAGAACTGTGAAAAACTGGTATAATGAATTCAATCGTGGCCGACGCTCGCTCGAAGACGAAGGTCGTGATGGTCGTCCAAAAACAGTCGTTGTTCCAGAGAACATTGACGCCGTGCATGAACTGATAATGCCAGATCGTCATGTGACATACCGTGAGATAGAGGCATCCTTGGGCATTTCTTCCACCAGCAAAAAAATTGGTTCTCGTTGGATCCCGCACAATTTGACAATCGCTCAAAAAAAGACTCGTGTGGATTGGTGCAAAAAAAATTGAAAAAATACAATCGCGGTGTTTCAAAAGACGTTTATAAGATCATGTGGCGACTGTTCCGCTTGAGAAAAGTAGGACGGTCAATTCTGACTGGTACACCACAATTTGTTTGCTTGAAATCTTCGGAGAAATTCGAAAATCGAACAAGAGAAGACGGATCATTCTGCACCATGACATTGCGAGCTCTCACACATCAGCTTAAACTAGCGCCTTTTTGACCGGCCAAAATGTCGGATTGATGGATTATCCGCCATACAGCCCGTACTTGGCACCCAATCATTTTATTACTAAAGCTTTACTTATGTGTTCTTAAAGTTTGCAATTAACTTAAATTAGTTAATAATTCATCGATTTCGTTATATTATGATGATGAATTTTTCTGGCAAAGTGTACGTATGGCAACGTTACCCATGCCTGCGCAATCCATATCTGAGAAATTATGAAGAAGTATTTAAAAATTAAACAATTTTCATTAATTAAATATAGCAATCCTTATGCTTAATATTGCATTTAAATCTATCTTCGATGACACTAGCGATTATAAATAAGCTTATGATCATATGAAATGCACTTAACCATCGGCAAAAAAAACAAGCTCCGGTATTTTCATGCCATAAAGCATATATTTCTTACAAATCAAATCCTTGATGTCACAAATACAAATACAAATAGACACAAGAATACGAGGGCTGTTATATATAATTCTGGCCTAGGCCATACTAAGTGTTGCCTGGCGGCATCTGACGTCCGGCCATCATTTGTGTTGTTTACAGTGACTTGAAAAAATCAATTTGGCAGAAAATGGAATTTTTCACAGCTTTCGACGTGAATTAACACGACAAGAGTGCATTGATGAACTTAAATCTTTGTTTGGCGATGGAGCACCATCTTATAGAACTGTGAAAAACTGGTATAATGAATTCAATCGTGGCCGACGCTCGCTCTAAGACGAAGGTCGTGATGGTCGTCCAAAAACAGTCGTTGTTCCAGAGAACATTGACGCCGTGCATGAACTGATAATGCCAGATCGTCATGTGACATACCGTGAGATAGAGGCATCCTTGGGCATTTCTTCCACCAGCAAAAAAATTGGTTCTCGTTGGATCCCGCACAATTTGACAATCGCTCAAAAAAAGACTCGTGTGGATTGGTGCAAAAAAAATTGAAAAAATACAATCGCGGTGTTTCAAAAGACGTTTATAAGATCATGTGGCGACTGTTCCGCTTGAGAAAAGTAGGACGGTCAATTCTGACTGGTACACCACAATTTGTTTGCTTGAAATCTTCGGAGAAATTCGAAAATCGAACAAGAGAAGACGGATCATTCTGCACCATGACATTGCGAGCTCTCACACATCAGCTTAAACTAGCGCCTTTTTGACCGGCCAAAATGTCGGATTGATGGATTATCCGCCATACAGCCCGTACTTGGCACCCAATGACTTCTTTTTATTCCCGCACATCAAGAGAAAAGCGTTCAAAAACCATGTTTTGGAGGTGTCTCAATCGGAGTGGACAAAGTGCTTCGACAATTGGTTTGAGCGCATGCAAAAGTGTATAAGTCTTGCTGCGGAATACTTTGAAAAACAATAAAACCATTTTTAATCATAAATATTCGCATTTTCATTATTAGGCCAGAAATATAATATATATAGCAACCCTCGTATGCTAGATGAATTTTAAAATAAGCTTAATTTCAAACTAAAAGCTAGATGCAAATTTTACAAGCTTTTCAAGTTTCAATTATGCTAGAACGGATATGTTAACGTTTGTCATCAAGCCTGAGCTGCTGCAGAGGTTGTCAGCTAGCGCTAAGTGTTGGGTTTTTTAACGTGCGTGCCAAAATTATTCTGCAAAATATTTGGAGGTCTGGTGTGAGCTGGGACGACGCAAGCAAGGAACCGGATGAGATTGACTGGATGAAAAGGCAATGCTTACTGCCAAAACTAAGCGATCTGCGTAACCTCGCAACATGTCATGCTCGAGTACTGTTAAGAGCCTGCAACAATATATGCTTACGCTGCGAGTTGATCTTGTAGACGAAATCTGATGCTCCTTGCTAGCATCAAAAACCAGAGTAGCACCTTTGAAATCTATATCGGTACCACGAATAAAATTAATGGCAGCGGTTTTGGGATTACGCCTGGCCAAGTGTTTGTTGTCTGAGCTATCAAACGAAATTGAAAAACGCATATTCTGGAGTAATGCTCAAGATGTTCTGTTCTGAATAACTTTCGTAGCTTTACAAAAAAAATTCTTGAAATCTCCGAAGTTGGTAAATGGCGCTGGGTATCCTCCTAAATGTAGCGGACGATGGGACTAAATGGACAAAAGGTGTTGAGGTAAATAGTTCAATATGGTGATTTTCCGGACTGAATTATCTGTTTCAAGATGAGTCGGTGTGGCCACTCGGAAATGAAATGTCTAAATGTCTACGCCTTCTTTCCGTGAAACCGTACGGACCTGAGCTCGAGAGATTGCATTTGCTGTAGCGCGATATTGAAATGGACACAATTTTCATACGGAGATGTCAAGTTTTTTTTGATGAAATTCGACGCCTAGAGGAAAATTGTTGCCTGACAAACCGGAAAACCATAATATATAAATTCTCGCTGTACTTGGACACAGTCGGAACGCTTCGCAGGCACGGTCGAATTGATGCTATCAAAAATGTTGAAGTTTAAAAACACTGTTAGCTGCAAGAAGAAAGTGATGCTATTAGAAGTTGAAGAGCGGCAAAACACAAGTGTAAGAAAAAGAAAAAAATAAAAAAAAACTTAAATTAAAAATTTTGTGAGGCAGGATTTATAATAAGTATATTAGACTTAAGAAATGCGATTGTTGTACCGACTCGAGTGGCGGTTTATCTGTTCCCTGACAGGAATGTGAGGGTCATTTTCTAGGGCGTCGTTTCTGATATACCTGATAGACACTGCGCGAAATATCATCAATTCTTGAAAGGCAGCTATAGGACATAGACGTCCCATCGGCACGCTCTTTTACTCTGATCAAGGTATGTATACAATAATACGATTTAAAAGATTCATGTCAATAGCTTATAATTTGCGAAATATCCTGAAAAAGATCAATTTTTAACCGATTTCACCTTCTTGAAAGATATATATGATTGTTCCTATGGGAGCTATCGGAAATAGACGTCCGATCGGGACGCGCTTTTAACTTGATCAAGGTATAAATAAGATATGAAGAGATGCATGTCGATAGCTTTTACACCGCGCGAAATATAAGGTATATCCGATTGTTTCTATGGGAACTATAGGATATAGACGTCTGATCAAACTTGATCTGCGTATACATGTTTTAGGACGGCTGCGCAAGTTTCAGATCGCTAGCTTTTAAACTGAGCTCGCAAACGGTATTGAAACAGACGGACATGGCTATATCGACTCCCCTGTTTTGCACTGACTCAATTAACTTTTTAAATTGAGGTCTCCATATACTACAGCTATATTCCAAAATAGGGCGAAACATAGAAATGTTCAAAGTTGTTGTTGTATATTGATAATTGAACTATTGTATCAGAAATTTGATTTTTAAAACATAATTTTGCACTTAAATAAAATAAATAAATCGCTTACTTGAGAAATAAGTTATAAAGTACAGTTTCCGAGATGGTAAGATTATATGTGAGCGGGAATCCAGTAAAAATACATGCTTTGGAAGCAAGATGATGCCTTGTCAGTAAAAAAATAGCATGAGTTTGGAACTCAGTAAGGAGGCTACGGCAAATAAAAGATGAAATTTCAAGAACATTTTTAGTAGAAGATCCGATGCTTAACAAAAATGCAGAAATGATGGCATACATATGTTAAAGTTGGCATGAAAAGCTTAGGTATAGCAGGTAGCTTAGTAACACCGAGATAAATGATATAAGATTCCTATTCGCTGCAATTCTGAAAATAGCTGAGTTTGGTCAAAAATAACTGTGCTTGGCCAAGACAAAGCTTTGGCAAACTTTTTAAGAACTTGTCAGAACCAGCAAAAAAAGTAACCCGAATAGTATTAATGAGAGGGAGATGATAAAAATAGAAGTAAAGAACCTAAAGAATTTTAAGAAAATATTAAAACCCAAGCTTTAAAAACAAAGAGAATATGAGAAAAGCTCGAACATGGCGGCAACATTCCCATTACATTATTATGTAAAAGCGGCACAGTACATCATGATCCATGGAGTGCCCAATGCCCGTTTCCCGATCGAAATGCCTTGTTTAAAAATTCGGTCGAACCCTTTAGACAACAAACATAACTACAACTAAGCCTATTGCACTTACTCTGTGCCCGCTATCGTAAATTCTTTCTAAAAAGCTTCCAATCTCCTTACCATAAAGAAAACTGCTAACGGAGAAATCGCTATGGGCTAATACAAAAATTAAGCCCGTTATCAATTAAGAAAACTAACCGATCCAAAGCCTCTAAAACAATTGAGAAAAGAACGATTTTTTTATTCCTACTGACCCACTAATTTATGTTCTTCATGCAAATAACTGATCAAATTGGCATAAACCAATTCTATGTCACGTCCAAAAAAGGGGTTATATAAATAAAACAAAAATATAAAATAAGAGGAAGAACAAGATTATCGATCAATGGCTACAATGGAAAGTACTCGCCAATCCCAAAGAAAGAAAATTTGAATTTATTTATTATGATGTTACAAGAATTGTCCAGCAGACTCTTATATCCAATGAACCGATGGGGAATCACTTGCTGGGGCACGTCCTGAGATGCATCACTAAAAAGGGTGCAAACGTGCATTACAAAGGCTCACAGAAAGATGATAGGGATGAAGTGGAAAACCGAGTTATGGTTTCGACGGTAAAGGAGACGCTTTGTAAATCCTCAATTCGATATCGCTTTTGAAAAAATTGGTAAATACACAAAAACAACGTCCATTCATTGCACACTAGTCCCAATGACCAATATTTTTGCATAAACTAGAAAAATGAAGCTACACACTTGAAACTTAACACACTATATAGTTACTATATATGCAAAGTCTGGACAAAATTTTGTGCCGATTGGGCCACGCGCGATTTTTAATCACTTTCAAAATCAAAATGAAAGGAATAGGCATCGTTTCATTCAAATGTATCCAAGTCATCTTCATCATCATTATCTGTAGTAGGATAACTATTTAGGAAATCGAAATTTGGTGATCTTTAAAGATTAATAACTTCTAATGGGTAACTGCTGCGTTTTTTGTTTTGATGTACTCTTTCCTTTATGTGGATGCTGGAAACCATCGGATCTGATGAATCAAGTGCTCTAATTGTGTTCCGAGCTTCGGATGCATTTTCGCCTAGGCAACCAAGTGGAAGGGACGATGCGGCAACGATCTGGGTACTAGTACTTTATGTACAGAAGCTGACATTGGCTACCAGGGATACATGCCTATATATAAAAATGCAGTTTTTGCGCAGAAACTTTTAAATTTTGAACCATCTATTTCAAAGTTACTTGAAATTTAGTCTATAATATAGCCTGATGGCTGAAATTTTGCTTGAAAACGTAATGCAAGACAACTTTCTTTCTGCGCCTTATACCTTGGAACTATCCGAGAGCATTTTTTTCCACATAAGCAACAAAGTTCTTCATCTTCTTTTTCAAAGGACCCTCTATTTTTTGCTTTAAGTTTCCAATTCGATGCTGCAACACAAAGTTGTAAAGGCTTTCGCGTCCATGTGCCAGCCAATACTCCAGCATTTCTCCATTACATATGTCTATGTTGTCTAGCAAAAAGTTTTTTTTTTGTAAAACGGAGCAAAAACGAGCAAAAAAGGTTTATGTCATCGTATTGTAAATAAATGCAAGAACAAAACTGCTTTAATAGTTTTTATAATCCGGCTTAATCCAACCTACTTTTGTTCCACGAAACACGAAAAATGCTAGGTTAAAATTGTTAAACATACAACTCTACAAAAGCACATATACACCAGACAAATCACATCAAACAAATATTGCATTAAAAACTTAAATTTTACATACCTCCACTAATATTTTCCATTTATTTAGCGCGCCAAAAAGTCAACATTTCTGATCAACGCTACCAAATCAGGGCTACCAAATTTAACAGGGCTGCAATTTCAGTAACAAAATTGAGATTTTTAAATGCAACGTATGTTATGGAACTGCATATTGGCATAGAGTAAGAAGCTATATAGAGGTTTCATTTGCTCTGCCCAGGCCTCTGCCAAAGCTCTGCTGAGAGCCATGTTCGAAGCTAACTTCTTCTAACTTCGGTTTCTCACCACTTCTAACAGGTGCGAAGCACAAGCAATAGTATGGGGAATTCTCGCACCTATCCTTAGGAATAAGAGCGACCAGTCCAGCTGCAGAATCTCACCATGGGCAGGGAATGAAGCTCGATTCGAACATTTGCAAAACTCTCTTTTTTTCCGTTTTCCCCCTACGTGGCATCACTGGCAAAGTCACTCGAGAGCGCGGGCAGAGCAAATGACGCCTCTATACATTATTACTCTATGATATTGGTCTTACTGGGACGGCCCCGGCTAGCTCTGCAATTCTCAGGGCGGAGTATACCCAATGTCCCTACAGCCCCACAACATTAAATATCGATTACTATCGACGTCTCACGCTACAAATACTAACATCACTAATAACCAAAACGTAAACAAAACCAAAAATAATCAAATCGGGACAAATACGACGGAAAAGTGGCATCAGATGTGGCTGGCACAGCGCACCCACCCTTCCTGTGGTGTCCCTAGTGGATTGCAGGGGGCACCACCCATCGTTAGCGGCCGGAATCGCTGCCAGGCGGTCTACGACCGGCCCAACTCCCCCAACAGGTAAATAACTTACACTCTCATTTTCAACTTTCCTCTTAAATATTTAATATTTATAACCATTTGTATAGCAGGTAAGGATGCTTTTTTACGTGCAGGACCCTAAACGCCTCAGCGTTTTGGGAATTAATTAAGGGGTCACAGCGGTAGCACCATCGGGTCAGGAAACTGGCTACAGTCGCCGCGGAAATAAAACTTCGCGCAGGCTGCGTTTGGTCTACTGCACCATTTGGGAGCACTTAATCATGGGGAGCTCCAAGGGATGAGAAGGGACGTGCGTATGTATAAATTTATATAAGGAAAAGTTCCTATTGACCTGAGAGTATCCCTCACTTCTAGGGATTCCCGCGACCAAATTGCTGCACCGGACGAGGGGCGAGAAAGGACGGACGCAGGTAAATCCACATCGTCACCCACACAGATCCGGAACGGACTCACCGGCGTAATCCTTAGGCGGCGGGATTGCGGGCTCCGCCAAAAATAAATACCGGGGTCCTTTTTATGGGTCCCCGGATAGTCCTAAGAACACAACACTAAATAAAATAACTAATAAAATTAGTGCTTCACCACTAACATACTTTATTTAATTTGCGGGCGCGGTTTTAGTTGGACCTCTTTGATCCGAAATATGGCAGCTACTAAACCCTATCCCTGACCTACGCAATGCCATGCTCATCACGCCATATTCCCTTTTACTCTCCCAAAAGTGGGTCATTGGACGAATCCAAGGCCATCCTAGCCATACCCAGAGCGAACCGGGCTAGTTAAAATAGATAGATAGCCAAGGCTTGATCAGAAGGGGGCGCCACTTCAGTAGGGGTTGCCACTCACCAAACTTTATCGATACTAACAACGAATACCTCCTTCTTCTTTCCTCCAGTCGATTCCAAATTGAAATGCAACACGTATATTATTCTAAGGAAATAATATGTTTTTTTTCATAACTTCAAAAAAAATGGGTTTTTGCAAGAATATTGGCCATTGGGACCAGTTTGCATTGGCGCATAAATGTAAACGAGCCAAATGATAATAATAATGCTTAAGCCGAAAGCGACAATGTGAAAACAAAGTAATCGATCTATCGTCAGGCCCATCCTAATATGCTTGAGCGGTTTAGACTTAGATTTAGAACAATAGACACACATGACTCCGGCAAAGAGACCTCCTTAGCCAACAACAATAGTTAGGGTCGTTTTATAAATAATTAATAGTTAATTCGCTAAAAATTCTGACAGTTTTAACGAATTTTTATTGGCGATATGGATAGTCTTAGTTATATTTTTATTTAATGTATGTAATAATATAACATTTAAACAATTTGTGGGAAATTTTGAATCCAACAAGTGAGAACGCTATAGTCGAGTGCCTCGACTATTAGATACCCGTTACTTAGCTAAACAACTTAATATAAATATGCCTTCTTGTATATTTTTCGCCGCTCGAATTAGCTCCCGATTTTTATGTTAAAATCGGTACCCAGGGAACACTTCCAATTTGGCTTTTTTTTTTTATAGTTTATTGAACACGCCACACAAGGATGGACCTTGTTTTCGTTCATACGGACAGAAAGACGGACATGGCTAGATAGACTCGGCTAGTGATCCTGAACAAGAATATATATACTTTATAGGGTCGGAAACGCTTCCTTCTACCTGTTACATACTTTTGCACGAATACAATATACCCTTTTAGTCTACGAGTAATGGGTATAAAAATATTGAAAAGTGAGTAAGATGTATTCTAGATGCATGAGATCTCTGGCGGCACCTCGAAAAAAGGTGGTTTGCGGTGAGTATCGTAACTGGGTCAGTATCATTAAAGACTACTTTTCCGAGGTAACACTGTGGATTTTTGTCAATTTTTAAAGGCAAGAGATATGTTGTTGTAAAAATTTTAAAAAATATCAAAAAGAACTCGACAGCGTTACCTGAGAATTTAGTAAAGAAGTCTGTGACAAATTTCAAAAGGATTCGTCCAGTAGATTTAGCAGGATCGTGTTCACCGACCTTGAAAATGGCCACTTTTAAGGAGAGCGTTTTAAGGTTTTGGTTACTCTGCTGACACAGGAACAAAGTTGAAATAAATATCTAGAAAGTCTGTTAAACAGTGCACTCCTTTTTTTAGGCAAAGTTTAGTCGCAAAAATACATTTTAAGCTGGATTTGACCTAATGTTCTGATGTTAGGTTATATCTGCTAAACGGTTGTGACAATCTTTTGGATGATTTCTATGGGGATTTGGAGAGTTCGAGAATAATCCTCAGATTACTATATGTATTGTCATACATGTGTATACATGTATGTTAAAAAAAGCGTCACAATTTATTAAAATAAGTAGGAACACCTGTGTTACTATATTTTCGACAGGTATTTGTCCAGATTAACAGACATCACTTCTTTGCAATCAAATTATTTTAAATTAGTAGACTTACATTTTTATAAAACTGTGGAGGCTTAAAGCTTGATCAGTGTTACTCATACTATATGGGGCCCGTTCTTGCAGCCTAGGAAGTAGAGAGTAAAGTAAAAATTAATATCTGCAAAAGAGAGAGTTAAAGACTAGTTCCCCCTTAACAACTTTGTACCGGTAACGAGTTAATTTAAGTAGGTTATTCAATAAATGTCCCGGGGTATAACCCGACCAAATTAAATGTTTGTAGTTGATGGTTTCGAGTTAAAAATCAGAATAAATTCTTTATTTTATAATTCATTGTTCAAAGCTTAGTGCTTACGTACAATGTGCTGACCTAGCGGAATGGATTTGTAATTGGACCGGTTGCATATATGGGGCTTGGACTCAGCAGTGGCAGCGATGTTTATTTGGTTGGCAACTTAGTTGTCAATAAAGTGTTTGGTTTGTAGCTGCTTGTCAACCGTAAGGGTTTAGGTAGGGGACCGCCGAGGGAAAGTGCTGAGGCGGTAACTCCTCCCGCCTCAGACTGGACTACCGACCATAGTGGAGCGATGGTTGGTGTGAAAGTGACATGTGGAGTAATGGTTGGTGCGAAACTAGCAGGTGGGGTGACTGGTGTGAAAATGGTCGTTCGCTTGGAAAAACAAGCCACGGCCAATACTATTATCATTATCACAGACAACATGGTGTATGTCGTTGTCGTGTGTATTGTTGCTCCCGTTTGTATCCTATTGATCCGTAATTTCGTTTCCAAATCTTCCATTTTCAGCTCATGGATTCCCAATTCTTGGGTTGTTCTGTTCTTTTTCATGGTTGGAATTTGTGGTATCTCCAGTTTTAGTTTTGCCGTACCAAGTTTCTCTACCGCCTCATATTGGACGTTGTTCACCATGGCTCTGCACTCGCTAAATGTGATTATTGCTGACTCATTCAGGGTTCTGTTCTGTCCACAGTCCGTTTGCAGTTTTACATTTTCTCCGTTTGGAGTCCTCAGTATGGTGTACATATAGACCGGATAGAGTCTGTGCAAAATAACTTTTTATTATTTGCTCTACGGGGCATTAACTGGAATCATTTTACCATCCTACTCTAGTAGACTCCTCCTAATTAATCTACCATCATTAGTAAACCGTAGAACGATGCTTGGCACAACTTTTATCTATAAACTTATTCACGGGGATGTGGAGAGTCCCGAGTTACTGGGTCGCATAAGCTTCTCTGTGCCTAATAGAATTACCAGGAACTATGTTCCTCTTACATTAAATATTTGTAGATCTAACTTTGAAATGCATGAACCGTTTAGAGTACTGTGTAACGACTATAATAGACTATACCACATTATTTCTACTACCGACTCTTTGCCAAGCTTAAAAGCATTAATTTTATCTTACTTAGCACAAAATATTAGTCTATTTAGTCTCGTACTTATTTCTAATCTTAGTCTGTCCGCTCTACATTGTGCTTTTTAACTTCTCGCGATCTCGTTTTTACGCCTATAAGGCTCCGCGCGTAACAAGCACTGCTTGGTGTCGTAAGGGCCACTCGTTTGCGCTGATCTTAGTGCATCAACGTCCGAATAAAAAAAAAAAAAATTGCGATGTAGCCCTCCTCTGGTTCGAAGATCCTGGTTACGAGTCCGGCATCCCTCGTTTCACAATCCGCATCCTTTCCGCTAATCAGACTTTTAAGACATTCTTCATTAATTTGATTTACAATCTTATCATTCTTACATATATATAAATTCCTTATCTTCTGACATTTATCTTTATAATAGTACATTTCTTCTTGCTGATTCCATTTTTGTAATTATTAATAAATGTCGTTACTCGACTTTGCTCATCGTTTATATGTTTCGTCAAGTTCTTAAACATTTTCGTGATTTTAGCTCCTGTCCTCTCTTGTGAATTCAAATTCTCCTTCGATCTCCTTTCCTCTTCTTGCATTTTTCTTATCTCTTCTTTTAACCTTTCTGCGTTTTCCGCGTCTAAGTTCCCTGTTATGAATTTAACTACAGATCCTAATCCATTGATTAGTCGCCTTGCTTTCCTCCTCCTGGGGCATATTGCCTCTAATCTGTTCTTGATCATCTGCAATTTGTTTTGCAAAACCTTAACAAGGTCCCTTGTTTCCGCGTCTTCAACTACTTCTCTGAGTGTTCGTTCCAACTGTTCTATTGCCTCTTGATATTTGTTCGCGCCAAGCGGCGCTTCGAGTTTCGGGTGAACCGGAACCCTGGAGTCCTAACAGTCGAGAGAACAGTTTTTTCCAGATCGTCGCATCTCGTTCTCTCGCACTGTTAAGTGTCTCCACTCCGCTCTCCAAGTGGCCTTTTGGAACATCCACCCCGTAGCATTAAGTTAGTTCTAATTTACCAGTGTATGACGAAAGAAGTGAAGTGAACTAGTTTTTTTTTGAAATAAATTCTACGTGAAGTTGAAAAGAAATAATTTTCCTGGACTACTCAATCAACCCCAGTGGAGAACCTCGTCACTTTCATGGTCCTTCGAGCCGGATAATTCCAGAAGAGGAGAAGAAGTTCCAAGCACCAGCGTTCAACCGGCGGATTTTCCCGAATTTCTTTTCCATCATTCAAGATAAGTACGACCGTTTTTATTTATACTTATTTCTGCCGACCAGCCAGATATTTCCAATTTTTCCAATTCAATTTCTTATATCTGTCTGATCGGCCATTCCATTGTGCATACGATCGCCATATTTCGGCTTCCTTTTCGTATTGCTATTTCCATCTTCATACGGTCGCCATTTTCCGGCTTCTTTCTTCATATTTTCCCAATTCCATATTCTTGTTCATACGGACACATGTATACTCCAGATGCACACTCTTTAATGTACGTACATATGCCTGACCATCTCAATATATGTACGTAAGGAAACATACACGTACCTTCATTCGTGGTACACCCTACAAAAATTTCTACAGCGACATTCACCATATAGTCCACATTATCTCCAATTTGCAAATTTATCACAAATTATAATTTTAAATTACAATTTATACACATACATCACCGAGTTCCCACAAACACACATATCCATACGCCCATACATACACACATTTAACCCTAATGCATGCTTATTAATGTAAGTACACATCTACTTATCCATTTCAACATAAGCACATAAGGGAAAAAGTCGTAACGTAACGTAAGTCAACGTAAGCACGATAACCCACATACGTTCTTTCGCGGTACACCCTACAAACATTTCGAAGTCGACATTTACAATACAGTCCACATAATTTATAATTTCCAAATATAAGAAGTACTATATACACACATATAATCCTAATGCATGCTGATTAAGATACATATATTAATATATGTATAATTATATATTATACATATTACCAAAAATAACTCGATTCCACCAAACCCATTACCACGACACCCCTTTCCAGAATTTGCACGATATTTATTTCAGCAGCGCTAATTCGCACACACCGTCGGCTCACATCCATTAAAGAAAAATAAAAAAATACATTTTTTTGTGCAAGCCGTGACGGTGCGCAATATATATTTTTTCAAATTCCTACAGCTCATTTTCGCAGCACAGCATCCAACTGCAAATATCTTGTAGAATATTATTTCCAAATCATCGTTATTTTCCTCGAAAACTTTGAAATTTGGACTAGTGTTCCGTTTCCACATATTCCAAAAATAGACCGGAGCCGAAACGCTAATAGCAAACACAAGCGGACCGCTTGCAATCTATACCAAGGATACTTACCACTGCGATATATTAATTTTTTTGTTTTTTAAACAAAATTAAATTAATTATATACGATTTTTGTCGCGTCGCTCCACCATACATTGACATTGTTGACATTCCGCTATTAGGATTTTCGAAATTTTGGGGCCGCACCGGTATCTTCCGGAAGTGATCGATTTCGTCGTCCTTTTTCTTTTCGAATCCAACCCGGTGATCCGCAACAGCGTGACCACATTCCAGGACAGACTTTTCCGGGCGAGTTTAATTTTCACAAAACCAGATAGGTTTGCCCAGTTGATCTGATTTCTGGAATGCCAGGAGACATAACGAAGTTAACAGTTCCGTCTGCAAATAAAACGCGATCGCTATCCGCATCATCTCGCGCGCGCACCTCAAGCCCACTAGCCCCTAAATCAATAACGAAGGCAAAGAGCGAAACTTCATTAGCCACCCAAGAAGGCGACAAGAAGTTGTCTATTCCTACGAGCAATCAGAAACAATTGTCTCTGAGTCTGCTCACGCCTAAAGTTAGGTCAAAAATCCAGACCAAGTCCATAAAGTCGCTACCAACTCGTTCTCAGGCAAAAATGAGCAACGAAATTGCAATTGCAGCCCTCGCGCGGTTCATTACGGTGTCCGACCGTATGCGCCATTTCAGAGCGACGATTGAAACTCCAGGGCCGTCACCTCCGTCTGTCCACACCTGCAAAATCCGTAAGGAGAAAGTCCGCTCGCTATGGGACAAAGCCGAAAAAGAATTCGAAGCGTGTTTAGACACGATCTCCAGTATTACGACTGAAGGGGCGGAGGAGATTTTGGCAACTCTGCATCGCAAATACGAATACTGCTATTCGGTGTACGAAGAGCTGGCGGTTCAGCTCAGCGAGCTAATTGACCGAGCCAGTTCACAGCAACCGATGTCGAGCACCGACAATCAGTCCGCGTACATTCCGTCCGGGTGCCGGTTGCCTCCATGTGATACCGAGGTATTCGAGGGAGACTATCTCAAATGGCCATCGTTCAGAGACCTTTTCACTGCCGAGAAGTCGAGAAGTTATTCCATCTCAACGCGAAGACGAGCGGTGAGGCAAAGGCAATTGTTGCCAAGTCCCCGCTCACTAATGATGGTTTCGAAAACAAAAGACTTTTAGTGAACAGCCAGCTCAAGCTCCTATTTAACTTGAGTGCCGTTAATTCCGAAACTGGCCACTCCATAAAAGAGCTTTAGAGCACCATCCAAGGGTGCCTGACAGCATTAGCCCATTCCAAAATATCAAAGGAAAATTGGGATTGCTTGCTGGTATACCTGTGCGCCAGTAAGTTGCCCAGGTTGACCCTGTCTCTGTGGGAACAATCCCTTACATTAAAGTCCGATATTCCTACATGGGATGAGATAAACGCGTTCCTTAGCGATAGGTATATAACCTTAGAAGCCATTGAGGATATGAAGCAGAGTCTTGGTGGTCCGTCAACTTCCAAAAATCCCCAGGTTACGAAAAAGCTTCACTCCTTTGAAGCCAAAGTGAGTGTCAAACCGAAGAGCTGTGATTTGTGCTCTAAAGAGAGTCACCCAGTGCGGTTGTGCCCTCGCTTCATTCAGATGACAATCGAGGCGCGGGAAAATTACATAAAAAAAAAGCAGTTATGTTTGAATTGGTTCGCGAGAGGCCATCAGCTCCGGGATTGTTACAGTACGCACAGCTGTTTCGTGTGCCGAGGGAGACATTACGCGCTTTTGCAGCGAGGCACCCCTTTTTCCAACAATCCCAGTCCCTCTGGGAATGCGAGACCTAGAGCCTATCCTCCGGCGGGAGGCTCAGACATTCCAGATAACCATTCAAATGTACAAGTCTGTTTTGCCTCAGGCTCAAAGGCAGTTCTTTTGGGCACGGCAATGATTGATATCTACCCACTTCCGAGCTCTGATCGACTCGGGATCTGAAGAGACGTTTATTACGGAGCGTATTTTCAAGTTGGTCAATCTACCGTTCCGCCCCATTCAAGCTCAAGTGTCTGGTTTAAATCAGACAGTTTCTGCCCAGTCAACACGGCTTTGCCATTCCGCCATTCGGTCTCCTACTAAGCCGGGCCTGCAGTTAGACACCGCAGCGTATGTTTTGCCAGAATTAGCAGGCAGATTACCCTCACATTCCATACCACAAGATGTCCTGAGAGATTTGCCAAACCTTCTGTTGCGAGGCTAATAAGAAGGTTTAGCCGCGCGCCAACTGTCCAATTTCAAAAGTCGATTTATTTGAATTTATCTGTTAGTTTAAAAATACTCTTAAGTTGTTTAACACTGTAAGTTATCGTTAGGATTGGAAAACTTAAGAATTTAAGAAGAAGAAAAGGACGCTATAAGAAGTTTAAGAGAGGCAAACCACAAGTGTAAGAAAAAATGTATTAATTTGATTAATTGTGAAATCCATTTAAATTTAAATACAGATTTCAGCTATCTGTATGCTGTGAACCAGAGCTCGAAATAAGTGGAAACCCTCTGGGACCGTGAGTGTCCCAACACCTTCAATGGGCAGATCCCACATTTCTCCAGAGTTCCCAGATAGACGTTCTTATCGGAGCTGATATCCTTCCATCCGTGCTGCTGAGCGGGACAAAGACCAACATCTGCGGATCTCTTTTTGGGCAAGAGACCATCTTGTATCCAGCCTTTACGACTCAAGTTACAAAGCCCACTCACAATTCTCCAAACTACTACCTCCCACATCATGCGGTAATAAAACCCGAAAGCACCACCACGAAACTGCGGGTGGTATTCAACGCTTCCAGCTCTTCAGCAAATGGGACTAGCTTGAACGATGTGCTTCATGCCGGTCCAGTCCTCCAATCTGACTTAACGATTCAGATTTTAAAATGGCGCTATTTTAAGTATGTCTTTAGTGCGGACATCACTAAAATGTATAGGCAGATCTGGGTCTATCCAAAGATCACGCCCTTTCAAAGGATTCTATTCCGAAACAAGGAAGGTGATATTCGAGATTACGAGCTGAAAACCGTAACATTCGGTGTCAGTTGCGCGCCCTATCTCGCCATCCGAGTGCTGCAACAGCTGGCTGATGACGAAAGCCAGTCACATAATCCGCAACTTCATTTATGTTGATGACGTTTTAGCAGATTCGAATTCTCAACAAGAAGCTCAACTTGTCGACCAGGAGTTAGTAACCGCTTTGAATTCTGCCGGTTTTCCGCTTAGAAAGTGGACTTCCAACTACAAGGGGGTTTTAAAGGACATTCCAAATGAGCATCTTCTCCGTGCTTAGTTCCAGAATATTGATGCCGAAAGCACAGCCAAAACTCTCGGCGTTCGCTGGAGAGCAACCACCGACGAGTTCTACTTCGTGCCCCCAGAAATATCCGTCAAATCCTCCTATACGAAAAGAGAAGTTCTCTCCCAGATCGCAAAGCTATTCGATTCCGCTGGATGGCTTGCCCCTCGTCATCGTCCGGGCAAAAATTTGTATGCAGGAAATCTGGCTGCGAGAGTTAGGCTGGGATGACAACCTTACCGACGAATTGAGCCATAGATGGCAAATGTTCCTGCAAAGTTATTCCGATCTCGATCAAATCCGTATTCCGAGATGGGTCGGTTACCAGCCCCAGGTAAAAATCGAGCTTCACGGTTTCTGTGACGCTTCCCAAAAGGCCTATGGGACTGCGCTGTATGTCAGGGTTGAAGTCGGTCAGCAGATATTGACTAATCTGCATACGGCAAAGACCCGGGTTGCCCCTGAGAAAACTGTATGGGCAGATCCCACATTTCTCCAGAGTTCCCAGATAGACGTTCTTATCGGAGCTGATATCCTTCCATCCGTGCTGCTGAGCGGCACAAAGACCAACATCTGCGGATCTCTTTTTGGGCAAGAGACCATCTTCGGGTGGGTGCTCACTGGTCTAGTCTCCATGTCCACAAGCAACCGAGTCTCATACTTTACGACTCAAGTTACGAAGCCAACTGAGGCGTCTTTAGACAAACTTCTTACGAAGTTTTGGGAGGTGGAAAATCTACCATCAAAAATGGTAAAAAAGTCCGATTCCGTCTGTAAAAGTAATTTTCTACGAACCACAACGAGAGACGCGAGCGGGAAGTACGTAGTGACGTTACCGTTCTGCGACCCCGATCATTGTGGATCTGAGTTGGGATACTCAAGGTCGATAGCACTCGCTCAGTTTCTGAGAAACGAGAATCGTTTACGAAGAGACACTCCATTAAATGAGCAGTACAACTCCGTGATCCAAGAATATTTGGATTTAGGCCATATGAGAGATGTTTCTCCCACTCACAATTCTCCAAACTACTACCTCACACATCATGTGTGCGTCTTCACAGAGAACGGTCGTGTTTTTGTTTTGCGCTCCGAATTTTCATTTTTCTTATTGAAACCACCGGGGTTTACTTAAATCTCTTTAACGTTTCTATACCTTTAAGTGTTTTCTAACAACTTTCCGTTCGCTTCGCGAGTGCATCATGATTAACTTGTGTTTAATAAACATTTTTATCATAATTTAATTCGGTGCTGGTTTGTTGTTATTGTTTTCCATTGCCCCTCTTTTCAGTCTTTCTCTTCGTCGTTGAGCGCTGTTGGAACGGCACGCACTCCAACGCACTCTCTCTGAGGTGTTTTATACCGGAGTTAATCGGTTAATATTCCCGCTCTCTCTCTCTTTTCGTTTTCTATTTCGTTTCCTGGTGCCTAACATCAAAGTTGTTCGGTGTTTCGCTCCCGCTTTGTCGCTCTGATCTATCTCTCATTAAAAAGTTCTTGAGCGCTTTCGATTTTTTTTGTCCGCTATAGTGCACAGTGGTCCGTGGTCAGCGAAAATGGCTTTCTGTTCATTAAAAAATTGTAAGAAAGTTATCTCGGCTGGACAGCAAAGTATTCCCTGCCATACATGTGATAAAATTTATCACGCAAAGTGTCTTGGTTATTCTGGCCTGGTTCGTGATGCCATCGATAAGAGGAGTGGCCTACGCTACTACTGCGATGAATGCATTATTTATGAGAACCAGGCAATAACTATTAGGCGGCTCACCAAAAGCAGTGTTACGGAATTAATCCGGAACTGCCGTAAAAATACGGACCTGCTCGTGGCGCTTGAATCGCAGCTCACTAGTCGCATGCTAGCTGAGCCCGATTCCCCAAAGCGCAAAAAAGTCGCGGTCGGTGGGCATTCTATGGCAGGTGCCGTGCAACCTACTGCCCGCGATTCGATTCCAGCTCAGCTGCCAATCTTAGGCGCCACTCAAATGGTACTAAGATCAGGGGGCAAAAAGTGATTCAGTATCCGAAGTCGCCGGAATCGATGTGGCTCCGCTATGTACTTCCGCTCTGTCCGATCAAAATACAGTAGTGGCCCCAACACCTCATGTAGACTTAACGTCCGGATCACCGGCCGATACTGGTAGTACAGGTACAAATTCTGTAGTACCAAAAAGGGTTGCATGTGTTGTACCAAAAACGGTTACTTGTGTTCGGGTGCCCCAGCTAAAACATGTATTTGTTTCACGGCTCGCCCCAGACCTCTCATCACTGGATATTACGGCTTATATCCGTAACAAAGTCCAAGTTGATGATTTGAAGGTCGAACAATTTAAATTTTCTTATGCTAGGAAAGTATCATCATTTAAGATTGGTATTCCTTGTGCTCTTTTTGCATCTGTGTGTTCCACCAGTTTCTGGCCCGAGGGCATATTTGTAAAAGAGTACGAAGCTAAGAGAAAAAAGAATAGTTCAGGGGAAATGGAAAATACCAGTAAAGAACCATCCCCAGCCCCCTCCACATCCTCTTCTGTCCCAAAAAACTAGCCTCCTCTTTTCTTCTTTGCTATCAGAATACAAGAGGCTTACTTAGTAAGCTGACTAAATTGTATTCGAATAGTTTTTCTTTCCCATATAATATTATGGTATGTACAGAGACCTGGTTAAGGACGGATATTCTTAGCTCCGAAATTCTCCCGGGTAAGTACACTATTTATAGGCTTGATCGTCAGTCCAGACGGGGAGGTGGAGTCCTGATTGCTGTCGACTCCACCTTTTCCTCTGAATTACTAACTTTCGACGAATTTTATGACATCGAATTCCTAGGTATAAAATTATCGTTTCCCGGTAGTTTTGTATACATTACTTGTTCATATATCCCACCATCATCTGAGTTCCCTATTTACGCAAATCACCTTTCCTGTATTCAGTCAATTTTCAAAAAACTGTCAAATCAAGACCAGTTAATAGTATTGGGTGATTTTAATATACCTAGTGCGACATGGTCCCCTGACGAAAACTCTAATATGTTGCTTCCTTTAGCGCAGCATGACTTTATTGACGGCTTGCTTGACATTGCGCTATCCCAAGTGAACCATGTTAAGAACTAATTAGGGCGTTTACTGGACTTGTGTTTTGTTTCAAATTCAGAAGGCGTTTGCCTATCAAGAACGGGACCACTTACACAACCGGAAGATCCCTATCATCCAACTCTAGAACTGACTGTAGACGTAAGAACAGAGCTGAATAAAAAATCCGAAAAGTCGGTTAAACGAATCCGCTGCTTTCGTAAGGCAAACTTTCATCTTTTAAATACTTTTATATCCGGCTATGACTGGTCCGAATTTTATTCATGCACTGACGTGGCTAAGGCCGTTAATATCTTTTATAATGCATTGAATTCCTTCTTTTATCTGTGTGTTCCGTTATACTATCCGTCAATTTCAAATAAACCTCCGTGGTTTAATAAAGAGTTGTCACACCTAAAAAATATAAAGTCCAGACTTTTCAATAAATTTAAAATGTGCGGTTCACAATCTGCCTTCTCTCGGTACCTAAGGGCTCGGTCAAATTTTGTCGTGCTTAACGCCCGGTGTTATAAAAGCTATTTGACTCGTTGTAGGGTCCAATTTTCACAAGATCCAAAACAGTCTTATAATTTTGTTAACACTAAGCGTAAATCAGCCTGTTACCCTTCATCACTATCATTTGAAAACTCTACGGCAAACTCTGATCAGGAAATTGCCGATCTATTTGCCCAGTTCTTCCAGACAACATATTCTGTTTCATCCCGTCCAAATCCGTCTTATTCAAATGCCATACCCAAGTCAAACTTGATTTTTTGTCCGAGATTAAGCGAAAGCTCCCTTCTTTTGGATCTCCATAAAGTTAAGCCAGTCTATTCACCCGGTCCGGACGGAGTTCCGGCTGCGTGCTTAAATACTGTGCTGAAACTCTGTGTAGACCTCTGCACAAATTTTTTACTTTGTCTTTAAAAACATCTCATTTCCCACTTATTTGGAAGGAGTCATTTGTCATTCCCCTTCATAAGAAAGGAAATAAATGCAATACAAGTAATTACAGAGGCATATCCAAATTATCCGCCATCCCAAAGCTTTTCGAAAATACTATTACACCCCATTTGCAGCATCTTTGTAGATCGATTATATCTCCATGTCAACATGGATTTATAAGGCGAAGATCTACGACGACAAACCTCTTGGAGCTAACGTCTTTTGTAATAAATGGCTTTAGAACGAACATGCAGACTGATGTAGTTTACACTGATTTTAGTAAAGCGTTTGATTCAGTAAATCACTCGCTTCTTGTATTAAAGCTAGACTTATTAGGGTTTCCATGTGATCTTCTAACATGGATCTCAAGTTATCTGAGTGGTAGGACTCAACGAGTGCTTTTTAAAAACTCGATCTCGGATTTGATCCGAGTTACTTCAGGGGTCCCACAAGGAAGCCACCTTGGCCCACTTCTTTTTACTTTATTTATAAACGATCTCCCTCTAGTCTTGACAAAGTCGCGTGTCCTTATGTACGCAGATGACGTTAAGTTATGCCTGCAATATAACGAAATTTCTAGCAGTTCAGACTTACAATCTGACCTAAATGCTTTTCAAACATGGTGTTGTGAAAATCTTTTGGATTTAAATAGCGCTAAGTGCAAAGTAATGACATTTTTTCGGGTGAACCCACAATACGCAACGTATACGCTGGGTGGTTGTGCGTTGTCTAGAATTACGCAAGTTGATGACCTTGGCGTCTTCCTTGACCCAAAACTTAAGTTTTGTGACCATATTACTTCTATAGTAAATAAAGCCAGGGGAGTACTTGGATTTATAAAAAGGTGGTCAAAGGAATTCGATGATCCCTATGTTACAAAGACTCTGTTCATTTCACTAGTCCGTCCAATCCTTGAGTACTGTTCAGCAGTTTGGAGTCCTCAGTATGGTGTACATATAGACCGGATAGAGTCTGTGCAAAAGAACTTTTTATTATTTGCTCTACGGGGCCTTAACTGGAATGCAAGCCTTATTTTACCATCCTCCTAATTAATCTACCATCATTAGTAAACCGTAGAACGATGCTTGGCACAACTTTTATCTATAAACTTATTCACGGGGAAGTGGAGAGTCCCGAGTTACTGGTCGCATAAGCTTCTCCGTGCCTAATAGAATTACCAGGAACTATGTTCCTCTTACATTAAATATTTGTAGATCTAACTTTGATATGCATGAACCGTTTAGAGTACTGTGTAACGACTATAATAGACTATACCACATTATTTCTACTACCGACTCTTTGCCAAGCTTAAAAGCATTAATTTTATCTTACTTAGCACAAAATTAGTATTAGTATTTAGTCTCGTACGTATTTCTAATCTTAGTCTGTCCGCTTCTACATTGTGCTTTTTAACTTCTCGCGATCTCGTTTTTACGCCTATAAGGCTCCGCGCGTAACAAGCACTGCTTGGTGTCGTAAGGGCCACTTGTTTGCGCTGATCTTAGTGCATCAACGTCCGAATATGCGGTAAACCCGAAAGCACCACCACGAAACTGCGGGTGGTATTCAACGCTTCCAGCCCTTCAGCAAATGGGACTAGCTTGAACGATGTGCTTCATGGCGGTCCAGTCCTCCAATCTGACTTAACGATCCAGATTTTAAAGTGGCGCTATTTCAAGTATGTCTTTAGTGCGGACATCACTAAAATGTATAGGCAAATCTGGGTCGATCCGAAGCACACGCCCTTTCAAAGGATTCTATTCCGAAACAAGGAAGGTGACATTCGAGATTACGAGCTGAAAACCGTAACATTCGGTGTCAATTGTGCGCCCTATCTCGCCATCCGAGTGCTGCAACAGCTGGCTGATGACGTAGATCAGCAGTTTCCGAAAGCCAGTCACATAATCCGCAACTTCATGTATGTTGATGACGTTTTAGCAGGATCAAATTCTCAACAAGAGGCTAAACTTACCATCCAGGAGTTAGTAACCGCTTAGAAAGTGGACTTCCAACCACAAGGGGGCCTTAAAGGACATTCCAAATGAGCATCTTCTCCATGCTGAGTTCCTGAATATTGATGCCGAAAGCACAGCCAAAACTCTCGGCGTTCGCTGGAGAGCAACCACCGACGAGTTCTACTTCGTGCCCCCCGAAATATCCGTCAAATTCTCCTATACAAAAAGAGAAGTTCTCTCCCAGATCGCAAAGCTATTCGATCCTGCTGGATGGCTTGCCCCGTACATCGTCCGGGCCAAAATTTTTATGCAGGAGATCTGGCTGCAAGAGTTAGGCTGGGATGACAACCTTCCCGCCGAAATGAGGCATAGATGGCACATGTTCCTGCAAAGTTATTCCGATCTCGATCAAATCCGTATTCCGAGATGGGTCGGTTACCAGCCCCAGGTGAAAATCGAGCTTCACGGTTTCTGTGACGCTTCCCAAAAGGCTTATGGGACTGCGCTGTATGTCAGGGTTGAAGTCGGTCAGCAGATATTGACTAATCTGCTTACGACAAAGACCCGGGTGGCCCCTGTGAAAACCGTATCCCTCCCCCGACTCGAGCTATGTGGTGCCCTATTGCTGGCAGATATGGCATCCACCATCCTTCCAAATATGTTGTCAGACAGCTCTGAGATTTTCTGCTGGACAGATTCCACCATTGTCCTGGCATGGTTAAAAAAACCAGCCTGCTCCTGGACCACATTCGTAGCCAACCGCGTAACCAAAATAGCTCAAGCTACAAAGATTGAGAATTGGTCACATGTGCGATCAGAACACAATTCTGCCGACCTAGCTAGTCGCGGCGTGTCCCTGCAAGAGTTGGGCGATAGCACCCTCTGGTGGCATGGGCCCCAATGGTTACAACTGCCCAAACTGAGTTAGAGCAGCGCGCGGTGAAGGTTCCCTTCGTAAAGCTCCACGCTGATGATTTCCTTGAACGTTTCTCCAGACTAGACAAGGCATTACGAGTCCTAGCATACGTCCAAAGGTTCCTAAAACGCTGTCGGAAGGCTCCGGTAAGTCCGGATAGGCAGCTCAGTAATCGGGAAATCCGGGAAGCTGAGAAAACCTACATAATACTTGCCCAGCGTGAAGAGTACGCGCTCGCGCTTCGATTGTTGCGAAGTAAAAGTTCCATACCCGCATCAAGCCAAATTGCGAATTTATTTCCATTTATAGACCAACATGGCCTCTTAAGAGCATGTGGTCGCTTAACTGCCTCCAAGGTCCTGCAGTATGACGAGCGCCATCCTGTTATACTCCCGTACAGCTGTCGGCTATCTCGTCTGCTTGTCCAATTCACGCACCAGATTACACTTCATTGCGGCAACCAATTGATAGTGCGCTTGGTGCGATCCAAATATTGGATTCCTAAAGTCAAGAATCTGGTAAAGGGAGTGGTGAATTCATGCAAGGTGTGCACCATTTATACAAAAAGACTGCAAACCCAATTGATGGGCGATTTTCCGATTGATCGAGCCTCTTTTTCCAGGCCATTTACTTACACCGGCGTCGATTATGCCGGCCCCTTTGAAGTTAAAAACTACACAGGGAGAGCATGTCTCATCACTAAGGGATATGTTTGTGTGTTTTTCTACGAAGGCCATCCATTTGAAACCCACCTCCGACCTTACAACTGAGAAGTTTCTAGCAGCGTTTGCACGGTTTGTAGCTAGACGAGGTTGTCCTCAGCGGGTCCATTCTGACAACAAAACCTTTGTTGGCGCCTCAAGTCTTCTTTCCCGTGATTTTACGCAAGCGCTAAAGGAGTCGGTGACTGATGCGTATAGCCATCAGGGACTCGTGTGGCGTTTCATACCCCCAGGAGCTCCTCATATGGGAGGCCTGTGGGAGGCAGGAGTAAAGAGTTTTAAAACTCTGTTTTACAAATCCACGTCCGCTCGCAAGTATACCTTCGAAGAGCTTTCCACGCTTCTTGCCAAGATTGAAGCCGATCGTCTGCCCCACCGTCTATTGTGGCCCCATCCGTGACCTCGCTCCTGCAGCACAGGAGTATACATTTTCTGCCGACGGCCATTGTGGTCATCGACACATTGGCCAACAGCTATGAGACGGGCGCGCTCATCGACCCGTGTACCCCCGTGAGCAGTATCGATAGCTCGCTGGCAGAAGCTTTTCGGCTGCCGACCACTCAAGTTGGAGACGAACGAGTGTGCTCAACGACCATCCGGCCGAGGTCGGGCGATTTTAACATGGATATGGTCCTGAAGATCGACAACAGCCTGCGAATCCGAACACACATTCCTGCGCTGAGCGATGAGGTTCGGGCTAAATTCGATACCATCCGACTAGCCGATGACCAGTTCCATCGTCCAGCCACCATCTCCCTGGTGTTGGGATCCGACGTGTACCCGAAAGTGGTCCAACCCGGGTTTCTAAACCTTCAAGATGGGCTGCCCGTCGCTCAGAGCACGGCGTTTGGATGGATCGTGTGGGGAGCCTGCCGTCAGTCCTGATGTCCTGCTTCAAGGAACTCTCCCGCAGGGGGGGGGGAGAATGTTCGCGCCAAGCGGCGCTTCCAGTTTCGGATGAACCGGAACCCTGGAGTCCTAACAGTCGAGAGAACAGTTTTTTCCAGATCGTCGCATCTCGTTCTCTCGCACTGTTAAGTGTCTCCACTCCGCTCTCCAAGCGGCCTTTTGAAACATCCACCCCGTAGCATTAAGTTAGTTCTAATTTACCAGTGTATGACGAAAGAAGTGAAGTGAACTAGTTTTTTTCTGAAATAAATTCTACGTGAAGTTGAAAAGAAATAATTTTCCTGGACTACTCAATCAACCCCAGTGGAGAACCGCCCCTCGACACTTTCAATATTCGTGTAATTTTACTATGTGTACTAATGTTTTATGAGTTTGAATTATCTTTGCAGCGCCTATATTTATTTGCGTTAGTGGTTCTTCCCCTAGCAATGGCCGGATCTGATTTTTTCTTTATGGATTTTTTGTGGTTTAGAAGAGGTTAGTGTGAGACCGTTGTCTTCCATAACCTTGTGCTTTGAAAAACGAGAAGTTAATTTATCCTTCCTATTTTCTTTCCTAAATATAATGTCTCCTGGTTGTACTGTGTCCGGGCTTAGCCTGTCAACATTCGCCGCCTCTATTCGTTTGTTCTTTTCTTGTTAAACCTTTTCCTTAATTCTTGGATAAAGCTCTGCTTGAAACGCATTAATCTTCTGTAAATAATCGTGTTCGTTGTTAAAAGACACATTATTTAGGAAGTTATGCGTTTTCCCTGTGAATAACTCCTGCGGTGTTAGTTTCGTCGCTGAATGAATGGCATTATTATAAGTTATAAATGCCTCATCCAGGACTTCCTCATGCTTGATTTCAAGTTTCTTTTTCCTTTTTGTCTCATTTATTAATCTATATATTTCTGTGATCGTCGGGTGCAGTCTCTCGACTGCAGAATTGCTCGATGATTGCTGAAAGGATGTAGTGTGTAGCTCTAATTCGTACTGCCTACAAAAGTCCTTGAACAAGTTAGAAGAGAATTCTACTCCTTGGTCACAGACTATCTTTTTAGACATCCCGAAAAAGGCCATGAAAATTTTTACTGCCTTAACGATATTTACGCTTTCTTTTGCTGGGATTGTTAGCCCCCAAGCGTATCTAGAGAACTTGTCAATTATGGTTAGCACACTTTTCTTGTTTACGAAGTACAAGTCAATGTGCACCATTTCCATAGGACTCTTTGGTGTCTCTGTAAGGCTGTATTTGATCTTGTTTGGTTTCCTATCGTACTTCTGTATTTCACAACTGTCACAATTATTAATTGTTTGGGTAATTGCCTGTTTCATGTGTACGAAAAACACCCTCCTTTTCAGGTGTGCCAATGTTTCATCTATTCCCCTATGATTCGACCTTTCATGGTAGTCTTTGAAGACCTGTTCTTTTAGGTTTCAGGATTTCTTTTAACTTCCGGCCAACTGTTTCCTCATCAAAATTGTTATCTGTCCAAATTATTCTCAACTTATTCCTGAACGGAATTTGTTTCTGTATTCCCGCTACTCTACCTTCCTGTATGACCACCTGGATGTTATATTCGTTTAGTGGTTTTTCCGATATAGGAAATCCCAACTGGAGATCTTCTCCAGCAGAGTGGATTGTCTCTCCATTGGTCGCCATCTCTGAGGCATCCTCCAACACGTTGAGCTCTGGTTGAATTCTGCTCAGTGCGTCAGCCACTACATTCAGAGAACCCTTCTTATATACGATCTCGTAATCGTACTCCAACATTTGGAGTCTCCATCTCCAAGTATGTGCCGAATACGTAATATCTAAAATGCTTAATCGCCCATATAATGGCGAGCATTTCCTTTTCTATTGTGGCATAGTTCACTTCTGATCCTGATAGAGTTCTGCTAGCGTATGCTATTGGTCTGTCCGTTCCCAAATTTCCCTGGGATAAAACGGCGCCAATAGCATGCAAGTAATTCTTGCATCTGTGGTGAGTATGAAAGGTTTATCGAAGTCAGGAAACTGCAAGATTGGATCATTGCACAGTAAGGTCTTGCATACCTCAAATGCGTCCTTGTATTCTTGGTCTATCTGCACAGCCTTTTTCCCTTTCAACTGTTTTGTCAAAGGCTTTGTTATAGCCGCGAAATCTCTTATGAACTTCCTATAGTACCCTAACAGACCTAGGAACGATTTTATCTGCTTCCTAGTCTTGGGAATCTCGAATCTTTTTATTACTTCGATCTTTCCTGGGTTCGGTCTGATCTCTTGTTGGGTTATTACGTGTCCTAAGTATTCCACATCTTTTCTTAAAAACTCTGTCTTGTCTAGTTGTAAATTGAAGTTTGTCTCCGCAAGTTCCTTGAAGACTTTTTTTTCAAATCCGTTACGTGTTCTTGTAGGGATGTCGAGTACACCATGATGTCGTCCATATATATAAGACAACATTTTCCTAGCAACTCTCCGAAAATATTGTTCATTAACCTTTGAAAGGTTGCTGGGGCGTTATTTAGCCCGAACGGCATTCGGACATACTCAATGTGTCCCCCTTCCGCCGAGAAAGCAGTTTTCGGGATGTCCTCTTCTTTCACTTCGATCTGGTGATATCCACTCGCCAGATCTAAAGTTGAGAAGTATTTAGCCCTACCTAAGCTATCCAATACGTCATTGATTAATGGTAGCGGGTATCTATCTTTAATTACCTTCTCGTTAAGATTCCTGTAGTCTACCACCATTTCGGGTATTTTTTACAAATTCGTTGCAGCTCATTAATCTCCTCGCTATTTAAGTGTTCTGTTCTGATCTTATCAAATGGTATCTTCCTACTTCCATTAACTGTCTCCTCTATATTGTTGAGCTCGAAATGCTTGGCAGTTCCGAATTCGACAACTTCTAATGGTTCTTCTAGAAATAATTCCTGATCCTCTTCCGCATAGTTCGTTATCTCGACCAGGCTCTTTCCAGCCACTGCCCTATAGATTCCTACTGAAATGATCAAATCTTCTTTTACTATTGTTTTGTTTAAAAAGAAATCTCCATCGGGTACACATACCGGAATTGAGTGAACCTCGCTGGGTCTATAATTAGTGGAATGTATCTGCAATTCTGTGTCCGCCGTGCGGAAACAATCCTTCTCAATATTGATCACGGGGTTTTTTTTTTGCAGCAAGTCTTTACTATAATTAATCCCTCGAAAAACTGATGAAATCTGAAGAGCAATAATTTCATTTTTCCTACTCCTCCAAATTCTTTGAACATTGGTACATGTGCTTCCTGCAAAATCGTGTGCGATTGGGTAATTGTATTAATGGCTATTGGGTCATGCAGCTCTTTCATATGCTGTGGTTGAGCTAATTCGGGACGAATGAAAGAATAAGTGGATCCTGTCGATTAGGAATTTTATTGTTTTGTGTGTGGTAATTCTGATCATTACATATGGTAGGGTGGAGTGGCCCTTCCTTGCTCCTAAATATCCTGTTGGTTGCTCGAGGGTGATTGCAAAAAATTTGCCTCGTCTTCTTGGATATTATGCAGTTGACCGTTCATTGACTGCCTATTTCCATCTCTCTCTGAATTATTGGCCGAATTGTATGACCGCTTGGAGTTGGTCGAATTATTCGACTGTCTCGAATTATTCGAGTTATATGATTGTCCCGAATAATTTGAATTCCTAGACATTCTTGATTGTCCACTACCTCCATCTCCAGCTGCCTGGATCACTAACTGACATTCCCTTGGCCTGCTGTTGTTATAGCTGTTGCCAAACCAGTTATTTAGTCGTTTTTCTCTAATTTGTGTTTTTGGCATCGAGTTTTCGTGTTGAAATGGAGTTCTGTGAATTAAATTAAATAAGTAATTTTTCTCACACTTGGATAAAAAAGTAAAATGGATCGTAATAATTGTTATTTTGTTTATATTTTTCTCATTTTTATTTGCATTTTTTTTTTTTTTTTTTTTTAGTTTTTTGCGCGGAGTCCCACGGCCCACTTACCCGCCCAACCGACCGAGGGGCGCAGCCGTGTACCGTACGGCACGATTCGCGATAAGATAGACGCGAGATAGGAAAATAAAGGTAAAGGTCCGGGGAAAAAAGTAATAGTTAGATCAATCTTGTGCCAATGAAGCAAGTATTAATCGTTTTAGGAGCGGCAGAGAGTCAAGATTTGATATTACAGGAAAAAGTCTATTATAGTCAGAACATAATACTCTGAAAGGCTCATGCAAGGCATAGTGAGATCTACAATGATTTAAAGTTAGGGGAATATAATTTCTAGTTAATCTACTTGGCTCAGAAAAGTTTAGCCGACTTAACAAGTCGGGGCAGTCAGTATCACCATGTATAATGTTATAAATAAAGATAGTACCAAGCATCGTTCTACGGTTGGCTAGGGATGGTAAATTAATCAAAAGAAGTCTACTAGAATAAGAAGGTAAGATAAGATTTGCATCCCAGTTTATGCGCCGTAAAGCAAAAAGAATGAAGTTTTTTTGTACAGATTCAATACGACCAATATGTATTCCGTATTGTGGACTCCAGACGGGAGACCCATACTGCAGAATCGGACGAACTAGCGAAATATATAAAGTTTTGGTCAAATAAGGATCATCGAATTCTTTTGACCACCTTTTAATAAATCCAAGCACTCCTCTGGCACTGGCCACTTAACGTGTCGCGTATATCGGATTGGCCCGATAAAAAGTAATCAGCTTGCACTTGGAACCGTTTAAATTTAGTAAATTATCTCGGCACCAGTTTTGAAAATTATCTAGATCGGAAAATTATTGCAAGTCTAAATGGTAGGAAACACGGAGAATTTCAGAAATTGAATTTTTAAAAAGGACCCTTTGTGACCTGCCATTTAGATAACTTGAAATCCATTTAAAGCAGATCAACTGGAAAACCTAAAAGGTCAAGTTTTTGAATGAGAAGTAAGTGATTTACAGAGTCAAATGCTTTACTAAAGTCAGTGTAAATGACGCCTGTTTGAAAACTACTATTGAAGCCTTTTATCACTAATGAAGTGAGCTCTAGAAGGTTTGTGATTGTGGATCTACGTTTAATAAATCCGTGTTGACACGGAGAAATGATTGATCTGCAAAGGTGCTGCAAATGAGGAGTAATAATTTTTTCAAAAAGTTTAGGAATAGCTGACAACTTAGAAATACCTCTGTAGTTACTGGCTTCTAACTTGTTACCTTTTTTGAAAAGAGGAATAACAAATGATTCCTTCCAAATATTTGGGAATTGGGAGGTTTCTATAGATAAGGTAAACAACTTGTGAAGAGGTTTGCACAGGGCCTTAGCGCAATACCTAAGCAAGCACCCAGGAATACCATCGGGCCCTGGCGAATAAACAGGTTTAATACGAAGAAGATCCAAAAGAAGAGAGCTTTCTGTTAAAGTGGGACAGAATATGAGGTTTGACTTGGATATGTTGTAAGAATATGATGAGTAATCTAAAGTAGAGTAAGTCGTTTGAAAAAATTGGGCAAATAAATCGGCTATTGCCTGATCTGTGGTTGCCGTCATGTTTTCGAACGATAGCGAGGAAGGAAAGGAATTAGATTTACGCTTGGTGTTAACAAAATTATAAAACTGTTTCGGGTCCTGAGAGAACTGGACCTTACAACGGTTTAAGTAACTGTTATAACACTGAGCACTAAGCACGGTAAATCTTGACCGAGCACTTAAATATCTAGTAAAAACAGATTGAGAACCGGTATTTTTATATTTCCTAAAAAGTCTGGACTTTACATTTCTTAAGTGTGTCAACTCTTTGCTAAACCAAGGTGATTTATTGGAAGTGGACGGATAGTACCACGGAACACAGATCTCCGGCTTTAACCAGGTTTCTGTGAACACAATAATATGAGATGCAAAGGAAAGGCTATCGGAATACAATTTAGTAAGTTTGCTGCGCAAACCTCTTGCATTCTGATAGGAAAGTAGGAGGTTAGAAGTTAGTTTTTTGAAATTGGTACACTGGTTTGGCCTCGACTAGGAAGTTTTACTCCCACGGGCCCCTTCTTCTTTATCTTAGCCTCGAACTCTTTTACAACCATATTATCCGCCCAAAAGTCGCCCGAGCATATGGCTTCAAAAAGCTCGTTAGGGACAGTTATCTTAAAAGATGAAATGTCTCTAGCATAAGAAAACTTAAACTTTTCCACCTTTACACTATTACAATCGGCTTTAGTTTTGTCTTGTATATAAGACAATACATCAGAAGATGTTTGATCAGGGGAAAGCCGAGAAACGAAAATTTGTTATTTGAGTGGAACCACTGAAAGGGATTTTGGTGGAGCAGACATTGCTTCTGCCAAACCAACTTGAGCCGGTTGTCCGGACTCAGTAGTCCCTTGTGGTGGAGATGCTACATTCTGAGAGATAGGTGGATCCACTAATTGTGAAACCACTACGGAAAAATCGTAATTCTTAGAAGTCCCTGGTTGCATGCATTCTGAAACGGATTGTTCGGATACCGAATCTTTTTTTGCTGCCGATTTTAGCAACATTTGAGGGTTTGCTGAAATCGGCTGCTGATTCTAATAGCTTACGACTATTAAACTGCGAGTCCAGCGCAGAGAGGAGATCATCAGCTCGGCGAAAACTATCTCTAGCAACACCGAAACAGCTAATCAGCCCCATCAGGCCGCCTTTGGTTTGGCGCATGAACGATTTCATCTCGTTCGCAACCTCGCACAAGCATCACAACAAAACTGCAAATTGGGCCCCTTTGATAGGTCATCACTTGTCCAGCCAGTAAAACCGGCGCACTTGGTGTGCACCATATTTTCACACAGCCAGCAAGTCATATTCGACTGGTCAGCCCTGATTACGAGGCTGCATTTCTTGCAGAAGCAGACTAAATTTTTATTATTCATTTTATTTATTGGGACCACTGTACCAAGAAAGCGAATTGAAATTTATAAGCGAGCAGTTATAAAGTACCGCAAGAGCGCAGAAACTGCACGCTTAGAACTTTCAAAGCAAAGAGAGCAAGAGAGCGGGAGCGTAACTAAGTTAAAGTGCATGCACAAAAGAGAAAACGGTGTGGATAAAAGAAAAGAAAACACAGATAAGAGTTACGAAAATAAAACAATTAATTAGTATTAAATACAAAGTGCACTCGCGAAGCGAACGGAGTTTAAATTTATGTTTAAATAACACGGAAGAAAATTAAAATTGTTTTGATAACACCCACCGATGGGAATAAACGAAAACAAAATACAAAATTCGAAGCGCAGAAAAAAAACACGACCGTTCACTTTGAAAGTCAGAAACGATGTGCATTTCTTTTGCATTTGTCGCATGCTGAAGCTAGTTGATCACTGTGCGAAACAGCTTCACAACCATTTGCGGACAGTCATTGCTCACAATAATATGAGATGTTCTTTGCCACTTTCTAATTGTTTACGATCCCCTACGCTAAGCATTGCCCTGTGCATTACAGTTCGCTGCCTAATACGTGTGCATGGACCTTAACAATTTATTTATTTGTTTATTTCGCCCTGTGTATTACAGTTCGTCGCCTAATACATGTGACTGGACCTTAACAATTTATTTATTTGTTTATTTTCAACCTGTTGCAACTATCCCATGCTAAGCTTCGCCCTGTGCCTTACAGTTCGTCGCCTAATACATGTGAATGAGTCCTGATAATACTTCTTATTATACCCGTTACTCGTAGAGTAAAAGGGTATATTGTATTCGTGCAAAAGTATGTATGTAGAAGGAAGCGTTTCCGACCCTATAAAGTATATATATTCTTGTTCAGGATCACTAGCCGAGTCGATCTAGCCATGTCCGTCTGTCTGTCCGTATGAACACTGAGATCTCGGAAACTATAAAAGCTAGAAGATTGGCATTTTGCATGTAGATTTTAGGAGTTCCTACGCAGCGCAAGTTTGTTTCAAAATGGTGCCACGACCCCTCTGACGCCCACAAGTCACAAGCTGTGGCCACAGTTTTGATGCTATTATGAAAATTTTTTTTGATATGTATTTGTTTCGTCAATACCTAATGATTGGCCAAATAAAAGTTTGCCACGCCCACTCTAACGCCCAAAAACCCATTAAACGCTTAAGCCTGGCTAGCGCCTACATTTCCGCCTTTCATGGCACAATAGCGCCATCTAACGGATGACTTTGGAACAGCTGGCCAAGGTGCTGAACAGAGTCAACGTTAATTCTCGATAAGGATTTCTATTAAAGGAAAATGCGATGGCTTTCATTTGTCAATACCCAAGAACTATGCAAATCAAATCAAGTTAGCCAAATTGGAGGTGTTCCCTGGGTACCGATTTTAACATAAAAATCGGGAGCTAATTCGAGCGGCGAAAAACATACAAGAAGGCATATTTATATTAAGTTGTTTAGCTGAGTAACGGGTATCTAATAGTCGAGGCACTCGACTATAGCGTTCTCTCTTGTTTTTATTCTGTCTTTGATCCGATCGAGCCAATTTCTCCTTTCTGACATAACTTGACCCACTGTACTAGGTTGCCTTCTGCCGCCACTCGGCTCGACGTTGAACTATTCACAACGCCTCCGACCGCCGACGACGAACACTATCTTTAGCCTACCAAACCGCTCGGTGTGCATCGAACCAACGACAACGGCAACCGTTTGCCGCCTCGACGGCAACCGTCCGCTTGGTCGACCCGCTCTGCGCAGCACCGAACACTCGGCACCCCGACCGTCTACCGGCGCCGCACGACGCTCTCTTGTCATACCGATCCATTGCCAACCGCAACTATTTGTCGAGCCGCAGGCAACCGACCGCTCGATCGACCTGCTCGACACAACCTCGAACCGTCCTCCGACGTCAGAAATCGGCAATTTATTTTAACCAAATTAAAAAAATCTCGCACTTGATTACCATTACTTTTTGATCTTTACTGCCTATCTTCGAATATTAGCAAGGTTATTCTCACCTTCTCACACTATGCACAATTCTTGTTACATTTCCTCTTTTTCCTTCTCTAAACGTGGCTCGACCTCTTTGTGTTTTATTTTATTAATTATTTTACTCTTGCACTTTAATTCCTTCTCCATTTAATAATTTATTATTAATTATTTTATATTTTCCTTTCTGTATCGATTAGTAATTTTATTATTTTGTGTGGGGTAATTCTGATCATTACATACGGTAGGGTGGAGTGGCCCCTCCTTGCTCCTAAATATCCTGTTGGTTGCTCGAGGCTGATTGCAAAAAATTTGCCTCCTCTTCTTGGATATTATGCAGTTGACCGCCTATTGACTGCCTATTTCCCTCTCTCTCTGAATTATTGGCCGAATTGTATGACCGCTTGGAGTTGGTCGAATTATTCGACTGTCTCGAATTATTCGAGTTATATGATTGTCCCGAATAATTTGAATTCCTAGACATTCTTGATTGTCCACTACCTCCATCTCCAGCTCCCTGGATCGCTAACTGACCTTCCCATGGCCTGCTGTTGTTATAGCTGTTGCCATACCACTGCCTGTCGCGATTATTTTGGCCATTATTCCATTTCGTGTTCCTGTTGTAGTAATTACGGTACGGTCTAACATAATTAGAGGCTTCTGACTGATTAATGTTATCTGTCCTGAATGGATAGCCCATTATTGGGTATGGCAATCCAAATCCTGGCCATCCATTCATGGTGGGCATTGAAAACGGCATCTGAAATTGTGGTTGGGTATTTGCAGCCCACCGATACTGCGACCAAGGGCCCGTCTGTGCCTCTGGCACTGGGTTGTTTTCCTAACTCCTGTTTCGGAGCTTCCTTAACCTCTTTGTCCTTTTTACCTGTCATTTCCTGGTCTTCCACTACGGCCCCTGTTTCTTCTAAGGCACCTAAATTCTTCTCCCTGCAGGCTATTTCGTAAGCATTTACTATGTTCGGTACCCCCATGTTTCGAATAGTAACGCCTATAGGACCCTTTAAGGCCGAAACAAAGGCGTTTAAAGCCATATCTTCATACCACTTGATCTTCTCGCTTCTCAGTAGTATGCCCTGTTCGCTGGACTTGACCAGACTCACCAGGGCTTTCTTAAGGGTCATAACCTTTGTATACAGTGCTTCCAATTCTAGCTTCTTCTCCTTAATATGGGTCAGCTCCATAATAAGGTCCTGTTCGGATCTCTTATCCTTGAAATGTGTAACTAGTACCTTCTTAATCTGATCCCAATTGAGTCGAGGCCCTTATCCGCCTCTTCTACAATCTTACTCCTCACCGCTCAAAGGTCTATTACCCCTCCATTCGATCTTTCCTCTCCGTTGATCAGGCCTAGTACCTGCTCCACTGCTCCTATAAAACCATATAATTTACCAGAGTATCCTTCGTATTTTGGAATAATTTCCACCAGGTCTATAACCTTGATGGCCGCTAATACACTCGTTGTGGCCATTGGTGTTGCCATTCTTTCTTCTGTCATTCTAACTCCTGAACTAGCTGTTGTAGTAATCTTGTTTTTTATTCTTCCTTCTTCGTCTACCTACTTTCTGAGTTTATTTTTTCTTTAAAATTCTTACTTCTTAAATATGTATGGTATTTATGTTACTTATAATTTTCTTGATTGTCTACCTCTTCTCTGAGCTTGTTTCAAACTCTTACTTAATACGTATGGTATGTATGTATTGCTGCTTAAAGTTAATTTACTTAAGAATGTGTATCTCCGTGTGAGTTAGTTATTTAGTCGTGTTCTTCTGTAATTTGTGATTTTGCATCGAGTTTCCGTGTTGAAATGGAGCTCTGTGAATTAATTTAAATAAGTAATTTGTCTCATACTTGGATAAAATAGTAAAATGGATCGTAATAATTGTTATTTTGTTTATATTTTTCTCATTTTCATTTTTATTTGCATTTCTTTTGTTTTCTTTTTGCCTGCATTTCTTCAATTTTTTTTTTTCCTTGCATGCTGAAGCTAGTTGATCACTGTGCGAAACAGCTTCATAACCATTTGCGGACAGTCATTGCTCTACGGGTGTTCTTTGCCACTTTCTAATTGTTTACGATCCCCTACGCTAAGCATTGCCCTGTGCATTACAGTTCGCTGCCTAATACGTGTGCATGGACCTTAACAATTTATTTATTTATTTATTTCCAACTTGTTGCAGTCATCCCATGCTAAGCTTCGCCCTGTGTATTACAGTTCGTCGCCTAATACATGTGACTGGACCTTACCAATTTATTTATTTGTTTATTTTCAACCTGTTGCAACTATCCCATGCTAAGCTTCGCCCTGTGCCTTACAGTTCGTCGCCTAATACATGTGAATGAGTCCTGATAATACTTCTTATTATACCCGTTACTCGTAGAGTAAAAGGGTATATTGTATTCGTGCAAAAGTATGTAACAGGTAGAAGGAAGCGTTTCCGACCCTATAAAGTATATATATTCTTGTTCAGGATCACTAGCCGAGTCGATCTAGCCATGTCCGTCTGTCCGTCTGTCTGTCCGTCTGTCTGTCTGTCTGTCCGTATGAACGCTGAGATCTCGGAAACTATAAAAGCTAGAAGATTGGCATTTTGCATGTAGATTTTAGGAGTTCCTACGCAGCGCAAGTTTGTTTCAAAATGGTGCCACGCCCCCTCTGACGCCCACAAGTCACAAGCTGTGGCCACAGTTTTGATGCTATTATGAAAATTTTTTTTGATATGTATTTGTTTCGTCAATACCTAATGATTGGCCAAATAAAAGTTTGCCACGCCCACTCTAACGCCCAAAAACCCATTAAACGCTTAAGCCTGGCTAGCGCCTACATTTCCGCCTTTCATGGCACAATAGCGCCATCTAACGGATGACTTTGGAACAGCTGGCCAAGGTGCTGAACAGAGTCAACGTTAATTCTCGATAAGGATTTCTATTAAAGGAAAATGCGATGGCTTTCATTTGTCAATACCCAAGAACTATGCAAATCAAATCAAGTTAGCCAAATTGGAGGTGTTCCCTGGGTACCGATTTTAACATAAAAATCGGGAGCTAATTCGAGCGGCGAAAAACATACAAGAAGGCATATTTATATTAAGTTGTTTAGCTGAGTAACGGGTATCTAATAGTCGAGGCACTCGACTATAGCGTTCTCTCTTGTTTTTATTCTGTCTTTGATCCGATCGAGCCAATTTCTCCTTTCTGACATAACTTGACCCACTGTACTAGGTTGCTTTCTGCCGCCACTCGGCTCGACGTTGAACTATTCACAACGCCTCCGACCGCCGACGACGAACACTATCTTTAGCCTACCAAACCGCTCGGTGTGCATCGAACCAACGACAACGGCAACCGTTTGCCGCCTCGACGGCAACCGTCCGCTTGGTCGACCCGCTCTGCGCAGCACCGAACACTCGGCACCCCGACCGTCTACCAGCGCCGCTCGACGCTCTCTTGTCATACTTTTGCACGAATACAATATACCCTTTTACTCAACGAGTAACGGATATAAAAATGAATAGTTATTTTTATACCCGTTACTTGTAGAGTAAAAGGGTATATTGTATTCGTGCAAAAGTATGTAACAGGTAGAAGGAAGCGTTTCCGACCCTATAAAGTATATATATTCTTGATCAGGGTCACTAGCCGAGTCGATATAGACATGTCCGTCTGTCCGTCTGTCCGTCTGTCTGTCTGTCCGTATGAACGCTGAGATCTCGGAAACTATAAAAGCTAGAAGATTGGCATTTTGCATGTAGATTCTAGGAGTTCCTACGCAGCGCAAGTTTATTTCAAAAGGGTGCCACGCCCCCTTTAACGCCCACAATCGCTTATATACGATTTTAAAAATTTAAATATTTCGGAAAAGTAAAAATGCAGTTTTATTGTGTTTATCAATACCTATCGATATGTAGAAGAAATTTTTCAAATCGGACCTTTCGTTAAAAAGTTATGCGTGATCAAAGTTTCTATCTCCATCTCCCTCGCACTCCCTTTACCTGAGTAACGGGTATCTGATAGTCGGGGCACCCGACTATAGCGTTCTCTCTTGTTATTCTTTGGAACACTGTCGCAATGAAAATTTAAAGACCTGATCATAAATATAGCCCCCAATGATTTTTGCCACCCACATAAAAATATAATATTGTTTCCTGTTTTGTCTCATTTGGGTGTATTTTGTGTTTTATCATTCTTTTTTTTAATTTTAGCTTATTCTATCTTATTTTTTTTCAAAAATCCAGCTTATACGGAGGCTCATTCCTAACACTTTCTCCTGCAGTTCGTCCTGTTTGCCAAGGCGGTGCTTCATACAAGTCATTTAGAGAGCGTAAGATGCGCTTGGAGTTCAAATCCACCCTTCGCGTGAATACCCTTAATGTAATTACCATTTGCTCATTTGTATCAACTGACTCCAACCAATCGTCAATGAAAGTGTTTCGGTAAATTGCTTTCACTGCTTCTGTATGACTTTCACCAAATCTGTCTGCACTACGTCTCAATATAGAGTTGGCAAGTGTCGGCGAGCATGCAGCGCCGATTGTCATCACCTTAATTTGGTGAAACATATTCCGTATATCGCCTGTCAGCACTCCCATCAAGGACATAACATATCTGGTGCTTTTCAAAGAGTGTCGATTAGTGATTGCGCTGCCGCTTCCTAAACTGCACGGTTTGTAACCGTGTTTATAGGAAGATACCAAGAACGGACTGTTTGACAACTCCCATTTTTCCAGTTTGCGAATGTATCTCTTCTTCTCGTAGTGCTGCGTGGTATTATTCAAAATCGTTTTCAGCTTCGGATCTTTTAAGATTTTCGTACCAAGGCACTTGAGCCTTTTGAGAGATTTTGAGATTTTGTCGTACTTCCACAACACACGGTCTCCCAGCGACTTTCCTTGGAAATGTACTTTGTAGTTACCTCCATTATCTTTAGCGCTTGTTAGATCGCAACGGTTTTATAGAAACACTCACTCCGAATGACTCCAGTGAGAAGAATGCCTTCATAGCTTCGTCAAGTTTCCGCGTACCGCAAACTGTGGTGTAGTGGCAGATATGGAATACATGGAGTGGCGTGTAATTTTCCGGTCCTTGGTGGCCGTACGCAGCCCATCCTAATTTACATCGATCGGCAATAAGATAGTCATTTTCAGCTTGACGTTCCTCCAGCGGCACACTGATCTTAATGTTTTCTAGTCCGATGATAATTTGAGCCTTAACATCTTTGTATGTTGAAATCGGAACCGTTCTCAAGTGCTGACGTTCAACGTCCGATGTTCTTTTAGTGTCTAATCTACGATGCTTTGTAATGGAAGATCCAAGTTGCTTACAGTGCACGCTTTTATCTCTCTCTGCTGAGTGACATTCATAGGGTGCAACCATCGTTGCGCACATCGCCATTCCAAAGAGTCAAAAATTGGCGGCACCAGCTGCTAAGCTATATCTACCCCAAGCCAGCTTAAGATTACTTGGCAACTTAGCAAATAAATCGCTTGACAGAGAAGAATCATTAAGGTATATCTGTAGTCCTACTGACATCATTGTTGACATTGGGACAATAATAGTGGACTGCCAGCGCCAGTCGAATCACGGATTCCAAATTGTTGGGTTTGATGGACGTCTCTTTTTTTAGATTCCGTTACAAGCTAGCATGCACTATTTCTGAACGCCCATTCAACATCCTTAGTTCCAATATCATAAGGTACCATAGCTGGGACCATAAGCTTTCCCCGCACAGCTTCCAGCGCAGATCCTTTCAGGCACTTCTGGAGTATGATCATATTTTCTTCTTTGATAAATCCACATATCTCGGTTGATTTTTCATAATTATTTATAAATAAAAGCCACTCTTCTGCCTTTTCGGTGAAAATTGGCAAGTCCCGTGATATGATGCGATGCAACTTGAGCTGGCGTCAAGGGGGTCCCGATGATACTACGTGTGGAAGCTGTGTGCCGGCAAGCTGTGGCATATATGTTCCTGTTCCAACGTTATCAGCATTAAGACCAGAATTATAAACAAATTTAGGCTGTGGTACAAAACCGAGCCCATTGGCTGGCGAAACGATATTGGTGCATTGTTTGGTGGTATGAATCCGATAGTGTTACATGACCTGCATTGTTTCTCGAAGATTCGCATAAATGCGTTCGGTATAAATTAAGGCGCCTCCCTGCTTTTCGTTGTGCGTGCATTCTCAAGCAACACAAACTGCTCCAAGTGAATCACAGTTTGTCTGGGCACATTTTCGTCTTGAAAACCTCTGAATGGCCCAGTGAAGCCGCATCCTGCTTTTCCAAATGAACTGAACTATCGTGTATACACTGTCTTCACTCTCTTACACCCTTGGTAAAAGAATGCTTTTCCGAAAGCACGTGCACCCTTGGTACCGAGATTTCGAGATGGCAAAGTATTTCACTTATTTCAAATAGCTGAAATTTTTATTTAAATTCAAATGAGTTCACAATAGAATTATTAAAATTTGTTCTTACACTTGTGGTTTTCCGCTCTTTAACTTGTAGTAGCATCACTTTCTTCTTCTTACATTGTTAAGTTTTCCAATACTAACAATAAAGAGATGATACTGACTAGCAGTGTTGAACAACTTAACAATGTTTTGAAACTAACAAACTTTGAATTCAAATAAATTGTCTTTTTATTAGCCTCGCAACACAAACTGACAATCATATGACTGGTACTGAGTTATGGGACCCTGAGAATTATTGCAGGGCCGTTGCGTTGTAGGCGGGTTCTGCTGGAAACCCGAGACAAGCCTCTTGCGAGATGATTTGGGGGCACGGATGTTTTGGTTGCGAATATACCACGGTGCCAGTGATTGTCCTCAGGATTTTCGCTGTATGATAAAAATGTTACCCCATAGCTAAAATCCATTTGTCCAAATAGGTTGTAGAGCAGAACCTAACAGACGCAGGGGCGATTGAATGTTTAATATCCAGTGGAAGATCCTGGCTTTTAGTTTTAGAATCATTCGATGTGTCTTCTCCAGCTTAGTCATCTATCCAGATGGGTACCGAAGTACGTTACTTCGTTGACTCAGGGAATCGGCGTACTATTCAATAATAGTGGATGGCATGTTTGTTGAGAGTAAACGTTATGTGTTTACATTTGTGTTCATTTACTTCAATACGCCAAGCAGATAGTCACATCTTAACTACGATGAGGTGATTGGCTAGTTGTATATAAGACGAACAGAGTAGGCCCACGTGACGATAAAGTAGTTGTCAGATGTTGCAGACTCTGTTGTACAGATACGATAGTTTATGAGTGTATGTAGGCAAGTGTGTTTTGATCTTATGCATGAGGCCATCGAGCCAGACTCGATCGAAAGCTTAAGATACATCGAGGTATATTGCGCTGCAATATTCCCGATTCTCAAAGGCTGTGCGCACTTCTGATTTTATTCTGTTAACTTGTTCAATTGTACCATGTCTTTGACGAAAGCCACATTGATGTACAGGGATGAGATTGTGTGCTTCCAGATATGGTATTACGCGTGTAAAAAGACATTTTTCGAACAATTTAGACAGACACAACATATTGGACTGTAGGATGAAGGAATTGTGTGGTCTTTTCGGGGCTTCGGTTGGGTCTCTTTACCCAGTTCTGGTTGGGTTTCAGCTAGGAGAGCAAATCTGTTCTTATTGGATATCCCGGGTAATTCGTTGTTTTACCACTGTATGTGGCTGATGTGCCAAGGGTCGATTCTGATGGTGGGGGATTTTACATTGAGAACTCTACGCCGTTGGAGTGGGAGTACTCTTTGAGTATCGACTGACAGCATAAGCATATAAAAGAAGTACCCGTCTCTTCGGTACACCGAGCTTATGCGCTCTTTATTTATTTCGTCGGTCATTAAACTTTTAGCGTGGCACTATTATAAAATAATTTGCACTTGATTTAATCGTCTTATTTTGTTTAAGCGATATAACTGCTCGCTACGAGTATCGTGCGGCTAGCTCAGAAGATGTGATTTGTTCGTCCCACCAAATTTATATAAACGTGACCGACCGATCGTTTAGTGAGATTGCAGAGAATGTTAGGATGTATTTACTATCTTTATTTGCCGACTTGGCCAAGTTGGTATCTCAACGCCTTCTCCGATGAGTTGTGGTTGCTCCACCGTCGCTCTCCGCTGCCTTGTTTCGTGCTGGTCCGAAATGCCTCCGTTGTCTTTGGCCTCGGGTCTATGAGGGCCTAGGGTTGCGTTACTGTTCCAAGACTGGGTTCTCAAAGCCTTCTGCCCCTGGAGCTATTCCGGCCGGTCACAGCAGACGCCTACACAGTTTCTACCTGACGATTCAGGCATACGCCGGAAAGCCGCCAATGCAGTCCCCTCGCCTCTTAGCCGTAGACTGAATACGTTTGAGTGTGGCTTGCTTGCTGCTGGGCCTGCGATGACTGCTCGTCGTTTCTTGGGTCCTCGATGTTCTTGCTCTGCTTATGGCGCGATATCCTGGCTGTCTGCTTGCTCTTTCGAGACTAGGTGCAACGGGTCTTTGGCTCTCGGGATTTGTAGGACTCTGGCGTTGAACCACTGTGCTCTCGGCACATACGTCTCTCGAGACACCCGTGGTTCGGACACGCGTCCTTCGAGACTAATCGCACCAGGGCCTGCACAATTTCCGCCTGACGGTTCAGGCGTACGCCGAAATTCGTCGAGGCAATTGTCTTCGCACGGCAGCTGGTTCTGGACAACATCCCTTCCGAGCCCATGGTTCTCTATCGAAGGACTCTTTTTATTAAATTCTGCCGGACTCGCCGAGAAATACGGCAAGCTCAAATCGCGACAAGAATTAGAACAAAGCGCCTGGACTTAGCCGCGTGATGCCTCAAGGACCTCAGTTACCTGATTCTCAGCTCGGAGACTTCAACTATAAGACCCAAACGTCTTGATGTAGCGATCTGGCTCCTTATTGACTCGACGCAGATCTGCTTGCTGATGTTGACTTGACTTGTGTTGTTCACTGATTTGCTGCTTGTCTACTGATGGATTGACTCCTTGTGATCGACTGCTCCTGCTTCCTGCGCTTGGCCTGCTAGGGCTGCGTTTCCCGTTATTTCTTGGCTTTTCCTTTTTCGTCATTGCGCACGGCACTATACTAACGTCCAAAGTCCGCCGTCTTCTACCGTTATCCCTTCTCCAAACTCTCTCTCTCCTCGATCTCTCCAAACTCTTTCCAGCTGTATTCTCCAAACTCTCTCCAGCTGTATTCTATAAACTCTCTTTTAATTGTGAGGAGTTATTTAACTCCTCACAGCGTCTTTTCGCCTATTTTGTAGTAAAACAATTTAGTTTTTTTTTTCAAAAAACTTGAAAGTAATTTAAAAGAAAAATCTCCTTAATAGATTAACAACTTTTGAAGTGCGGAAGTTCAATTCTATTTATGTGAGGTCTTTATATATTTTTGTTCAAAATTACTACCGTCTGCCCATGACTCTGGCCAAAGAACAGTAAGTAGTAAGAGTGAGAAGAAGAAGTATTTAAACGATGAAAGTTTGCTTTACGAAAGCAGCGAATACTGTTCTCGCATCTACTGTCAGCTCCAGAGTAGGGTAATAGGGATCCTCCGGTTGTATAATTTGTGAGGAGTTGAATAACTCCACACAAAATATCCGGAAAATAACTGCATGGAGAACCTGCCAGTTGCTACTTACGCAACTACTTCGCGTAGTAACGAAAAGAGAGTTTGGAGAAAGCAGTTGAAGAGAGAGAGGAGAGAAAGTATAGATTAAGAATCCAAAGAGAGTTTGGAGAGATTGGGAGAGACGGAGCGGAGAGAGGAGCCAGAACGAGACAGCACTAGTCAGAGCGAGAGTCCAGAGAGCGCAGGCGTGCCGTGAGCAAGGAAGGAACGGTACAGCGCTGGACTTCAGTGGAGTGCCGTGTGCAGAGGGCGAAAGGTCAAACGGTAAAACCGTGGACTTTGGACCTTGGAGTGGAGAGAAGAAAAGGAGAGCCCGGAGGCCTATATAAGCGGGCCCAGCGCTGGAATCAGGACCAGTCATCAAGCATCAAGCCGCGAGGGAACAACGTCTAGTAAAAGTCAAAGTCAAGAATATTCAACCGTAGGAACCAGCCGGGAACAAGATCGCCACGTCGAGACGTTCGGGACCGAGCAAGTCACCGAATTGAAACACAGGTGGCTGAGTCCTCGAAAGGCAACACAAGGCCAAGTCTGCAAAGGATCAAGATTGGCTGTAATACCGATTGGTCCGACTAAGTTGGCTGTAATACCGGTCAGTTTAGCTGATTGGCTGTAATACCGATCAGGCTAGCTGTAATACCGATTAGTTCAGCTGCGTCGGCCGTAGTACCGATCAGCTGCTCCGGTGATAGACAGACTTGGCCCGGCTCGTCAATACCAGTAGGGTGAGCAGCACGAGCAACGGGCCTCAAGGGAGCGACGTGGACCAAAGCCGCAGCCAGTCGCGCAGGACGACGACGGGAACAAACAGCCAGAGACCGTGCCAAGAGCCGAGCCGCAAGTACGATTGCAACAGTCGGGAGGGAAGGCCAGGGTGGAACGTTCGTCTTTCTCTGGGCGTTAGCTACAGGGACTGCTGAAAGGAAACCGAGTGAGCGTCTAGCGGGACCGGCCGGGACAGAGCAAGGGACAGGAGGTTGCGGCTGGCGTGACGAAGGTCGTGCGAGCGTGGTGCCTGTTCACCCTAGTCTGAGAACGGTGACGCTTCCCTAAGCCCAACGGTCCAACTCCACGCCCTCGTCTACGAGTGGCAGCGAAAGTACTCGGAGCGGCTAAGACAACCAGCAGCGGGGAATCACCGAGCGACGTCGCAGGAGCATCACCAGCACAAGATATACACCAATATTGTAAACCAGAGCCGTAAATAAACGCCTCATCAAGAATTCTGAAGTGTTGTTCTGTTAATCGGGCGGTCACGTTTAATATAAATTTGGTGGGACGAACGCACAAATTCTACTGAGCTAGCCGCACGAACTTCGTAGCGAGCCAAACTTAAAAATTTGTTCGTTACATCTGGCGCCCAAAAACGTGATTGTCCCGGCAGTAAATACACAAAACACCAGAATGGGGAGAGGTTGGATCTACCGCCTCAAGAAAGAGGATTTCACCAAAGTGGCACAAAGGCTACGCATTTCCTTGACGGGTAGAACTGAAGACATGCGGAAAGCCTTGGTGGAATTCTACAACGAGACGGAAAACAATCCAGAACTCAAAGAACTCTGGTCCGAACTAGAAGCTATGTACCCAGAAAAACCAGGTCGCGAATGGTCTTTTAGATTCGAGGACACAGAGAAACCTCTTGATTTCTTGGAACTAGTGGAATGGTCCGCGAGCACATACGGTTTGGACTTAGACATGGTACCGCGAGCAATGCCAGAACTACTACAAGGCAGAGCATTAAAGTGGTTTATCTCGAACAACCAGCACTGGAGAACGTGGGGAGACTTTATTGAGAGTTTCCAAACGTTCTTTCTGCCCAGAGGTTATTTGGCGAAACTAGAGGACCAAGTCAAAGCTCGGAAGCAGGGATTCAGAGAGCCGTTCAAGGATTACAAGGTGGACATGCAGACCATGATAAGGCCACTCGGGTACAGTCCGGAGAAAGTACTCGAGGTCATAAAGGAGAACAGCACACCTGACCTACGAATTTCCCTCCGAACGTACAAGATCGACGACCTGGAAGCCCTCATGATCCTGGCCACAGAATACGAAGAGATCGAAAAGGAGCGGGAAATGATCTCCCAGGAAAATAAGTTCAGCAGGACAAAGACGACAGTCCCGTCTCTGGTGACATGTAGAAGATGCGAGGATACTAGCAGGCAAGGCAGGCCAGCCGAAACATCGCGAAACACGCAGAAAACAGAATATCAAAGGCAGCAGACCAATACTCTATGGAGACCACCAAACACTACCCAGAGACCACAAAGCGCGACAACAGGAAACAACCAAGCCGAGGAATACGACGATTCGCACGCATCGTTAAGCCACTCACAGACCTACTCCGCAAGGGCGTAAAATGGGTATGGACGCAATACCATCAGCAGGCATTCGAGGAGGTGAAGGCGAGACTGGTGTCTGACCCAGTATTAGCGTGTCCAGATTTTGGAAGAACATTCATCCTGCAAACAGACGCCAGCGAATACGGCATAGGTGCGATTCTGACACAGAACACGGAAGACGGCGAGAAAGTTATCTCATACTCCAGCCGGACGTTAAACGGAGCCGAGAAAAACTGCTCTACAACGGAGAAAGAGTGTTTGGCCATTGTCTGGGCAATCAGAAAACTAAGGCCCTACCTGTAAGGCTACCACTTCAAGGTGGTAACAGACGCGCTGTCCAGACAGCCGATGCCGGAAACCCTCCGGAGAGCAAAAGAGTTGGTGCAAAATTTGGAATGTAACTGGATCAGGGACATGCGCGAGAAGATAAAAACACACCCACAGAAATTCCCGGACTATGTGTTCGACGGCGAAACGCTGTACAGGCAGATCCCACACAGAGCAGGCAACGAAGATGTGGTGGCCTGGAAGCTGTGCGTTCCCACTGAGTTAAGGGAAAAGGTCCTACAAGAAAACCACGACACCCCAGCCGCCGGCCATGTAGGAAGCCGAAAGACGATTGCCCGTCTAGCTGCCAGATACTACTGGCCAGGAATGCAAAGAGACGCGAGAGCATACGTTCGGAAATGCGAAAAGTGCCTGAAATTTAAGCCAAACCAGAGACAGGCGGCGGGTAAGATGCTGGCACAAGTCCCTGAGGAACCATGGGCAACGGTGTGCGCGGATTTTGTTGGGCCCCTGCCAAGATCGAAGCACGGTAACCAAGTGTTGTTGGTTCTAATCGACCGTTTCTCAAAATGGACAGAATTAGTGCCATTATGAACTGCTACAGCAGAAACCCTGCAAAAGGCGTTTAAAGAACGGATAATTGCACGATTTGGAGTTCCAAAAGTGGTGATTACAGACAACGGGGTGCAGTTTGCCAGTCGGGCATTTAAGAAGTTTCTTCACGACATGGGAATAAAACAACAGTTCACAGCACCATACACTCCTCAAGAAAATCCCACCGAGCGCGCGAACCAAACCGTAAAAACCATGATCGCACAGTTTGCCGGACAAAACCGAAGGAACTGGGACGAAAAGTGGACAGAGATAATGCTAGCAGTTAACTCAAGCATATCCGAGTCCACAGGATACTCGCCTTCCTTTCTAACGCAGGGCAGAGAACCGCGTCTGCCAAACGCGTTGTACGACAGGGAAACGCTGGGCACAGGAAGGCAGACAGAGTCACCAGAGGGGAATGCCGAAAAACTGAAAGAAATCTTCGAAATTGTCCGACGAAATATAGAAAAGGATCAAGCCAGGCACTACAACCTCAGAAGGAGACGGTGGAATCCACAAATCGGCGATGTCGTCTGGGCCAAGGAGCACCATTTATCTAAAGCGGTAGAAGGCTTCGCGGCCAAACTAGCGCCGAGATATGATGGTCCATATCAGGTAGTCGATTTTATATCCCCAGTAATCTGCAAAATTCGCCACCAAAGAAGCAAGAAGCGACGCACAGTGCACATCAGCGATCTAAAGGAGCAGGAGAAGGCACACGAAACGGAAAGTGGACAAACATATCGTTTAATCGTCAAGCAGAACAACAAGTGTCCAAGACTGCGTGGGACAGGAGCAACCGTTTAATCGTCAGGCCAAAACCGGAATCAACGGAGCACGCCACACACGAACAAGGGCTCTAATCATGCCACCATACACCCAAGTCAACGACGAACAAAGGATCGGAATTGCGAGAATCCGTTTAATCGTCAGGACTAAGCCGGAGTCAACGGAAAGGGATGTGGGCAGACAGACAAGATATCGTTTAATCGTCAAGCGATGCAGAACAACAAGTGTCCAAGACTGCGTGGGACAGTAGCAACCGTTTAATCGTCAGGCCAAAAACCGGAATCAACGGAGCACGCCACACACGAGCAAGGGCTCTAATCATGCCAGCATACACCCAAGCCAACGACGAACAAAGGATCGGGATTGCGAGAATCCGTTTAATCGTCAGGACAGAGCCTGAGTCACCCGTCGCGGAGCAAGGACGGTCGGAGGCTAGGCTGCTGCCTATCTTCCGGCCCATCCAAACCCCGCGACGCGGTGCCGAGGACGATGGAGCTCGCACGGAGCCCGAGCCCATAGTCACCTCGGATGAGAGCGGGCCGAGGACCCGGTCAAGGAGAGGCGGGAATGGCGCCTAAAAAGGGCCAGGGATCCTCAGGTCGACGCAATCCCGCCGGGACACACCCGAACTTTTAAGGGTGCGGCGAAGAGGCCAAGGGGCACCGGAAGCACCTCGTTGGAGATGGTGGAGGCGAGAGTCAAGATGCTGAGGGACGAGGTCGAGAGGATGAAGACGATGAGGGCCCCATACGAGGACCGCAGAGCGGTTGAGGAAGACCTGGAGACAGCGCAGCGTGAATGGGAGTGGGTGAAGCAAGCCGCCGCTGAAGCCATCGTGCAGGAGGTGTATCGCCTCAAGCAAGGAGAGGAGAAAGCCCGGAAGGAGGCGGAAGTCGAGGAGGCCAAGAGAAGGGCGGAGGAGGAGAAGCGGGGCCAGGACACCGAATGGCAACAGCGGCTGCAGATGTGGGAAGAGGAGGAGCGCCAGTTGTGGTCAGGTGAGGTCCTGGTGGAAGAGGTGCCCTTAATCCCAGGAGGGATGCAGGGAATTCCCCCGACTCCCCGAGCCGGCGACATCGGAGGTGCCAGTCGTGGACACGAGGCCCCGAGCCGGTGGGTCCAAGCGGATGGATGGGTTTCCCCCCAATATCCAAACCTACATCCCCAAGATTGGCACGAGCCACCTCCGACCCCCCGCCCGCAAGAATGGCCGGAGGATGACGACCGGGATTCCGCTCCCAGCCCCCCACCACGTCAACAGGAGGCGGAGGCCCCACGCCCACCGAAGTGGACCCCGGCCCGACCGCCCACGCCCCGGTATGACCATGAGGTCCGAGGAGAGGAGCCAGAGGACAGCAACCGGGATACCGCTCCCAGCCCCCCTCCACGTCATCCAGAGGCAGAGAACCCGCACCCACCGAAGTGGACTCCGGCCCGACCGCCCACGCCTCGGCATGGCCAGGAGGTCCGAGAGGAGGAACCGGATGATCACGCCGAGGAGGAGACTCCCAGACCAGGAGGAGGAGAGGAGCAGTGGCAGAACTGCCGCACGGAGAACCCGCAGGCCCACGTCGCACATGCATTAAATGCGTTTGTGGCTGGCGGAATCCAGTGGCGGCAACACAACGTCACGTGGACCTGGCCTGCCGGCGACAAGGCGAAGGCCACGGAGGAGACAGAGACCCCAGCGTAGGACCCTCAAAAATCAAATCTGCGGAACCCAAGGGTACGCCGCGAAGACGCCGGGTGGTTGCCGCCGACACCGGGGCCGGGAGATGTCCTGGAGAAAGGGCCATGGGTATGGCCGACACCTACGGGCAACCCGAGGCCCAAACTCCAGCGGCAGGTCTCCGCCCCAGAGGAGCGCGGCCCAGTGGTCAGACCTGCATTGGTGCGAATGGCATCCCGGACGGAGGGCGGATCCTGGCAGGACATCGCCGAGGAGGAGTGGCCAGCTGGCCTATTGGAGCAGCCGATAGGCTACATCCGTTTGGCGGCCTCAGGCCAAGTTAGCGTTCGCCGTTTTGATTGCTAGCCGTAAAGAGAAAAAAAATAATAAAAAAGGAAAACATTCAAAAAAAAAGACATGTAAACACTGACACTGGGACTTAAAACGCGGACAGAACTAGCACAAACACTTAAAATGATAACACCATAAAAAGTTGGGAGTTTATTTTGCAAAGCAGTTCATCTTGTACCGCAGTTCTCTGGCCGGGGTAGAATCTCAATCGGGGCCAAGGAACCTATACAAGAAATTTATATAGAAGGGTGGGACCTGTAGTAGGAATTTGCATGGGGAGGCTGTAAGGTGCCCGGATACGAATGCTCTTCGACGAGGTAGTCGATCGTAAAGGGCCGTTTCCACACAGGTTCTAATCCCCGAGTATGTCTCTACGCGCGAGAGTCATCGGTCGAATCGATCTGAACACGAGGTTGACGACAAGGCATTTATTAGAGCGCAGCCTAGCGGCCTGCAGTGGGAATAGGGTCGACCACACTGCTTGGTGCGAAACCCGGGGAGGATCCTGTTTGAGGCGCCCCCTGGTGATAGAACGAGGTACTCAGTGGGTGATCGCACTGCTTGGTGGGGAACTTGGATGAGATCCGTCAGTAATGCCCTCCGGTGGCGGAACGAGACACTAAAAAGGACGATCGCACTGCTTGGTGGTGAATTTGGATGACTCCGATTGGAGTTGATTGCGTGGGCTATGGGGAGGGGAACTCTGCTGGGCATGAACGGCGGGGCCGCCCACTCCGGATATACTCGGAGCCTACGGGTGTCTACACTCCGGATATACTCGGAGCCTACGGGTGTCTACACTCCGGATATACTCGGAGCCTACGGGTGTCTACCCTCCGGATATACTCGGAGCCTACAGGTGTCTACCCTCCGGATATACTCGGAGCCTACGGGGGTACTACACTCCGGCTGGGCTCGGAGCCTACGAGGGTTCTAAGGAGGAAGCTCTCGGCCGAAGTACGTCGTGTGGATGCGAAACCAAACACGCGTCGTAGATCGGGCTCGAGAACGGGTGGGGTTAGAAGGAAGGGAAGTGTACTGGTAAAGAAATAACACGCGGGGTTTTGGTTCTTCAATTTCAAGCTTATATTTGATAGCTATTGAAAGTAGTTCCCTGGCTGCTGCCCTCACAATGGGTGTTCTGGCTTACGTGTAACTTCGAGGATGTTAGCTGGTGTGGCGCGGATGAACACTGTGACTCTCAGGTTAGGCGTTTGGCTTCTGAATCCCGTGTCGGAGGGTTATTTGTGCACACGTCCACTCGCGGTGAAAAGTCGAAACCAAAAAGACCGGGTCAGATTTCAAGCGATCGCACTTCAGCTCGCGTCATGTTCTCTGAACCAGTTCCCTGTTATCGACCGTGATATCGATCGCACCGCCCCCTCACGAGTGCGATAGCGGGTTAAGGGGGTTCTGCCCGGGGTGCGTGTCTCGGCTTCAAATGTAAACACCAGCTTAATTAGTTTCTCCTTAGACTCCTATTACTTATATTGATAACATAGGTGGACTCCGTGTCCAAATCTTAAAGCTAATTCTAATACTATATTAAATACTATATAGTGGACTCCGATCTTCGGCACCATTAAAGGAAATTTGTACGCCCTCAGATTTAGGGCGTTACAATCTGAAAACAAAAAAAAACCCAATCAGTTGAATGTCAAAAGAAAATCGCAGGCACAAACTCACATGTACATTAAAGAATGGTGGAGAGGGGTAGCGGCTGAAACGCGGGGGGGGGGGCCGTGGCGGCGGTCAATCTAGGTATGTCCCAGGTAATCTTCTTTGTTATCTCCTTGGGAAAGCCGTTCATCTGGAAAGGCACAAACTCACGTGTACTTTGGCACGATGGGAGGGGTAGCTGCTGAAATGCGGCAGTCAAGCCGTTTTTACCCTTTATCCTCTCTCTTTCCATCTCCGCTCATAGGCGAGGGCCACAGTCCAAGGGCAAGTCAAGGGAAAGGGGAGGTTTAAAGAGAAAGCAGGATGAGAGAAAGGGGAATTGGGAAATTAAAGAGAAAACTTACCAGCGAGAAAATTTCTGCTCGTCACCATGTGCATAGGAAAGGGGGCGCCAGCGATATTGGGCGGTCGATTGGCACTATCGTATGATAGCCGATCGATAGGCAAGAGACATTGGAATCATCGGCATATGGGAGGCACACTAATAAACATCGCGATGATGAGATGGCAACGATATTTCAAGGTAGTATCGATTTGCAAGTCACGTTATCGATCGCAAAGTATTGGTGTGACCCAGACGAACCAAAGGAGACCGCGAACCAGGTGGGAGCGGGATATTTAAAAATCTCAACGGCAACATCGGGATTTAAGGAAGCATACATCGACGAGGGAAGCTTCGTGGGAGAAAGTCAAGGAGTACGGATCGGCGCAGTATAACTCAACAAGGAGCTGTTGGCGTCGATGGAAGGATCAATAAGACTCAAAGGCAATAAGGATACCCAGGATAAAAGCCGGCGAGGAACAACGAGAATTTGTACGTCTAAGGATGGAACCAGAGCGGGAAGAAGAGCGAGAGGACTCGAAGGCTACAAGGATACACAGGGTAACAGCCGGAGAGGAGGATCGAGCTCACTTTCGTTATCCGAAGAAAGGGGGGAATGTGAGGAGTTGAATATCTCCACACAAAATATCCTGAAAATAACTGCATGGAGAACCTGCCAGTTGCTACTTACGCAACTACTTCGCGTAGTAACGAAAAGAGAGTTTGGAGAAAGCAGTTGAAGAGAGAGAAAGCAGCTGAAGAGAGAGAGGAGAGAAATTATAGAGTACGAATCCAAAGGTAGTTTGGAGAGATTGGGAGAGACGGAGCGGAGAGAGGAGCCAGAACGAGACGGCTCTAGTCAGAGCGAGAGTCCAGAGAGCGCAGGCGTGCCGTGAGCAAGGAAGGAACGGTACAGCGCTGCACTTTGGACTTCAGTGGAGTGCCGTGTGCAGAGGGCGAAAGTTCAAACGGTAAAACCGTGGACTTTGGACCTTGGACTGGAGAGAAGAAAAGGAGAGGCCGAGGATTAACGGGACCCGGAGGCCTATATAAGCGGGCCCAATACCGATCAGGCTAGCTGTGCCGGCTGTAATACCAACCAGTCCGGCTACATTGGCTGTAATACCGATTTGTCTAACTGTGTGCGACTAAGTTGGCTGTAATACCGGTCAGTTTAGCTGCATTGGCTGTAATACCAATCAGGCTAGCTGTGCCGGCTGTAATACCAACCAGTCCGGCTACATTGGCTGTAATACCGATTAGTTCAGCTGCGTCGGCCGTAGTAGCGATCAGCTGCGCCGGTTATAGACTGACTTAGCCCGGCACGTCAATACCAGTAGGGTGAGCAGCACGAGCAACGGGCCTCAAGGGAGCGACGTGGACCAAAGCCGCAGCCAGTCGCGCAGGACGACGACGGGAACAAACAGCCAGAGACCGTGCCAAGAGCCGAGCAGCAAGTACGATCGCAACAGTCGGGAGGGAAGGCCAGGGTGGAACGTTCGTCTTTCTCTGGGCGTTAGCTACAGGGACTGCTGAAAGGAAACCGAGTGAGCGTCACCCTAGTCTGAGAACGGTGACGCTTCCCTAAGCCCAACGGTCCAACTCCACGCCCTCGTCTACGAGTGGCAGCGAAAGTACTCGGAGCGGCTAAGACAACCAGCAGCGAGGAATCACCGAGCGACGTCGCAGGAGCATCACCAGCACAAGATATACACAAATATTGTAAACCAGAGCCGTAAATAAACGCCTCATCAAGAATTCTGAAGTGTTGTTCTGTTAATCGGGCGGTCACGTTTAATATAAATTTGGTGGGACGAACGCACAAATTCTACTGAGCTAGCCGCACGAGCTTCGTAGCGAGCCAAACTTTAAAATTAGTTCGTTACAAATTATTGATGTTTTTAATAGACAAACGCATTCTATATTCGAAACAAAACACAAGTCAATTAACCGTTCTAAGGAATTTGTAACATGGTTTAATTGGGATAGCGCAATGTCAAGCAAGCCGTCAATAAAGACATGCTGCGCTAAAGAAAGTAAAATATTAGAGTTTCCATCTGGGGACCATGTCGCACTAGGTATATTTAAATCACCTAATACTACTAACTGATCTCGTTCTGACAGTTTTTGGAAATCGACTGGATAACGGAAATCTGATTCGCGTAAATTGGGAATTCAGATGATGTTGGGATATATAAACAAGTTAGCACCGGCCAAACGTCCCCTTCCCTTCACCCCCTCTTGACCCCTACGATACCGGACACCGCACATTTCTCATCACCGCTCTCGGCCATCCACAAGCTAGGGCCCACTCCCTTCACCCCTCTCGGCCTCACAAGGACAACAAACATTTATGTAACCACAATCTCAAGTGGCTAGAATAATGCTGTCACGGAAGAGCACACACCGCTAGCTACCCCAGCTATATCTGCCGCTACCCCTACCATTCGCTGGGCCCGAACAGACATACAGCGCTACATAAATACTTCTAGTCGACAGCAATCAAGACTCCACCTCCCCGTCTGGACTGACGATCAAGCCTGTAAATTATGTACTTACACGGAAAATTTTCGGAGCTAAGAATATCCGGCTATACATACAATAATTTAATGGGAAGGAAAAACTATCCGAGTACAATTTAGTCAGCTTACTAAGAAACCCTTTTGTATTCTGATAGGAAAGAAGAAAGGAGAAGAATAGTTATTTGGGGAAGAATAGAAGAGGATGTGGAGGGCGCTGGGGATGGTTCTTTAATGGTATTTTTCCGGTACCGGGCTCAGCTAGCATGCGTATAGTAAGCTGTGATTCAAGCGCCACGAGCAAGTCCGCATTTTTACGGCAGTTGCGGATTAATTCCGTAATAACTGCTTTTTGTGAGCGGTCTAATAGATATTTTACTGGTTCTCATATACGATGCGCTCATCGCACTAGTAGAGTAGGCCATTCGTCTTATCGATGGCATTGCGAACCAGGCCAGAAGAGCAAAGACACTTTGCGTGATAAATTTTACCACATGGATGTCAGGGAATACTCTGCTGCCCACCCGAGATAACTTTCTTGCAATTTTTCAATGAACAGAAAGCCATTATCACTCGGACCACTGCGCACTATAGCGGACATTAAAAATGAAAAGCGCTCAAGAACTTTTTGATGAGAGAGAAAGGAGAGCGACAGAGCGCGAGCGAAACACCGATTAACTTTGATATTAAGGACCTCGAAATGAGATAGAACGAAAAAAGAGAGATATACCGTTTAATTCCGGTATTAGACACCTCAAAGAGATATTACCGTTGGAGTGCGTGCCGTTCCAACATCGCCCAGCGAAGAAGAAAAAAACTTAAAAGAGAGGCAATAGGAAACAATAACAACAAACCAGCACCAAAATAATGTTTAAAACGTTTTATTTTTTTAACACAATTTGTTAAAGGCACTTAAAAGTGTAGGAATGTTAAACAAAAACACGACCGTTCACTGTCAAGAGCGACAGATTGAATGGGGAGGATTGAGTAATTACTGTATTTGATAATGTCGCTCGAATCAATGGTTTAAGCCAAGGAAAATATGGAGCCACAATAGGGTTTTTGACATTGTCATTGTCACAGACAGCTCTCTGGCCGGAAAAGTTAAAGACCAGAAAACTTTTTGTAGAAACAAATCAGGTTTAGTGTCTTCCGTAAGTTATTTTAACGAAAAAACGTAAAAGGATTCTGTAATAGTGCTGTAGGGCACCGGATTACTTCGATTGAATCAATTAAACTTAGCTGTAAAATGCCTTCTCTTCTTCTTGCGGTTGATCAGGTAAACAGATTCAGTCCTCAGATTTAGTTGCTCAGCAAACAGATGTAGTCCTTAGATAAATAAAAAAAAATCTTATGGTATTCACTTAGGCAATAACTTAGAAAATGAATAGGTAAACAAAATAGGTGGAAAAAGAAAATTAAATTATTATTATTCAGCATTATTTGTCACAAGTGAAATTGGTAAATACATCGGATAACACCCATTATTGCCCTAAATAAGAAATCGTGCTGAAAGCTACTTTCACTGTGTCTGAATATTTCTGACGGCTTGGCTGACTTTCTTGGTAGGCTTGTGACGCTGCGCGCACAAAAACAAGGTATAAATAAAAAACGCGCGGAGGGGCACACTAGACCAAAAGAGATGGTCACACTTGAACCGGCAAATCCCACACAGGCGGCGGGCACACTTGATCTCGCCGAGCCCTATATAAGACGGACCACGGGCCAAAGAAAGGCACTTAGCAGCCAACCGTCTAAGGGTACAGAGGCAACTCCCCAGTGGTGGTAAGCAGCAAAGTCATCTTTTGGTGGACTAGATCATTCGATCCAAGTCCGCTTATACATTGTAGTTAGTTCCCGTAGTACATCCTCCTCCCCTCAACCTTCCCGGCTTGCCGGTCCGAAGGTATCCCTAGGAGACGTCTGATTTCAGGATCAAACCTCCTAACGGCACTGTTCACCAGCCGAATTCTCTCTTTTGTGGCTGACTTCAGGGTCCCCAAGCAACTCTCTCTCTCTTGTGGCTGACTTCAGGGTCCCCAAGCAACTCTCTCTCTTGTGGCTGACTTCAGGGTTCCCAAGCAACTCTCTCTCTCTCTCTTGTGGCTGACTTCAGGGTCCCCAAGCAACTCTCTCTCTATCTCTCTTGTGGCTAACTTTAGGGTACCCAAGCAACTCTCTCTCTCTCTTTTGTGGCTGACTTCAGGGTCCCCAAGCAACTCTCTCTCTCTCTTGTGGCTGACTTCAGGGTCCCCAAGCAACAAATCCTCTCTCTTGTGGCTGACTTCAGGGTCCCCAAGCAACTCTCTCTCTGATTGACTGACTGATTATATGGGTCGATATGCTTGAATATTCTCTCGGCCTTTGAACAAGGTTCAACCATCGCTGACATAAGTAAAACCCTTTCGGGCTTTTCCAAATATATTTATTTTAGTGTAGCGACTATAACGAGGATTAAAATTGACAAGGCCAGCATATGCAGCGATATGATGATGCTAAATGGGGTTAAATTGATGCGGCTATATTTAAAGTTCAAGTGCTTTTAGACCAGCTTCTTTTAGTGCTGGTAGTGTTGACACTGCAGTTCGGTAGATGGCGCTACCTAAAACACGATTGTTTGTGGAATATTTCTTTCATTCTTTCTTCCTGTTAGCACTAAGTTTATTAATTTTAATAATATTATTTATTGATTATAATATAATAACTTATATTATAACATTTGAATACCACATAAGCAGTTCAGAAAAATAAGTATTTATTTACCGATTTAATTTGAAGCTTAATTAAGAAATTGCGAGGGTTAGGAGCGATACGGAAATGGAAGGCTGATTGCGAATCAGCGAGAACTCCTTCAGACAGTTTGTTGAAAAAATTCTTTATAAAATATATTCATTACTGGATAAAAAGCTTGGACCAAAAAAAATTAAATTGAACTTCTTAAACTTAAAATATTAATAAAACCAATTTTTTTCCCGATCGTTCCCATGGAACTATATTGTGCAGTCATCCGATTCAGCACATATAATTTCTGCAATATAAATAACTTTTTGGAAAAATATGCGATCTCATCAGTAACGGCACTAACAGCTGGATTAAAAAAGCCTAGTACTCTGATTGAAAAACTGATTCGAAATATTTATTTCACCAAATTTTTCAGATATCAAACAAACTGTTTACTGTTAGTGCTGAAAATAGTAAACAAATCAACAATTCGCTCAATCTAACAAAACCGTATAAAGTCTGCTCTGTAAATACAATCCGTACCCAGAACCGGGTAAGGACCAGCTGTCTACGAAAAGTGTCCGCCAGTTAGAAGCATCTCGACGATCTGAGTACTAAGCTTAAAGCCCGTCAGTGCCGAGCAGAGTCATTAAAATAGTCAAGGCGTTTTAAAATGAATGTGTGTCATTATGAGGTACATTGACAAATTCATTTATTGGAGCTCAGAAAAAGAGAACTATATATGACTATAAACTTTATAATTAAAATATGTTAATCGCACTGATGTTAATCGTGCTGATTTTAACGATTAATTCCTTCTATTATTACTGAAATAATCTTGCAGCTTTTACAAAAGTTAAGGGATAGGTCGATTTACCAATAAATTAGTAGTTCTTAAGACGTTAAAAATTAATATGGGTTGTTATATTTGTATTTCATTTTTAACGATTGTTCCTACGGCAGCTATATGATACAGTCGGTTATATAAAACTAAAAGCGCATTTCTGTAATTTTCAAAAAATTTTATATAGATGTATGTTAAGAAACAACGAAGTTATAATTTTAATTTCTTTTTTTTTTCCAAACATTCCTTTGGGAGCCATTTGACCTTCACTGCGTTGCAATCTTTTGACTGAAATTAAAGGGTATAAATATCTCAAGGGCTTTATAGTCATAGAAATCTTTAATTGAAAAAGCAATCAAAAAGAGGCAATTGGAAAAAATAATTTAGCAATAGGCATCAAACTATTGTTAAAAATACGATTTCGATGACATTTACACCATGTTAGTAGGTTGATAAAAGCTGTGCTCTTTCTAGATATTTTTAAGTGGCTTCACGGAAAATCTTCCTTTTTAATTACTTTTGAACGGAACTTCAAATCTTATTCCAATTATATTATTAACGACGACTGCAATTAAAACTTACACTTTTACATCTCTCTTTCGATTAGTACATACATACATACATACTTCGTTTCCTTTGGAACCTTACAGCAACTTTTTTAGCTTTACACGTCCAGCTCATGCTTACTCGTATGACATGTCGATGTCAAACCTCTTACTACTAGTCAAATCATTTCTCAGAAATTCAAGAAATAAAGAAAGAATCAAGAGCACTATTAAGGATGGTTCTTTTATATGCGAACAAATTCAATTAGAAAGGGATTTCTTCATAACTGGGGGATTTATAATACATGTAATTATAAAAATAATAATAATGTAATAATGTTCCAAAATGTAACTAAAATTCTTCCTGGATTCGAAATTAGAAGTAAACAGATGTAATGGGCAACAGTTCACAGAAAGTTAGGCATGACATAAAAACCAAGGACGAAAACCCTGTATTCTGTCGGGCTTTTAAATTATGTCACACGGATGGGTTCGGATAAAAAACATCAGATCGGTAAACTCAAATATCCCAAAAAAAGACTTCACATAAGAACGCGGCCATTTTCAGTTCATTCAAATGACGCTCGGGCTTGTAAACGCCCCGGAAATTTCCAGTGCGACGCTGTCACAAGGAACTTTAGGTTCCTTTAGACCAGTATGATTTACCAGTCAAATAATAAATCAGAATAGGGAAGCAAAGCTATACCAAATATATACAATGGTAACAATCATTGATCAATTTCAAAAAACCAAATATGAAACTCCTACGTTAAAAACTTTTACTATTAGATTATGACTATAAGGTAGTGTAAAAACCAATTAAGTCGAATAACGTGGTTGCCGGGTAAAAAGTTTTATATTATTCAAAAAAAATCTAAGGCAAATAAATTTTCGATTTAGAGAAAGGAGCCCGATTAAAAAGAGAACTTTTAAAACCAAATAAGATAGTCACGATTTTTTGTTGGCCGAAATTAAAGAACATACAATTATGTCTTTACAAAGTAATCTAACCATTAACAAGTCTTTGATTTATTCAAAATAAATACGCTTTTTGATAAAAAAAAATTTAAAAAAAACTACTACTGTCGTGTAACGGATTAACGTAACGCTCAATGTTATGGCAAATTAAATGTGGTGCCCAGTATTTCAGTGTTTGCTATCAGTATCAGCAATTGTTATCGATGTATGTATGTTATGCCTAGTATCCAGATCGACGAAAACCGTACGCCAGTCATGAGAGAGAGCGAGAGGCAAACAGCTGGCGTTCACTTTTCGTCGGGTCTTTTTTTTACGTCGGTCTCCTGATCGACGAAAAAATACCAGAAAATTCCATAGCGTTGCCAGTCTGCTGAAATGAACTTTGGGTGAACCCTAGTGAAAAGATTAAAAAATTTAATCTAAAGATTAAGATTAAAAAATTTAATCTTTTGGCGTGCTCTACTCACTGAACATTATAAGAAATGGAGGGAAAAACTCAAAAAACTCACAAAAGTCGATTGCAGGTGTTTACATGTGAGGACAAAATAACATTAATACTATCTGGGGTGCCTCTTGTCAGAGCAAAATGTTTTTTAGGTCAAGAATGTAAGAAAAAACACAATAAAAGTGCAGCTATGAACTTTAAGTAAGCAAATAATTATCAGTAAATTAAAAAAACAACTGTTAAATTTAAATTGTATTGTTTTTCAATTTTTTTGTACAGCAACAGACTTGTCTTGCCAAGGTATTTGATAATATCTTTTAAAGGCTTTTTCCCGCAAATACGATATTTGAATTTTAACTGCTTGTCAACAAACCCGGCTGATTGACAGTACGACCGTAGCACGCTTAAATCTGATGAACTCTCAAAATTTTGGTCACACTGGAAAGGTTATAGTTTTTACGCTAGCGTAATCGTTTGTCAATCTGGATACTAGGCTTTAATGAGAAATGCGGTTTGATTTATTCCGATTGGAGAGAGCAAAGAGACTGGGAGGCAAGACTGCGGTATATAAAACTGATTGTTAAAATAATGTTAAAGATATGTATTTCTTATATAGAATAAAACGGCTACTCTACAAGTTTGGCCTGTTCTTGTTTCTGTGTTGGCTAAGCTTCGTTAAAGGCAACTCCCAGGAATTTCCATCGGACGGCGTCAACTACTCCAACAGCTTAGAGCTGCATTAGGTTAATTTGTATTTCTCAATACAAAGGTTTGTTTTCGTTAAACAGAAATCCATGCGATTTCACTTCCGAGTAAAAACCGCAGAAGCAAATCGACCTTAACTTTCAGATTTACCGATTTTAAAACGTATTTTGAGCTGTGAGGAGTTAAATAACTCCTCACAAATAAATGAGAGTTTGGAGGAAAACAGCTGGTGAGAGTTTGGAGGAATACAGCTGGTGAGAGTTTGGAGAATACAGCTGGTGAGAGTTTGGAGAGTTCGGCCGGAGAGAGTTTGGAGAGAACGTGTAACGGTAGAAGGCGACGGACTTTGGATCGAGTGGGGTGCCGTGCGCAAAACCGAAAAAGGAGAAGCCGAGAATTAACGGGATACGCCGGCCTATATAAGCGGGCCGAGCGCAGGAAGCGGGATCAGTCGATCACAAGGAGTCAATCCAGCAAGATCAGTAGACAAGCAGCACATCAGTGAACAACACAAGTCAAGTCAACATCAGGAGGAAGCAGAGCCGCGCCGAGTTAACAGGAGCAAGATCGCTACATCAAGACGTTCGGGACTTAGAGTTGAAGTCGCCGAGCTGAGAAACAGGTAGCTGAGGTCCTTGAGGCATCACGCGGCTAAGTCCAGGCGTTTTGTTTTAATTCTTGTCGCGACGTTAGCTTGGCGTATTGCTCGGCGAGTCCGACAGAAGTGAATAGAAAGAGTCCTTCGACAAAGAACAGTGGGCTCGAAAGGGAAGTTGTCCAGAACTAGCGGCCGTGCGAAAGCAATTGCCTTGTCGAATTCCGGCGTACGCCTGAATCGACAGGCGAGAATTGTGCAGGCCCTGGTGCGACTAGCCACGAAGGACGCGCGTCTGAACCACGGGTGTCTCGAGAGGCGTATGCGTCGAGAGCACGGTAATTCACCGCCAGAGTCCTAGACAGGCAACTGACCGAATCTCGAGAGCCAAAGACCCGCTGCACCTAGTTTCACTAGAGCACGCAGACCACGCCGTGAGCAGAGCAAGGGCATCGAGGACACGAGGAGCAACGAGCAGTCATCGCAGGCCCAGCGGCATACAAGCCATACTACAACACATCCAGTCCACGGCTAAGAGGCGAGGGCGGAAGCGTTCGTCTTGAACCTAGCGTCCTGCCACAGGGACTGCATTGGCGGCCTTCCGGCGTATGCTTGAACCGTCAGGTGGAAACTGTGCAGGCGTCTGGTGCGACCGGCCGGGACATATCCAGGGACAGGAGGCTGTGGCTGCGAAAGGCGTACGCTTTGAGAGCCCGGTGCCTGTTCACCCTAGTCTGGGAACGGTGACGCATCCCTAGATCCTCATAGCCCCGAAGCCAGCGACAGCGGAGGCGTTCCGGAGCAGCGAGCAGCGAGGAAGCGGAGAACGACGGTGGAACGACCACAAGTCTTCAAGGAAGGAGTTGAGACAACCATCTGTCACCATTAGTCCCAGGCCGAGGGACAAGTCGGCGAATAAAGATCCTAATACAAACACCTTAAAATTCTGTGCGTTCTCACTAGACAATCGGGCGGTCACGTTTATATAAATTTGGTGGGACGAACAACACACATCTTCTGAGCTAGCCGCACGATACTCGTAGCGAGCAGACAAATAAAATCGGTTCGTTACATCTGGCGCCCAAAACGTGATTGTCCGGTCGGTGAGAATCAGCAAATAAACAGAAAATGGGGAAAGGATGGATATATCTCCTCAAGAAAGAGGATTTCGCCAAAATAGGCATCAAGTTAGGCATCACTTTGGAGGGAAGAACGGATGACATGAGGAAAGCCCTCTCAGAGTACCTTACAAAGAAACAGGATGACCCAAGAGTAGCAGAGATCTGGGCTAAGCTGGAAGAGAAATACGACGATAAGCCAGGCCCAACAATCAAATTGCTGAACCCTGACGCCGAGGAACTCATAGCAAGTCTTGGAGTGGACAGCATGAAGGAAGCTGGCAGGAGTCGAAACCCAAGCCAAGAAAGAAAATCAGGGCAGCAAAGACCTAGCACACCAGATTATGCCAAAGTCGCAAAGCAAGTGAGAGAATGGTCGTTAAAATTCGATGGCTCAGAGAAGCCACTGGATTTTCTAGAACAGGTGGAATGGTCCGCAAACACGTACGGTCTGAACCTGAACATGATCCCACGTGCAATGCCAGAGCTATTGCAAGGCAAAGCAATGAAATGGTTCATTTCAAACAATAAACATTGGAGAACATGGGGAGAGTTCAGCGAAAGTTTCCAGACGTAATTTCTGCCGAGAGGGTTCTTCTCAGGGGTTTCAGGGAACCGTTCAAAGATTACATGGTGGACATGCAGACTTTGATGAGGCCACTCGGGTACTCGCCAAAGTAGACCCTATAAATAATCAAGGACAACTGCACACCAGACCAGAGAAACTCACTAAGAACGTACAAAGTGGATGATCTGGACACATTAATGATCCTGGCTGACGAGTACGAATAACTGGACAAAGAGCGAGAAGAGTTCAATCACGAACACAAGTTCTCTCGAAACAAAATCGCAGCACCACCACAAACTACATGCAGGAGATGTGAAGACAGCACGGTAAACCAAACACCGTCCGTTGGCCAGTGGACACAGGCCAATATAACACAACAAAGGCAACCAAAGAACACATTATGGAGGCCACCAAACACCACTCAGGTGGCACGCAACCCAATGCCAAGAGTGTGCTGCCAAATTGGCATCAGGAGTGTAGAGTGCTGCCAAAAGGCGGGAAATGGGCAGCAATCCCAGTCGCAGAGAGGCGCACAGGGGTCGCAAAGTTTCTCCTCTCCAAACTAACTGGCAAGTTGATCGAAATTGAAATTGAAAGGCGTCGCATACAAGGCCACAATTGACACCGGAGCAACGTCAAGTTTCATCAATGAGGAGCTAGCGGATAGACTGACTGACACAGGAATGATCACAAGGACAAGACGGCAAGTTAGGTTGGCAGACGGCAGATGCAGCCGGATAAGCTCACAGCTCGAAATCACGGTGAAATTTGGAAACAAACAATTGGAGATGAATCTGCTAATACTTCCAGGAGTAGTGGACGAACTAGTGCTGGGATGGAATTTCCTCACAGGAGTCGGGGCAGAAATAAAATGTGCCGGGCATGAATTGCAAATACCGGCAAGAAAAAGGCACAATGGATGTCTGGAAGAAAGGCAGTCGGTGGCTGTAGATTCACACTTAAGTGATGAAGAGGACATTAAGAAATTCCTCGACAAACAGTTAGCAGATTTCAGCACCATGTCAGGAACATCTACAGTGGCCGAGCAGCAAATCACCATGAAAGACGACAAGCCAATCAAGCAGAGGTATTATCCTAAGAACCCAAGAGTCCAAGGAGAGATCAACGCAAAAGTGGACGAGCTGTTACAAATGGGCTTCGTAGAACATTCAAGAAGTCCATACAGCTCGCCCATCGTGATGGTGAAAAAGAAGACGGGCAAGTGGAGGCTATGCGTGGATTTCAGACAAATAAACGCGAAGTCCATAAAAGATGCCTACCCGATGCCGCGGATCAACTATATCCTGGACCACCTCAGAGAGGCGAAATATATAAGCAGTCTAGACCTGAAAGACGGATATTGGCAAGTCCCTTTGGAAGCAAATAGTCGGCAATATACGGCATTTACAGTACCCGGCAAAGTCTTGTTCCAATGGAAAGTAATGCCTTTCGGACTACATTCAGCATCGGCCACGTTCCAAAGGGCTCTGGATCAGGTAATAGGCCCGGAGATGTCACCATACGCGTTTGCATACCAAGATGACATCATTGTGATCGGACGCACGCCTCAAGGAAGCAAACTTAAGAATAAACGCCGATAAATGCAAATTCTTCAAGCAAGAATTGCTTTACCTAGGACACCGCGTTACTAGCGAAGGGATAGGCACAGATCCCGAGAAGGTAGCAGCCATAGCCGAACTAGAGCCACCGTCGACAGTACGCGAAGTACGGCAATACCTTTTATAGCCCTAAGTGTCTCCGGCAACGGTTGTCGGGATTTTAGGACTTTAGGCGTAGCTTCATGGTATCGACGATTTGTGCCAGACTTTGCGCGTATAGTTAGACCACTGAACGATCTTCTACGCAAAGGCACAAAGTGGACATGGACGCCGGAACACCAACAGGCCTTCGAAGAGGTAAAGGCACGATTAGTAGCCGATCCAGTGCTGGCGTGCCCAGATTTTGAGAAAAGGTTCATCCTTCAGACGGACGCCAGCGACTATGGGTTAGGTGCAATCCTGAAGAGTCAGAGGACGGCGAAAGGGTCATTTCTTACTCAAGCCGGACACTGAACGGCGCGGAGAAAAATTACTCCACTACTGAAAAAGAGTGCTTGGCAATCGTGTGGGCAATCAGGAAGCTGAAGCCGTACTTGGAGGGCTACCATTTTAAAGTGGTTACAGACCACATGGCTTTAAAGTGGTTAAACAGCATAGAAAGCCCGTCCGCAAGGATAGCAAGATGGGCCCTGGAATTACAGCAGTACGACTTCGAGGAAGCGTACAGGAAAGGACAGCTGAACGTAGTGGCAGACGCCCTATCCCGACAACCGTTGCCGGAGACACTTAGGGCTATAAAAAAACCTACCAATAGCTGCAGCTGGATCAGGAGTATGTTGGAGAAAATAAAAGCACAACCACAAAAATATCCAGATTTTGTAATGGAAGGCGAGTCACTCTATTGGCACATTCCTCACAGAGCGGTCTATGAAGATGTCGTGGCTTGGAAACTGTGCGTTCCGCAGGGTCTAAGACAAGCCGTCCTAGAAGAAAACCATGACTCCCCATCCGCTGGCCATGTTGGGAGTAGAAAAACAATAGCACGCCTGGCAGCCCGATACTACTGGACAGGAATGCACAGAGACGCCAGGATCCACGTACGCAAGTGTGAAGTTTGCCTGAAATACAAGCCCAATCAGCTGCATGCTGCAGGGAAAATGCTAACTCAGGTACCAGAGGAACCATGGGCAACAGTATGTGCGGACTTCGTCGGGCCACTGCCTAGATCAAAGAATGGAAATCAAATGATACTGGTGTTAGTTGATCGGTTTTCTAAATGCACGGAAATTGTACCACTACGAACAGCAACGGCAGAGACCCTACAGAAGGCGTTCAGAGAACGCATAAAGATAGTGATAACCGACAACGGAGTACAGTACAACAATTCACGGCACCCTACACACCGCAGGAAAACCCAACAGAACGGGCTAACCGTACGGTGGAGACGATGATAGCTCAATTCGCAGGAAAAGGTCACAGAACTTGGGACGAGAACTGGCCAGAGATTATGCTAGCAGTGAACTCAAGCATATCTGAGTCAACTGGATACTCCCCAGCGTTTCTCACACAAGGCCGGGAACCCCGTTTGCCAAACGCATTATACGACAGAGAAACATTAGGCTCTGGGAGAAACACAGAGACGCCAGATGAGAAGGCCGCCAAGTTGAAAGAAATCTTCGAAATAGTAAGGCGAAATATGGAAAAAGCATCCCAGGACCAAGCCAGACATTACAATCTGAGGAGGAATCAGTGGACACCAGAGGTGGGCAGCATAGTGTGGGCCAAAGAACACCACCTATCCAAAGCAGCCGAAGGGTTTGCTGCAAAACTAGCCCCGAGGTACGATGGTCCTTACCAGGTTGTAGATTTCGTCTCGCCGGTAATCTGCAAATACGCCACACACATTCGAAGAAAGAGCGGACGATTCAAATTGGCGAGCTTAAGCAGCAGCAAACAGAAACGGCACAAGAGCAGACGGTGGACTGAAATAAGTTTATTCTTTTTATTTAGTAGGAGCAGCAAAGTTGCCGCTCCAACGATCAAAATGTCTCTGTCCTTTTACAATATTCTTTAAGTCTAATTAAGGCTAAGTCCCGTAGCTGCGCTGCTCGCAGGCGGCGGCAGAGAGACGGCTATGTACCTATATATTATATGTATTAAATTATGCTCTCTTAAGCTGGAGCGCGAGGGTATATGCATGCACTTGAGTTCGGCCGGCGCGTGTAACAGAATGCTGACACTTGGGTTTTTTGACCGGGCCTTTATGAATGCACTGCAACAAAGTGTTACAGTGTGTTTACAGTAGATATTCAATATATGCGCATACTACATCTCCCTCCTTTTGAAAAATAACTTAATATATTATGAAGTTATTTTATTGGTATATTTTACTTAAAGGAATAATAATAATTTTTTTTTATTAAAATTTTTTTTTTTTTAAATTTTTTTTATATAAAGAGAATGGAATTTATAATAGTATTCTTATTTAAGAAAGAAGTATTTCTAAGCATGGCCATGCTAAATGCAATTATGAAATAAACGTTTTTAATCTATCCTTATGAACTTTTTGTTTTTTGTTTTTTTTATTCATTATTATAATGTTATTTCTTTCTCCTATTTCCGTTACTTTATACGGACCTGTATATTTAGGATCTAACTTATGACCTGTCTCGTTTTTTAATAAAACTTGGTCACCTACTGATATATCTATATCCCTAACTTTATGATCGTATATTAGTTCATTTCTATTCTTATTTGCTTCTAACATAACTCTAGCTCTTTTATAGGCTACTTCTAATCTATACTTACTTTCCTTAGCATAGTCATCTATATTATATAGTGCTTCTACACTGTCTATGCTATTAAAATGTTTCGGTAAATTACTTGTTTTACCGAATACTAGCTCATATGGACAATAAGTATGTGCCATAGAGGGGGTCGTGTTGAAACAAAAGACAAAATATTGAAGCCATACGTCCCAATCAGTTTTATCAACCGATATGTAAGATCTTATGTACTCATTGAAAGTTCTATGACTTCTTTCTATTGTTCCAACTGTCTGGTGGTGGTGTGCTGTGGATGTAATATTTTCAATATTTAAATATTTGCACAAATCGTCTATAATTGAATTCTTATATTCTGTTCCCATGTCCGTAATGAACGTCTTCATTGGACCGTACTTCAGGATAAAAGATTCAAATATTGCTTTAGCGACAGTATTAGCATTTTTATTCGGAACAGGTATGGCAACTAAATACTTAGTTAAATCACATATTAAAGTGACTGCATACTCATTGCCATTTTCTGATTTTGGTAGTGGACCAATTGTGTCCACTATCACTCTGTCGAAAGCATTTATTGGTGTGTCTGTAATTGTTAAAGGGTTAGTTATTTTGGCTTTCTGGCATTTTTTACATTTTCTTACGTACTCAGTTATATCTTTAGACATACTTTTCCAGTAATAGTGTCTTTTTACTTTGGCCAAAGTTTTTGATATGCCAGTATGACCTCCTTAAATTAGATCATCATGAAATGTAGACAAAATTGCTTCTTTTTCTTTTAAATTTGTTATTTGGGTCACCGGGTTGAGTAGCGCTACTCTTAATGTTTTCAAGATTTTATTGCCCATTAATTTGAAATTATCTATTGAAGTATGTTCAAAGATATTTTCCCACGGTGCCACTTTGAGTTGGCTGATTTTATGTATACCGGCTTGCATTTCAAGCCTTTGGGAAAATTGATCTAAGTCAATAACTCCATTAGTATATAAATCGCTAACATCATATCTTGCAGTAATTTTTCTGCCTTGTTTAAATAAACATAACGTATTTTTTATCTGCAAGGTCACTACTTTACGTACTTCATCATTGTTTATGACGTCGTATACGTTGGACTTGGAAGCTTTATTTAGAGATTGCATAGGCAATTCTTGTTCTTGATTTTCCGCGCGGAATTTTTGTCTACTTTGATATCTAGTAGTGACTTTCAATATATTTCCAGTTATATTTTGTAGATCTTTGATGGTTATCCTTGATAACGCATCAGCTACATAATTATCTTTTCCCTTTAAATATTCGACTGTAAAGTCGTATTCTTCTAGTTCGAGCCTCATACGTGTCAGTTTAGAACTGGGGTTGATCATTGAGAAAAGGTATGTTAAAGGTCTATGGTCTGTTTTTATTAAGAAATGTTTCCTGCTCAGTAGTACAGAAAACACTCATAAGTTACTTAAGTCGTACCTCTACCACAGAGTCTTTGAGGTTAGATGCAATACAACGACATCCAACGAGTATAACATTGAAGCCGGAGTCCCACAAGGTAGCGCCCTGGGCCCTACCCTGTTTATCCTATACACATCAGACATCCCTACGAACGAGAGGCTGACTACGTCCACATTTGCTGACGACACCGCAATCCTGAGCCGCTCAAGATGCCCAACTAGAGCAACAGCTCAACTGGCTGATCATTTGGTGGTAGTTGAAAAGTGGCTATCAGACTGGCGAATCAAAATTAATGAATCAAAGTGTAAACATATAACGTTTACCCTTAACAGACAATCGTGCCCGCCGCTAACTTTGAATGGTACGCAGATTCCCCAAGCCAGCGATGTAACATATCTCGGCGTCCACCTCGACAGACGCCTAACCTGGCGGAGGCACATTGAATGCAAGAAAGCACATCTCAGACTTAAAAGCTAGCAGCCTACACTGGATTATAAATTCTCGATCACCCCTGTGTCTGGACTTTAAAGTTCTTCTCTACAACTCCACCCTCAAGCCCATTTGGACCTACGGCTCCCAGCTCTGGGGGAACGCGAGCAACAGCAACGTTGACATCATACAGCGCTCACAATCAAAAATCCTGCGAACAATCACTGGGGCACCATGGTATGTTCGGAACGAAAACATCCACAGGGATCTGGGCATACCACCGGTCAAAGATGAAATAGCAAAGCAGAAAGCGGCCTACCATAACAAGCTTACACTGCACCCAAATAATCTCGCAAGGAACCTAAGACGGGTTTCGAACAGAACTCGTCTGCATCGTAATGATCTACCAGCCCAGCAATAAATATTAGGGCCCGTAGTCTAAATTCAGTCTACATGACTGTAAGTTTAGTTATATTCTTAAGATTTGATATACTTATTGTTAGTCTCATATAGAGAAGATTCAATAAATAAAGCATATATTTAAAAAAAAAAAAAAAAAAAAGTAGTACATTTGTTACTTTCACCTGTTGTAAATGCTCTTGATGCGTATGCAATGGGAAGTTGGAGACCATTATGGTTTTGAGTTAAAACCGCTCCACATGCTTGCTTACATGCATCTGTTATTATACAGAATTCTTTAGTGAAATCTGGATATTGTAGCAAGGTAGGTTCCATAAGTTTTGTTTTTAAGTATTGAAATGCATATTCACACTCATCCGTCCATTTAAAAGGAACATTCTTTTTACATAATCTTGTTATGTGCCGTGAATAGTCGGCAAAATTTTTTATAAAACGTCTATAATAGTTACAGAATGCTATGAAACGTCTAGCACTGTCCGCGTCGTGCGGAACTGGGTAGTTCATAATGACATCGTATTTCTTGTCATCTGGAAGTATTCCTTTATCAGTGCATTTATGACCTAGAAAAGTCACTTCATGCATAAAAAATGAACATTTTTCTGGATGTAACTTTAGGTTGTATTTCCTACATTTCTCAAAAACATCTGTTAAGTTCTTAAGCATATGTTTTTCGGAACAACCAATTACTATTAAGTCATCCATATAAAGGAATGCTTGAGAAGGTTCTAGACCAGAGAACGCAATAGTCATCATCCTCTGAAACGAATTAGGAGCTATTTTTAATCCGAAGGGTAATCGCGTGAAGCGATATGAGCCGTTGCTCGTTGAAAAAGACGTTATATCTCTTGAACCTTTTTCTAGTTCAATTTGATGGAATCCTGACAATAAGTCAAGACATGAAAAGTATTTTGCTCGACCTAGTTGATCTAAAATATCATCAATTCTAGGTAATGGGAATTTATCAGATAGTAATTTTTTATTAATTTGGCGGTAGTCAATTACTAATCGCCATTTCTTTACATTTGACCCGGGAGATGATTTTTTAGGAACAAGTAACAATGGGCTCTTATATTCGGATACTGACGGTTCGACAATCCCGTCAGAGATTAATTTTCCTACTTGCTTTTGTATTTCGTTCACCTGACTATGTGGGCTTCGATAGTTCTTTATATAGACTGGTTCATCATCTTTTAATCTCAGTTTCTGTTTATAAAAATTATTTGTGGTTACTGATTCGGTTTCCAATCCGAATATATCGCTATACTGGGTGCATAAGCTAGAAAGCTGTGACTTGAACTGTGGAGGGAAGTTTTTTGAAAGTTGTGATAGTACGGATTTTTTCTATTGTCTGAATTTGTGTTGACTACATCGTAGTTCGAAAGTGATTCATATGTTAGGTTATCTGTACTGACTACTTGGTCGGTATTTGTTGTGTTTATTAATCTTATGAAGGCATTATTGGATGTTGCTATGGTGTTTGCAACGTAAATACCATGCTGAATTTCCTGATTTGGAATTAATACACTGTCTTCTTTTGAATTAAGTTCAATTTTCCGAATAACTTGGGATCTTGCTGGCAGAAGTATTGAATTATTGCCAGAACTATGAGCTATTGGTACATTAATTGGAAATTTTAAATTATTGGGTCTAATTATGAGCCAATCTTCAGATGGCTTGAAGTCTAATTGACAGTTGTATTTTTTAATAAAGTCGATGCCTAATATTCCATCGCATGGAATAGGGAAATGTGAATTTACGATATGAAAATCGTGTGGAATTATGTATTTAGTTGTCTGTATAGTCTATGTCTCCATAGAAACTAAACCTTGGGATTTGGTTATTTCTTTACTTATGCCTTTTATGTCTATGATGTAATCATCTTGGATGTTTTGGAAGTTATCCGAAGTTTCTTTTAAAATGGAAATGTCTGCACCTGTGTCTATTAAAAAGATAAGTTCTTTTCCAGTAGCTACATTGAAAAATGAAACGAATATATTTTGGCTGAGATTAATGGTGTGAACTCTGACTTCTTTTATTGTTGAGTATTTAAAGGGCTTTGGGAGTTTTCCGATGTGTTTTGGTTGGTATTTTGGGTTATTCTGACATTGCTTTGGTTATTGCCATTGTGGCCTCGGTTCGAGTTACCACCACCTCTATAGTTTCCACTATAATGGCCTCGTCCTCCATTGTTATTTTGGTAATTGTTGTTATAGTTATTGTTGTTGTAGTTATTGTTGTTGTAGTTATTGTGATTACCACGAAAATTACCTCTATAATTTCCACGTCCGCGATTTGAGCCGCGCTGTGGATAGTTCTTGAAATATAGGACGGTGTTTGACTGTCCAGTTGCTTCAGTGCAACTATTGACAAATTTGTAAACGGCATCGTTCATAGTACTAAAGGTGCCAGCTTGCATGATAAGTTTTACCTTATCAATTGAGCAATTTTTAGTCATTGCCTTGACTGCATGTTGCGTGGAATAACTTCTGGCTAGCTCTAAAGGTAAACCATCTGTTATATATGCACCTTCTAAGGCTTTCGTCATCTGCTCAATTTCTTGTGTGTATTGGTTAGCAGTTTTATTGCGCTGCTGTAGGTTCATCAGCTTGGCTGATAATACTTCTACAGTTTCGCCTTTGACGTTGCCTCTTAGTCTGGAAATCACTTCAGTAATTGTTGTTTCATTACCGATTAGATTTCTGGCGACACCTTTTAGCTTTGTTTTAATTATGGAAACAGCTAATTCTTCGTGCTCGCCTTTTATTGATTCTATTATTTGTAAAGCATCAATGAAGCTTGTTAAATTTTCAGCCTTACCATAAAAAACTGGTATAAGCTTTGAAAAATCAATATTTGATTGTGCCATTGTGATAGAGTTACTTATTTTGTTTTCTATTACACTCGAAGTATCTGAATCTGTTGAATTGTTTAGATCAGTGTATATAGCCGGAATAGTAAGATTATTCAAATCGTCATCTTCTATTTTGAGGTTTACTTCGGGAAGCTCTTCTGACTCCGATTCGTTCGTTTCTGTTGATTCCGGGTCAGGTGCAGTGTCAACTGCTATTAGAGTGTTTAAAATGGTTGGTACCGATATTTCTAAACTGAACATTTGTTTAACAAATATTAAATTAGATCGTAGTCGTATCAAAAGTTTCGATACCTGTGACCAATGATCTTGATTTAATCTTTCCCTGTGATCATGTATTAGCATTCGCGCTTCATTAAAGCACTCTACTAATAATTCAACATGCTTCTTAACCGTGTTCTTTTGGATAGGTCTATTCTGGGTTAGTGACTTGTATGATCTGTCAAAATTAGTTTTAATGTTTGATAATTCCCCGTACAATTTGTTCCATTCCATGCCTTTAGTTTAGCCATACTTTGTAAGAAGAATATATTGAAATATTTTTATATTTATTTTTTTTTATTAGCTTTTATATTTCATTCGTCTATAATTCCATTCCATTATATTATGGATATGAATTATTTCTTGAAAACTGTCATTACTATTGCTCTACCTAGTATTGGGTGCTCGTCTACTACCGATCTAACTTGTACGCCTGGAATAGTGGATAATACAATTCCCTTTTGGGTGCTTGTGCAATGTATTAATGGGGAAATATCTAAATTAAATGTTTCAATATATAAATTTTCTAAACCATAAATGCTCACTGAAGTTGCTGAAACTAATTGAAGAATTCTTTCTTTAAAGAGAATGTCCCTATCATACGTGTCTCTAATTGCTTTTAGTGTAGCCATTTTTATTTAATATATATTTTTTATTTTTATTTATTCTTTTTTATTGTATTCCATTTTCTTATATTTTAGGTGTTAACATTTATGAAATATATTTATGTGTGCTCACAGTTGTTTGTGCTGTGTTTTTTTTTTATTTTATTTTTTTTATTTATTTATTTTGCTGCTTATATTTTATCCAGGTCATTTCCCCGGCTCATGTACCTTTTTTTCAGACCATTATTATGCAGCTTGTAAATTTTGTAAAAGAAAGTGACGCACATGATAACAACAATGATTATCAAGAGTATATGTACCCAATATAGATTGATGTTGCTAGATTCTACCTTGTCGATGACATTGGCAGTGGAATCCACTGTTTTTATGTCCAAAGTCATTTTGGTGGGTTTTGCACATACTTTTATTTTATGTGTATAAAGTGTTTTATTAAAATTATTATGATCTTCTATTGAAAATTTACTTATCGCATTACTGCGCATTTAAATTAACAAACTTCCTACCTAGTTTTTTGCATAGCTTTACGGGCTACACATCTAATCGGGCAGAAAAGGTTCCGCTCAATTTTACAAAATATTATATTATTGAAAAAAAATATGCATCGTAGTGCAATCAAAAAAATTATGCAACGCAGTGCATGGGTAAAAAAAAATTTTTGCTTCCAGCTTGGTTGGTTTCTCTTTCTTCCTTCTACGTCAACTGGTCGTCGCCGGTTTGGCTACGCTGACGCTCCTTCGAAGGCGCAGGTGGCGGTCGTGCCTCCCAAGCTTGATATCTGCTGCTGCTGTCCTGGGCTCAGGCGGTACCGGTGCTGGTCTTCGCACTGGTCTTCGGCTTCATACATGCGGAATTGCATGCCGCAGAGTTGAGAGGTCCGGGGAAGTCGGTCGGGCAGACTTGTGGTCGTTTCGGCAGTGGCTTGGGAATATTTGGTTTCGTTATTAGTTTTTCATTTATTATTTGTATTTGGGTTTCTGAGTGAGTTGTGCCTTGTGGTACTCTATTTTGGAGGGTTTCCTTTAAAAATTAAAGCTCATTATAAAGTTTTTGCGCCGTCGTCCACGCGGGCGGTGTTGATTGAGCAAATAGCAGCCACTTTATGCGGGCTATTCTTTTATTAATTTTATTCTTCCGACCTCCACGTACCATCACGCACACTCTACTCACTCAGACGTGTTTTTTTGTGTATATCCTCCTTGTATCCTCATTGTATTATTAATCTTCCCGATTCGCTGCTCCTTGTAACTCTAGTCACGGTCGCCATGAAATAAGTTTATTCTTTTTATTTAGTAGGAGCAGCAAAGGTGCCGCTCCAACGATCAAAATGTCTCTGTCCTTTTACAATATTCTTTAAGTCTAATTAAGGCTAAGTCCCGTAGCTGCGCTGCTCGCAGGCGGCGGCAGAGAGACGGCTATGTACCTATATATTATATGTATTAAATTATGCTCTCTTAAGCTGGAGCGCGAGGGTATATGCATGCACTTGAGTTCGGCCGGCGCGTGTAACAGAATGCTGATACTTGCACTTTCTGTGAGCGCGCCGATCGACTCGTGTTCGGCCACTTGGGTTTTTTGACCGGGCCTTTATGAATGCACTGCAACAAAGTGTTACAGTGTGTTTACAGTAGATATTCAATATATGCGCATACTACAGGACACATCGGAGGACTAGGACAAGGATTTCACATTGATACAGACTGCGAGGCAACAGGATTAGGCGTCAGGCCGAAGCAAGAGTCACCCATACGCTACGCAGAAAGGACAATCACAAGGATAAGACACTGAATATAAATGGAAAAGGATGCTAGGGACCCCGACTACGAGGCAGACGGATTCAGCGTCAGGCATACGCCCGAGTTATCCATCGATACGCCGCGTAGATAAGGTGTAACAAAAAAAGAAGGGGGACCCATTCAACGAGGCAGTCGGATTCAACGTCGAGCATACGCCCGAGTCATCCGCATATACGTCGCGTAAATAGGGTACCTAAGGAAAAGAAAGGTTGCATAAAAATCCCAACGAGGCAGTCGGATTTGGCGTCGGGCATACGCCCGAGTCATCCGCCTATAAGCCGCGTGGAATAGGCTTATAAAGCACGAGCAGCAACGCCAAACCCGTAGCGTCAGTAGACTCTATACGGAGTAGATCAGGCTGAAGCTACTGGCTGCCGAGGGACAAGTCGGCGAATAAAGATCCTAATACAAACACCCTAAAATTCTGTGCGTTCTCACTAGACAATCGGGCGGTCACGTTTATATAAATTTGGTGGGGCGAACAACACACATCTTCTGAGCTAGCCGCACGATACTCTTAGCGAGCAGACAAACAAAATCAGTTCGTTACAGAGCCTTTTAAAAACGAATTTTGCTTCAGGTAAAGGTAATTATAAATCTAATTGACTGAGTGTTAATGTATTAAATGATATTATTTCTCTCCTCTTATAAATAAGAATTCTTTATGGCATGATCCGCAATTTATTTAAAAATGCTATAGTAACGAATTTACGATTAGTAACGTTACGATTATATGAACACTCTTTTGCTGTGTTTTCTGATTAGGGTAAAATACAGAAATATAGGAAGGTTAAGTAATGGATTTATAAAGATTGCTCTGATCAAAGAAAAAAGGTGCGAATTGCAAATCGTAAAAACTCACAACATTTTTTTTTATTACACCAGGTACAGCAGGTACGACAACAAATTTAGAAAATATTGTAAAGACTGTATTTGCTTAGAAGGGTGTGCTACAACAAGCAATTTAGTTAGTCTTTCAATGAACTCGGAATAACTATTAATCAATCCATAATGATGACTAGCTCGATTATTATGAATCAATTCTTACCTTACCCAAGAATAACATATTTTAAATTAATTCAATTACAAATCTTATTTTATTTTCTAATCATGTAATACGAAGACTTATTAGTTAACTTTTATCGAAATGTTATTGATTATGAATTATATAAAAACATTTATGTACACAAAATGATATAACTTTTATATTTCTAAGCTCTCAAGTGTTACAATTCTGTTTTATTTGAATGTACACAAGAATGAATTAAATATTAAAATACGTTTTGAATAATATAAAATGGTAACAAATTAATAACCAAAAAAAAATTAATCCGATTTATATGTATAATTCAATAATAAGTTTTGATATACAATACAAAATATTTTATTTATCCGAAATACTTTAAGCCAAAACATAAATACTATCAGTATTTTAAACGCTATGTCGATTCATAGCTCGTCAACAAGGCAGCATCAACAGGCTCTAAGCAACTGGGACATGTTAGACTTCTTAACAGCCAATCGTCTATACAATTGACATGGTAAATATGCATACAGGGGAGATAGCGCACAGCTTCATCTACACAAAATTCAGCCATGCAAATTACACACTCTCGTGCTTTTTTCGAGCTCCCGTCGTATGTTCCTATAGGCAAATGTTGCATCAATCCAATACGCTTAGCAAGCTTTACTTCATTTTCGTCGGACAATTGACGGTTGATAGAAAATGGTGGATGACTCTCAGAAGCCGAAGCCGTGGGGTAAAATACTCGTTGAAACTGCTCGTCATGCTGAAATTAAAATTGATGTAAAAATTATTTAAAAGCAAGAAAGAAAGCAAACTTTGGCAAGCCGAATTTTATATATCCTTGCAGTTATTACTAGGTAACTGCGTCAAAGTTACACTTTTAAAAAAAAAAATTCTGATTGATATTTTTTATTTATTATATAATATATAACAGATTAAAAATAACAATGTTACACTTTTTTATTTATTTTTTTTTCCGATTGTTGCTATTGGAGCTATATATATGAGAAAGTTTCAAGATAGCTTTAAAACTGAGAAACTAGTTTGCTTATTAACGGACTTGGCTAGATCAAATCTGCTGGTGATGCTGATCAAGAATATTAATAGTTTATAGGGTCGGAAATGTCTCCTTCAATGCGTTGCAAACTTTTGACTGAAATGTAAAAGTTCAAAAACATGCTTCACATACAACAAGTAGCATTATTCCTTTCTGCATTTACCTCTGGACCCCAAGACCAATAATCACAACTCTTTGAAAGCCACAGTGTGAAAATGAAAACGATATTTTACCCATATTGTATAAGTTAACACACGCATCCAAAAGGCGGAAAAATTTCCCAGTCGCACACCGGCCCACACGAGCAAGTTCGAAAAAGCTGACCACGCATTCCTTGGGCTAAAGCCGGCTGCCCAACTCCGGCACGCCAGCAACGAATGATCGTTGCCGGTCGGATACAAAATACTGACAGAGCATTCCGTAAACTGCGCTATCGCTTGAAGTAGGTTTGGAGTTGCAGCCGCGGTAAAGTTTAAATCAGTATTAGTTGTACTCAATAGGCTAAAGCTTGCTAAAAATTGTGGATCAACTCATTTAATGTTCCTGCTCGAAAGAGTTCAGGACTAATAAAATAAAATAAATAAACTACTATAAAGGAATTTATTAATTTATATCCCTAACAAGAATGAACTGATCAAGCTAGGATCAACCACGGCTCACAAATGTTATTCATCATAATTTATGGATCCAAAAATGCCACACAAAAAGCCAACAAACAAGAAGTATTTTTTACCAAAACTATAACCGAAAGCGACGAATTTTGCAAAACCTATAGGTAAAATATACGTCCGGATAACCTCCGATATTGGTAGTGCAGTTACTAACTCTATAGTACCAAAAAAGGCACATGAGTACTACCGTGGTTATATGCGTACGGTAGGATATAACTTTTCATACGGTTATATCCTTAAAGAACCCTAACATCGTTCGTCCCAGTGCAATTCTAAACCAGCTATCGCAGTGTCGGTTTGTGACGCTAATATACGAACGGAAACCTCAATTTTTGCAACACGCTATCGAAGCTCAGGTTGCGAGGTTTTTTTAAATAAATCTTGACCCGTGTGTGACTTTCAAGTAACTAAAAAAAAAATTAAAAACAAATTTTTTGCAAAAACCCTTCAAAATTTAGTGCCTTTGTTTCGTAACACAAGGGTTACTAAAAAAAATAAAACACCTTAGTTCTCCCCCACAAGTGGTAAGAGACAAGGTATAACAATTTTAAATCAAATTCATAATACAAAACTTTTAAAATTGTGAAAAATCTAAAAAACTAAATAAAAAACCAAAAATGGCAGAACCAGTGCTATTATTGTCAGAAATCCATCTGAATCAAGCCCTGAACCAAATCAGGCAAGTGACGCAATTTGGAGGCAACACGCTCGAACTCTGGCCGTTCATCAGGAGGATACATTTTATCCTGGGGTTGTACCCCACAACATGTATACGCCAGGCGAGCGTATTCTTCAGTGCGATTGAAATGCAGCTTCAGATGCTGGAGGGACTTAAGGAACGCCCTCATCAACGAATATAAAACACAGACGCCCTGCGAAGAGCTACTAACACGTCTGTATAACACCCCCTTTCCCGGGTGTATACGTAAGTTCGTTGAGGACATTGAGTCTAAATCTTTTATAATATTAAATAAATTAGCTTTAGCAAATATCGCTTCAAATACAATTTTATACACAAATGCTCTTAATAACACTGTCAAAGATGTGATTATGAAAAATTGCCAGATAGACTTTTTATGACATTGGCTAGGTATGATATTATATTACTATCGCTAGTAAACTAAAATGTGTAGCACAACAAGAAGGATTTTATGAAACATTTTATTCAGATCGAACAAAGAATTCACAAAGTCAAAACCAAGATAAGAGAAATTATCAACCCCAACAAAATACTAATAAACAACTGTGAACAGCGCCTAATTTAGTATATCGTCATCAGCCCTAGAAAAGTATCGATAAGTCCCTTTTAGTAGTGTTACCAGACTTATAATTATAAGCAGTCGAAATAGAGTCGTACTCCTGAGCAGAACGTGTTAAGTTACAATTTAGTATGTAATATATATTCAACCTAATTATCCCTAAATAAACCTACACCACTCGAAAAGCTACCCTTTACAGTTCAGAAGTGGGATTAGTGTAGTTGGATATGTGTGAAGCAGAGAAGTGGTGCCAAAAACTCTAAGAAAAGTAGCGAGAATCGTCGGCGTGGAAAGTTTGTAATGGGATGTGTTCCCAAAGGTCTATGTGACAACGGAAATTGCAGATTACGGATGTGTTCCAGTTCTACGTGGCAGGCGGTTTCAAGCGAAACAGATCGGAAGTCTTAGTGAACCCGTGGACTCAAGCAAAGGAGTAAGATCAGGATTCTTAGTGAGCCTGTGGCCGCAGAAGTCTCAAGAGCAGCAGAAGTCTCAAGAGAAGCCAGAGCACATACACACAAACCAGTTGGGAGTATTGGTGAATTTCACAATTCGAAGAAAATAAGAATTCTCTAGAAGCCGGAGTTCTCTAGAAGCATACAAGGAGTTTGTGTGTATTCGTAGAGTGAGCAAGCAGATGCACAACTTTGTGAGGTACATATAGTTGTCTCGCTTGCACCTAGTAGTCAAAATACCAATAATTGCCAGAAATGCCGAAGATAGCAGAACTTAAGTGCGACGTATTAAGATTCCTGCTAAGATCTAGAAACGCGTCAGTTTCGGGCACGAGAGCCGAATTGGTTCAAAGATTAATAGAATTTGAACAATCAGAGGACGTCGAGCTGCCAGCATCAGTGGGGCTCACCATGCAGCAAGAAGAAGCGATGTCAGCTCAGTCAGCGGCAATTTCTCAATTGCAAAACGAAATTAAGGAACTAAAGGACATGCAAGCTCAATTAGTTACCGTTCAAATGGGAAACGCAGCACCTGCACAGGCAGAAAATTATCAGCAGCAACGGCAGCCAATAATCGATTTGGATATCGACGAGATCAGCAACGAGAGGAACATTCCTGTACAGGCTACCAACAACGTGAGGCAAGCTTCAGTCAAGGAAATTGCCAACACCTTGTCAGAATATGATCCCAGCGACGACAGCGCCATTTCAGTCGATCAGTTCATCGATCGTGTCAACAAAGTGGTTGATGCCTACCAGTGGGACGAGAAGTTCCTGTTACTTGCCATTTATACCAGGCTAAAAGGTTCAGCCAAGATGTGGCTAGATTCATCACCCGTTCTACATACTACATGGAAGGACTTCGCCGATGCTATACAGGACGAGTTCGGCGCCAATCCAGACGAAGCAGAAGTGCATTTCAACATGGCCAATGCAACCAGGCGATCAAAGGAGACGGTAAAGGAGTACTGTTTCAGGATGTCAGCCCGTGGGGTGCCGTACAATCTCAGCGAGGCAGCGATCATCAGATATGTTCGCTCAGGTCTACAGCATCGAGAATTGCAAAATAGTATTGCAGCTATTCATTTCTCAACAATGAAACAACTTCGTGATGCAGCCGAGTCTTATTTTCTTTACAGAGGTAGGCCGAGTACAACCCAGAAACAATATTCAACGAAAGCCAGCAACTTTGAGCAGAAGCAGGACACCGAAGTAAAACCGCCAAAGTCGAAGGAATCCCTGAAGTGTTACAATTGCGGAGAAATGGGGCACTTTGCTAATTCGTGTCCAAAGGAGAGGAAAAAGTCACGCTGTACCAAATGCAACAAGTTCCACGAGCCAAACGGATGTTGCCAAGCTACGAATGTCATGCGTTTGAGAGCCGCAAATCAGGACAATCTGTTTACCCGGAAAATCTGCGTACACTCGCACAATTACAGCGCTTTCATCGACACAGGTAGTCAAACCAGTCTCATCCGACAAGCAGTTGCCGAGCAAATCAACGCCAAGCGCCACAATTGCTCTATGAAGATAAGAGGCATTTGCGGAGGTTCACGAATTCTCACAGAAGCAATGACTGTGGATATAGGAATCGATGGGAAGACGATCACAGCAAAGGTGTATATAGCGGACGACGATCTATTGCTAGAGGATTTTCTATTGGGACAGGACGTCATCATCTCCGGTCATCTCGAGCTCAACTTTGAGTCAGGCGAGTCGAAAATACAACGAGCAGTCCATCAGCCGACAACCCCTGTAAATGCTACCAAGATCATAAAGCTTCTGGAAAAATTTCAGAACGAGAAGGAAAGTGAGCAAATGCGCAGCTTACTGGAGAAGTTCGACGATGTTTTCTCGACAGGATTGGAAGGCTTAGGAAAGACAAGCGTGATCAAAGCACACATCACCGTCGAAAGCAATCAGGTAGTAGCACAAGCCCCATACCGAGTTTCCGAGCCAAAGAAGGAAATCGTTAGCAGGATGGTCGACGAGCTGCTAAAACAGGATATACTCACGATGTCAAGGTCAGAGTACGCCAGCCCGGTGATGCTCATCAAGAAGCCGAATGGTAGCGATCGAATGTGCGTCGATTACCGCCGCCTGAATAAGCTGATAAAGAAGGAGAATTTCCCAGTGCCGAACATCGAAGAGCGTCTGCAGGAGGCGAAAAGATTCAAGTACTTCTCATCCCTGGATCTCAACAGTGGATACTATCAGATAGAGATAGCACCAGAGAGCCGAAAGTATACAGCCTTCATCACCACAGAGGGATTGTACGAGTTCAAGCGACTTCCGTTCGGATTGAAGAACGCACCTGCAGTTTTCAATCGACTCATGGCAGAGTTACAGAAGAGGGTGCAGAAAGGCGATATGATACACTACATGGACGACATCCTTATTGGAAGCCAAACATTTGATGAGATGTACGAGAAGCTTGCTAGGATCCTGAAAGTCTTAAAGGAGTGCGGATTAACGTTAAACCTGAACAAATGTGAGTTATATAAGCAGTCAATAACATTCCTTGGTCACCAGATACACACAGAAGGAATCAGTCCTGGAGAAATTAAGACGAACGCCATCAGAATGTTTCCGAAACCAGCAAATGTTACCGATGTGAGAAGGTTTTTGGGTCTCACTGGTTATTTCCGAAAATTTGTTGCTGGGTATGCTATAATATAAGCGCCATTGAGAAGTCTATTGCTCAAGGATAAGATGTTTACTTGGAAAACGCCACAAGAAGAAGCCTTCGAGTTGAACGAGTTGAAGAATTGCCTAATCTCAAATCCAGTTGTCATTAGTTATCGCCTAGACGCAGAGCATGAACTACATACGGATGCCAGTGCCGTTGGTTTAGCCGGAGTATTGCTGCAGCGTGAGTTGGATCAGCTGAAACCAATCGCTTATTATAGCCGAGCTACTTCCAAACCGAAAAAGAACTATCACAGCTACGAACTTGAGGCTCTAGCCGTCGTGGAGTCATTGGAGCGATTTAAGCTCCATTTGAAGATGCTCGAGAGATGGATACTGCATGTTTGAAGATAGCAAAGACCATAATCAATGAAGAGGATTGGCTATTTTCTATACAACTACAAGACGAGAAGATCCAGAAAATTGTTGCAGACATGAAGTTGAAAAAGAAAGCTGAATCCGACGAGTACGTGATTGAGCAAGATCGCTTGTTTCGAAAACATAACGACAATTTGTTATGGGTTGTGCCGAAGCAGTTGAGATTCCACATTCTACATGAATGTCACGATAAGGCCGGACATATGAGCACAGATAAGACAATGGCACGAAATTTAAATATGTTTTGGTTTCCCCGAATGCGTAACTATGTAAAAAGCTACATCAAGTCATGTGTGGGCTGTGCATTTTATAAAACACCAGGTGGACGTCAGGAAGGTCAATACCACTACGATGACATCAAGCCGATCCCCTTTTCCACGATACATATGGACCACCTGGGACCATTTCCAAAGAGTTCCAAGAGAAATGAGCAGATTCTCGTGATAGTCGACGCATTCACCAAATTCACCATCGTACGAGCGGTGAAAAGTACAGCAACCAAACATGTCCTGGATGTCCTGCAAGAGGTAACCAGCTACCTCGGAATGCCAGATCGCATTGTCACCGATCCTGGAACAGCGTTTACATCCAAAGACTTGAAGAAGTACTGCAAATCAAACAATGTAAAACATATCTTAAATGCTGTAAGGACACCCAGAGCCAATGGCCACGCAGAGCGAACAAACCGAATCATCTTGTCAATGTTGTTGCCATCGAATGACATCGATAAGCGTTGGGATGACAACATTCGATCAATGCAGTGGAGCATCAATACCATGGTAAATAGTACTACTAAATGCTCCCCATTTCAGCTCCTGTACGGGTATGAACCCCGAAATATCTTGAAGAACGCCATTACCAACATCATTCAAAGCCAGGACCAAAATATGCTAACAGATGCGGAATTGAAGCAGCTTAGAGCAGATGCTGCGAAAACTATCAACGATCATCGAGCTACTGCCAAGAAACAATACGACGCCAAACATGCGAAGCCAACTGTTTACAGCCTTGGAGACCTTGGGGTTGTCGAGAATGAGCCATTCAGCACGGGCACATCTCGCAAATTGGAGCCTCGCTATAAAGGTCCTTTTATAGTCAACAAGGTCCTGCCGAACGACAGATATCTTGTTGAAGATATCCCCCACGCACAACGGAAGCAAAGACACTACAAATCGGTGTATTCGTCCGACAAGATGAAACGCTGGTGTGAGCTGCCACCAGAGGAGCCAGATGAAGATGACGATTTGGATGATGATCCACTCCCTGAATCTTGCGAGGGCGCAGAGATTTGTCAGGAGAGGCCGACTGTGAACAGCGCCTAATTTAGTATATCGTCATCAGCCCTAGAAAAGTATCGATAAGTCCCTTTTAGTAGTGTTACCAGACTTATAATTATAAGCAGTCGAAATAGAGTCGTACTCCTGAGTAGAACGTGTTATGTTACAATTTAGTATGTAATATATATTCAACCTAATTATCCCTAAATAAACCTACACCACTTGAAAAGCTACCCTTTACACAACAAAACTATAATTCCCAAAACCAATACAGACAACAAAATAATTTTTCCCCAAATCAATATAAGCAGCAGGCTAGTTCATCTCAAGGCCAACATAAGCCTAATTATAATAAAAATAACAGCGAAACTTTTTATGAAAACCACCCACTATATAAAGTAACAAAACAAGAATTCCAAAAAAAATTAAATTATAATCAGGTTAGGAATCCTATAAATTATCAATCACAACAAAATGGGGCTAATGCTCCTAATCGACCAATAAAAAAAAATCGCGAAAGTACGAGTGGCCATATGAAAATGGATACAGAAAATTTTCATCAACAAGCCTCGGACACCGAACAGGAAATAGGAACCCTTACATACGAATCATCATGAATAACCAAGAGTTCCGATGTGTTGTAGACACAGGCTCTTCTATTAATTTAATTAAAGAAAATTACTTTCATTTTCCAACGAAAAATACACCTCTTAATGTTCATACCATAAATGGTAATATTCAATTAAAACAAGAGAGAACGCTATAGTCGGATGCCCCGACTATCAGATACCCGTTACTCAGGTAAAGGGAGTGCGAGGGAGATGGAGATAGAAACTTTGATCACGCATAACTTTTTAACGAATGGTCCGATTTGAAAAATTTCTTCTACATTTCGATAGGTATTGATAAACACAATAAAACTGCATTTTTACTTTTCCGAAATATTTAAATTTTTAAAATTGTATATAAGCGATTGTGGGCGTTAAAGGGGGCGTGGCACCTTTTTGAAACAAACTTGCGCTGCGTAGGAACTCCTAGAATCTGCATGCAAAATGCCAATCTTCTAGCTTTTATAGTTTCCGAGATCTCAGCGTTCATACGGACAGACAGACAGACAGACAGACGGACAGACAGACGGACAGACAGACGGACAGACGGACATGGCTATATCGACTCGGCTAGTGACCCTGATCAAGAATATATATACTTTATAGGGTCGGAAACGCTTCCTTCTACCTGTTACATACTTTTGCACGAATACAATATACCCTTTTACTCTACGAGTAACGGGTATAAAAATCAGTGTCCTACCATGCAAGTAAGCTTTGTCCGACCAAACAAACATTTTGGGTCCATAATTTTTCCGATAGATATGATATGCTATAGGAAGAGAATATCTTGAAGCTTGTAACGCAATTATTAATTATAAATCAAAAACAGTTAATTTAAACGATTATCAATTCGGAATGAGATTTAATTATAATGACTTCGAATATAAACAAGGAAAAGCAGAAATTGATTGCTGCGACCCCCCATTTTCAACAGATACACCTTTTAATTTTGCAATAAATAACGAATGGCAAGAAACCAATAAGTTTATATTAGAACAACTTAATGACGAGGAAAAAGATAATCTTAAGAAAATTTTGTGTGAATTTAGGGACATACAGTACAAAGAAAGTGACAATTTGACTTTCACGAGTACTATCAAGCATGTCATTCATACAAAAAATGAGCAGGTTTACAAAAAAACATACAAATATCCTCAAGCTTACGACCAACAAATCGATTCGCAAATGAGGGATATGATAAAACAGGGAATAATCCGAAAGTCAATTTCCCCTTATTGCTCACCTATTTGGATAGTACCTAAGAAAGGTTATGCATCTGGAACAAAAAAGTTCCATATCGTAATTGACTATCGTAATTTAAATGAAATTACGGTAGATGACAAATACCCTATCCCGGTCATGGATGAAATATTAGATGCCAATATTTTACCACTATTGACCTCGCAAAAGATTTTCACCAAATACAAATGGATGAAAATGCTATTCCACCAAAAACAGTCATTATGAATATACTCGAATGCCCTTTGGATTGAAAAATGCCCCTGCTACCTTTCAAAGGTGCATGAACAATCTCCTAGAAGATTTGAACTACAAGGATAGTTTTGGTCTACATGGACGATATTATCGTGTACTCCACTTCATTGGAGAACCATGTATTATCATTGCGAAAGGTATTTGAACAAGAAAGGAAAGCTAACTTCGGGCGGAGCCGAAGTTGAAATACCCTTGCAGAATATTCCGATTTATATTCTCCAAACTTATTCATTTGATGCATTCTTAACACTCATAAAAAATCCCAACTTTCTAACTTTAAAAACACCAAAGTTATGGCATTTCCAATCGTTCAGTTAAGTGGCGGCTATAGGATATAGGCGGCCGATCCTTATGAAATTTGGTAGGTCAGATTGATTGGCCAAATATAAAAGCCATATAAAATCCCAACTTCCTAACTTTACAAATCCCAAAGTTATGGCATTACCGATCAATCAGTTATATAGAAGCTATAGGATATAGTCGGCCGATCCTTATGAAATTTGGTAGGTCGGATTGACTGGCCAAATAAAATACCCATAGGAAATCCCAACTTCCTAACTTAACAAACACAAAGTTATGGCATTTCCGATCAATCAGTTATATGGCAGCTATAGGATATAGTTGTCCGATCCTGGCCCTTCCGACTTATATACTGCGTGCAAAGGATCGAAGGCTGTGTGCAAAGTTTCAATTCGATATCTTTAAAACTGAGAGACTAGTTCGCGTAGAAACAGACATACGGACAGACAGACGGACAGACGGACATGGCTATATCAACTCAGGAGGTGATCCTGATCAAGAATATATATACTTTATAGGGTCGGAGATGTCTCCTTCACTGCGTTGCACACTTTTGACCAAAATTATAATATAAAAATATATATAGTATAAAAATTACGAGAAGCTAATCTCAAGCTTCAACTCGACAAATGCGAGTTTATGAAAGAGGAAACAGAATTCCTTGAACATATTATAACAACAACTGGTATAAAACCAAATCCTCTCAAAATAGAGGCCATACAAAATTTCCCTATACCCAAATCCCCAAACAAATAAAATCCTTTTTAGGTCTTTGTGGATTTTATAGGAAATTTATCCCAAACTTTGCTAAAATAGCAAAACCAATGACAGCAAAACCTAAAAAGGCGTAACTTTAAATATAAAAGATAATGATTATGTACAAGCGTTTGAAAAACTTAAACTTAAAACAATACTTATATACCCAAATTTCGAAAAACCATTTTCATTAACAACAGATGCAAGTAATATTGCTATAGGAGCAGTATTATCGCAAAATCATAAACCAATCTGTTATGCCAGCAGAACTGTTAATGAACACGAAATTAATTATTCGGCAATAGAAAAAGAACTTTTAGCTATTGTCTGGGCCACCAAATATTTCAGGTCCTATCTTTTTGGCAGAAAATTTCTGATCCTAAGTGATCACAGGCCTCTAGTATGGCTCAATAATATCAAAGAACCTAATATGAAATTACAACGCTGGAAAATCAAACTAAATGAGTTTGATTATGAAATAAAATATTTGCCCGGTAAAGAAAACCATGTGGCAGACACCTTATCTAGAATAAGAATAGAGGAAGCCTATTTAGGAGAGACTTCTAGTAATTCAAATACAATAACAACAGTAGCTACAGTGCATAGTGCACCAGAAGATAAAAAAAATTATAAAAGGAGACTCAAATGAAGTCGAAGTAATAAATTATTTTCATAAAACAAATATCATAATAACATATAAAAAGATGACAATCGAATACGCAAAACAGATAACTTAACTAAAACAATGAAAACTAATAGTAAATTAATAGATATTTACACTTACGCAGAATTCAAAGTAATTATTATTAAAACACACAGAGAACTATTACATCCAGAAATAGAAAAACAAACAGCATTTTTTAAAGAAAAATATTATTTTCCTGATCACCAAAAATTAATTCAAAATTTTATTAATGAATGCGAAGTATGCAACATCGCAAAAACAGAACACAGAAATACTAAATTAGAATTCGAAATAACCCCAGAAATTTTTAATCCAAGACAAAAATATGTAATCGATTTTATATGGTAGATAATAAACAATTTTTATCTTGTATAGACATTTATTCAAAAATTGCCACTTTAATAGAAGTCAACAGTCGAGATTGGTTAGAAGCAAAAAGAGCATTAACTAAAGTTTTCAATGAAATGGGTAAACCAAGCCAAATTAAAGCAGAAAAAGATTCAGCTTTCATGTGTGCAGCATTGCAACTTTGGTTAAAATCTGAAGACGTTGTTATTGATATAACAACAAGCAAAAATGGAATTTCTGACGTTGAAAGATTTCATAAAACAGTAAATGAAAAATTAAGAATCATAAACAATAGAAAATAAACTAACAAAATTTGAAACTATTCTTTATGTCTATAATCATAAAACAAAACATAATACCACAGGCAGAACTCCTGCAGATATTTTTATTTTCGCTGGAACACCAAAATATAATATGCAGTCAAATAAAATTAATAAAATTGAGAATCTAAATGAATCACGAAATAAATTTGAATTTGATACTAGATATCGACAAGCTCCGCTAGTAAAATCAAAAACCACTAATCCGTTTAAAAAGGCAGGAAAAATCACAAAATTAGATTAGATGATTATCATTACGAAGAAGTTAACAGAGGAAGAAAAATAATACATTATAAGTCTAAATATAAGAAAACAAAGAAAATTAACGAAAATAAATACGATAATTCCAGATGCACGCCAAATGAAAACCAAACCTAACTTGTGCATTAACACTATCAACATAATATTAATTTTAATACATTTTACAAAACTTACCAATGGCCAAAATTTGGAAATCAATCCTGTTCAAGCAAAAAACGGTTATTTAATATTTAAAACAGGAACCTTGGACTTACCATCTAATTACGAATATCAACTTAACCAAAACTGAACTAATGCTGTCTTCCCACAGAGATCCATCCACCATCCACCATCCGTTCAACGGATGGTCCATAAGGTTTTGCCGTTCCGAAAATTCCCAGTTAGTTCCCCATCCGAATTTGACGGACTTTTTTATGCGATAGTTAGGCGATGTTTTTTCGGTGCAACTCTGAGTTCTTCTTCTTGACAGTGAAAATTGGAACATTCACTACGAAAATTTAAAAAATAATGGCGGGTAACTTTTCAAAAAGAAAGGCGCCAAATCATAAAAATGCTGTTTGTACTTGTAATAATTAATTAACTACTGATTCATCCCTCTGGCAGCATTAAGAGTTGCTCCACTGTTCCCTAGGCGCATACCGTACTCACAACCTGGAGCACATTGGAGAACGAGAGAACAAAAAATAAACATTTATATATAATGAAATTGATTTGCTACCATTTAGACAATATTGGGCAAAAGTGGTGAATATATTTTCGGCAGGCTGGCAAAAATCTGCAGACCTATTAGTTCGATTTGGTTGTTCGCGTAGATCACTTGCAGTCTGTCACCAAGTATCATTTACAACGCTGTTGTGCTCATTTCAAATGTTGTGCAAAATGCAACGGGCTAAAATGATGAGCCACAGCTGTTCAGATCAGCTGACATCGGATGGTGGATGGTAGATGTGCTCTGTGGGAATCGGAGTTTCACATTTGTCAAAAATCCCAACCGTTTCAAACGGATGGACTCTGTGGGAAGAGGGCATAACGTATACTAATTTAATTAAACAATTAGAAGAATTTTCAGGTTTAAAACAAGTTATATACTTAACAGAGAAATTAAACAGAGAAATGAATGGAATTAGAATTGCAAAACGTAGCAAAAGAGGACTTTTAAATTTTATAGGCACAACATACAAACATCTATTTGGAACACTAGAGGAACAAGATAAAGAAGAATTAATAAATAAAATTGAAAATTTAGAACAAAACACAATTCAAGCTAATGAACTTAATAAAGTAATATATGCGGTAAACAAAGGTATTGAAACAATAAATCATATAAGCTTGGTCAATGATGTAGACGAAAGGCTAGCATTACTTATTTTTAATCTACAAGAATTTACTGAATATGCAACTTACTAGACTTGGCATTTTTAACCCTAAATTACTTAAGCATGATACTTTAACACATGTTAATTCAGAAAAACTATTAATAATAAAAACTTATACTTGGTTACAAACTAATACTAATCAAATATTGATAATTTCCCGTATCCCAAAAGACATTATAAAAACTTCAATATTCAAAATTTTTCCTTACCCTAATGAATTTAATGACATATTAACAGAACCTTTAGAAGACAAATATTATTTTCAAAACAATCAAATATTTTCATTTAACACAAAAAAAGGAGTTACAAATAAATGCATTATAGGAATATTAATCCAAGCCAATGCCGAATGTAAATACACAAAAATGTATAAAAACAAGAGAGAACGCTATAGTCGAGTGTCTCGACTATTAGATAACCGTTACTCAGCTAAACAACTTATAATATATTGTATGTTTTTCGCCGCCAGCTGTTCCAAAGTCATTCGTTAGATGGCGCTATTGTATTGCGCGGAAATGTAGGCGCTAGCCAGGCTTACGCGTTTAATGGGTTTTTGGGCGTTAAAGTGGGCGTGGCAAACTTTTATTAGGCCAATCGATAGGTATTGACGAAACAAATACATATCAATTAAAATTTTCATAATAGCATCAAAGCTGTAACCACAGCTTGTGGCTTGTGGGCGTCAGAGGGGGCGTGGCACCATTTTAAAACAAACTTGCGCTGCGTAGGAACTCCTAAAATCTACATGCAAAATGCCAATCTTCTAGCTTTTATAGTTTCCGAGATCTCAGCGTTCGGACGGACAGACAGACGGACAGAAGGACATGGCTAAATCGACTCGGCTAGTGATCCTGAACAAGAATATATATACTTTATAGGGTCGGAAAAGCGTCCTTCTACCTGTTACATACTTTTGAACGAATACAAAATACCCTTTTAGTAACGGGTATAAATATGAAACAAATTATATAGAGCCAAATATAATAATTACTTGGAATTTACCGAAAACTATTTTAAACCAAACATGTATAAATCAAGCAATAGTTGTCGAAGGAAATAAAATCGTAAAAGCATTTAATAGTTCTGTACAAATCGAAGATCATCTAATAACAAATACTATAATGGATTACACACAAACTATTTATGTAAACAATAATGTAACAATGATAACCACTGTCAATAATTGAAGCAAAAGATATAATAAGAATACAGAGAAGAAAAAATAACACATTTCAAATTATAATACTAACTATTTTAATTGTAATAATTATAATTTGAATTCTTTACTTCATTTATAAATTTAAGAGTATTCCGAAAAACATTGTAATTAAATATAAAAATCAAAACAAAAACAATACTAAGAACCCAGAAAATCTAACAGAGTTAAACCAAAGACCAATATAATCACTAAGATGCGTAACGCCCATACATTGGTTTTGCAATATGCAGCTCGTTTTTTGGTGGCGACGAAAATTCCGCTCTCTCCGCTCGCACAAAGTTGAGAGCGTAAAAATCTAAAAATAGAATTGCACGAATAAGGAAGTGCGTATGTGTGCGTATTTGTTCGAGAAGACGATTTTCGTCCAGAAATCATTTCTGGACTTAGAAAATAATTGTGTGTCAAAAGAACTTCTATGATTGAACAGGATGATTATTTAAATTGCATTTATGTATGTATGTATACATATATGGCAATGAAGCTTGATGTAAAACTTTTCTATATACCTTAAATATTAATATCTGCATATTTAATTCATAGTTTCGCTTTACATATTTAAATTAAAGCTAAAAACATAACTTTTAATACAAAATATATAAAACTGCTTAATTAAATTTAAAAATATTTCAATAAAGTTTAATATATTTGAATATACTATGATTGTTAAACAAAAACAAAGCAAAGTTTATTTAAATTGAATATATTTAAGGGATATTTAATTAAATATGTACATGTCGCTTTATTTTTATCCATGGCTGTTTTTATTAACTTTAAAATGGAAATATTAAATTTAATTTTTATTCAAATATATTAAATTTTAATCTAATGACTTAAAATATTTAAAGTAAATACGAATAACATCATATCTAATATTATAAACCTGCACTTAAATATATTCTTATTTACTCAAGCAGTTTTATATGTTTTGTGTTAAAAGGTATGTTTTTATAATTAATTTAAATATATAAAACGAAAAATTTAATTTAATATGCAGATATTAACTTTCATTTTTTCATCGTTTTTTTGTATACCTAATAAATATTTAAAGCTAACATTATTTTATAAAAAGTTAAACTATTTATAATAACACGAATTGAATGCTTAATTATAAAACTAAGCTACAGGATATCCTATTTAAATTTAATATTACGTACATATGTATGTACATATTTATAACTTTTTCCAAGTTGTCGAAAGCGTTTTGTTATATTTTTTAGAATGTTTTTCGATGCAATTTTTTTTTTAATTTTTCAGTAAAATATTATTTATTTATTGGTGTCAATTCATTTTTAATAAGTTTTTTGTTTCCCCTTTGCTAAATAATTAAAATAGTTAATATACAAATATTTATATAAATGTAATTTATATTATGATAATAATTTTATATAATGTTATTTAATACGTATAATATAAAAATACCACATATTTTTTAATCCATACATTTAAAATACAGTAAATATAAAAATATTCATCCTGTTCAATCGCAAAATTTCTGAGGTTCCTAAAAATCGTTCAAACGTCGCATGCTGAATACCCTAATGACAATTATTCCAATGTGAAGTCATGTATGAAATAAATTATGTTTTTTTTTATACTTAGATATATTTGGTCATTACTACAAAATTTTATACATTCGAATAATTAGTAAATAAAGTAAATATAAAGGCAATACAAAATAAGTATTTTTAATAATGTTATAATTTTAAATAAAGAGTATATTTCGACAGCGCGCTGCAGCGAATTTCTTCGCTTGTGAATACATGTGCACACATACATTCGTCGGCTGTCGCAGTATGCGTGCCAAGAGCGGCTGGCTTTTGAGCGCTCTCTCGCTGGCTTTTGGGCAGAGAGCGAAAAGCCAGTTGAAAAGCCAGCACAAAAAATTCGGGTGCAAAAAAATCGTATGGCGTTACGCATCTTGGAGTTTATATTGGTCTTTGGTTAAACAATATTGCACCAAATGAAAATACCCTACAATTAAACGAAAATACAAACTAATATACCCACTCACATATACCCTAATATATCCGCCTGAGGACAGGCTCTTTTCTAATGGATGGGGAAGTAACATACCCACACCTACATATCTACCACATAAACATATTTACATTACGCATTTGTCACACCCAAAAATCATCGGCTCCCAAGAGTCGTCAATTAATATAAACATCCTCTTGAGTTATAAACAAATGAAAGAACCCCAAATGGTCGGCTCCCTCGACTGACCAATTAATGTAAACATCCTCTTGCGTTATAAACAAATGTCCCCAAACTCCAAAAAGCTTTTATCCCCCAATACTGTAAATTGGCAGACGCAGCTCAAACCTAGATCGCTCTCACGCTCAGTGCTCTCATTTTGGACACTCTCAATTTATCAATAAAGTTCTTTCTCCCAATCGAAGGTTTGATAAGCGCCACCGTAGTTTATAAGTTTGAGTTTTAAGTTGAATCTTGTAAGGAGCAGACATATCTCTCCCAGTTCGCGTTTACACTATTTTGATAAATAAAAATTATATTTTTTTCAAAGTGCTAAGTCCCGAATTTGTTATTATATAATTCTGAAATTTCATAATTTTATATCCGAGACAAAGTCTAAGTTGATGATTTAAAGGTTGAAATATTTAAATATTCAAATGCTTAAAAGTGTCATCATTAAGAGCCACATTGAATTACCATCGCTTTCCACTTCCAAAAATCTAGCATCATTTGGATATTTGTTATCCACCAATTACGGGTTTGATCGCATAAAAAATATAGTTCAAGGAAAAATATAGTTCACTTCCAAAAATCTAGCCTCATTCTTTCCTGTCAGAATACAAGAGACTTATTTAGTAAGCTGACTAAATTGTACTGGGATAGTTTTTCATTTTCATCTAACATTATTTTGTGTACAGAAACCTGGTTAAAGCTGGAGATTGATAGACTAAAAATGAAATGTTCACGTTTACTTCAAATCCAGAAGGTGTAGTCTATTAAGAACGTCTCCAATTACTGAAAATGCCTATTAAGCAACTCCAGAGCTGACTGCTGATGCATAAACAGAATTGAATGAATAATCGGTAAAGTCCATTACAAACACTGCTTTCGTAAGGAAAACTTTTACGTTATTACGTTTCACTTGCAACATCTTTGTAGGTAAATCATTTATCTATGTCAAGGATACATAAGGCGTAGTTCTACGACGACGTGCCTCTTGGAGTTGACACCTTTTGTAATAAATGGCTTCAGCATTAAATAGTTTACACAGATATAAGTAAAGCGTTTGATTGTGTATATCCCTCGCTTCTTGTATTAAAGCTGGTCTTATTAGTGTTTCCAAGAGATCTTCTAGCATGGATTTTAAGTTGTCTGATCTATTTATTAAATCAAAAATACTTAAGGTGTGCCACAAGGGAGTTTTTTTATAATTATTTATTAACTATCTTCCAATTGTCTTGCCAAAGCCACGTGTCCTTCTGTACGCTGATAACTTAAAGTTATATCTGCAAAATATAGTAAATTTCGACTTTCAACTGGGTCTAAATGCTTTTTATACCCTTGCAAAAGGTGTTATAATTTTAGTCAAAAGTTTGCAACGCAGTGAAGAAAACATTTCCGACCCTATAAATTATATATATTCTTGATCAGCACCACCAGCCATGTCCGCCTTTAGTCAGTTCGATTCTACGCAACCTAGTCCCTCAGTTTTAAAGCTTTCTGCTTGAAACTTTCCCAAAACTTGTCTTTCTATTGCAGGTAGTATATAAGTCGGAACAAGCCAGATTGGGCGAGTATATCATATAGCTCATTTATGTATGTTCGTTAAGCAAATGGTACTTAACTAGTTTAAAAAAAGTAACTGACCAAATTGGAGCTAACAAGTTCTATGTCAATTCTATAAAAAAGCAAAACATAATAGAAATAACAAGAAAGGAAAGCTAACTTCGGGCGGAGCCGAAGTTGATATACCCTTGCAGAATATTCTGTAAATAATATTCTCCAAAATTATTCATATGATGCATTCTTAATACTCATAAAAATCCCAACTTCCTAACTTTAAAAAAACCAAAGTTATGGCATTTTCAATCTTTCAGTTATATGGCAGCTATAAGATATAGTCGGCCGATCCCTATAATATTTGGTAGGTCGGATTGATTGGCCAATTATAAAACCCATAGAAAATCACAACTTCCTAACATTAAAAACACCAAAGTTTTGGTATTTCCTATCGTTATATGGGAGCTATAGGATATAGTCGGCCGATCCTTATGAAATTTGGTAGGTCAAATTGATTGGCCAAATAAAAAAGCCATAGAAAATCCCAACTTTACAAACACCAGAGTTATGGCATTTCCTATCGTTCAGTTATATGGCAGCTATAGGACATAGTCGGCCGATCCCGGCCGTTCCGACTTATATACTGCGTGCAAAGGAAAGAAGGGTGTGTGCAAAGTTTCAAGTCGATATCTTTAAAACTGAAAGACTAGTTCGCGTAGAAACAGACAGACGGGCAGACAGACGGACAGACAGACGGACAGACAGACGGACAGACGGACATGCTTATATCAACTCAGGAGGTGATCCTGATCAAGAATATATATACTTTATAGGGTCGGAGATGTCTCCTTCTCTGCGTTGCACACTTTTGACCAAAATTATAATACCCTCTGCAAGGGTATAAAAATTCATGTAAACGACGAACAAGATAATCGATCAGACCAAATACCTAGACATGGCGAAAATAAATTAGTATACCTACCAATTCAAAAGTAGCAAAGGGCTACAAGTAGTTATCAAAGTAATTGAATCAACAGTTCAGACCATTGAAATAATAGCTGGGTTTAATGCCAAAACGGCTAAAAACACAATAAACAGAAAAAAAAAATACAAAGCCAATGTTCAGGATAGAACTGACGCCTGAAAATATGCCTTTAAATAAAAGTGAAGACCACCCAATCTAAAAGCTTCAATATCTATTGCACCGCAGAATCACGGTTAAGAAACCTCACAAACGGAATGGACCCGTCCAATGTACGAATTGTCAGAAGAGAAAATTGTCATACAAGAAAATACTGCAGACTTCGCGCAGTCTGCGTTGCTTGCGGAATGCACATTTAACTATGGACTGTCCTCTAAATAAGGAGGACCAATCTGCCAATAGATATAGCAAGGAACATTTATTATAAGGATTTTAAAAACCGCCTAACCCAAAAACTAACTGCAGCTAGAAACCCAGGCACCCGCCTAAACTTTCCATACATACCATTAACAACGATTCCGGGAGTCTCTTTTGCCCAGGCGCTAAGCTACAACAACGGATCTTACGCATTTGAACATACCATCTTAGGATTTTCGGAGCAACAGGCATCGAATCATACGCCTGAAAGTATCTCTGTAAACACATCCCAATTACCTATTAATATAGAATTAATGCTGGCAACTATAACAAAAATAATGGGAGAAATACAGCAAACGCTGCACGAGCTTGTGCGCACCCAAAATCTTCTTCTGGAGTTTCTTATTAAACAAAAATCTGTTTAGATGATTACTCTCAAAATATCTTTCTGGAATGCGAATGGCATTTCACAGCACAAATACGAGCTCACGCAGTTCCTTGATCATTATGACATTGACAGAGACTCACGATCTCATCACCCTAAAAATGATTATAGAACTGCCAAACTGTGCAATACATCTTCTAACCATAATATTTAACACCATGATGAATTGGACATATTATCCGCAACAATGGAGGAAGTCAGTCATCACAATGATCCATAAAGCCGGAAAGGACAAGTCCCAGCCATCGTCATACCTTCTACCGTACCTATCAAAGATATTTGAAAAGCTGCTCCTTAATCGCATCGAGCTATACCTACAAGACCACAATACAATACCAATATATCAATTTGGATTTCGCGAAAAACACTGAACATTTGAAAGCCGAGAATATTGTTCCGCCGTCTTTCTGGATGTTGCACAGGCTTTCGACCGCGTGTAGATGGACGGCTTAATTCATAAACTCAAATTAATACTTCCACAAAGCACCCAAACAATTTAGAAGTCCTACCTAAAGAAAAGAAGCTTCGCAGTTCGATACAAATATTTCTCTGAATATCATCCAATTAAAGCTGAAGTACCCCAAGGTGTGCCGACATTGCATATTATTTATGCAGCAGATCTACCGACAACAACTCTTACAACAACTTTAACCTTTGCTGAATGTCCTCGTAGAGCAACGCAACACTTATTAGATCACCTAGTGCTTTTATAAACGTTAATGTACAAAAAGGCAAAAACGTTACTTTTACCCAGGGCAAATTTGCCCTCCACTCTTTTGAAGTTTAAAGCTAGCAATCTGCATTGCCTAATTAACGCCCGCTCTGGACTAAATTTAGAATAAACAAGAAAGGAAAGCTAACTTCGGGCGGAGCCAAAGTTGATATACCCTTGCAGAATATTCTGTAAATAACATTCTCCAAAATTATTCATATGATGCATTCTAAATACTTACAAAAATTCCAACTTCCTAACTTTAAAAACACCAAAGTTATGGCATTTTCAATCGTTCAGTTATATGGCAGCTATAGGATATAGTCGGCTGATCCCTATAAAATTTGGTAGGTCGGATTGATTGGCCAAATATAAAACCCATAGAAAATTCCAACTTTCTAACTTTAAAAACACCAAAGTTATGGTATTTCCTATCGTTATATGGGAGCTAAATGATATAGTCGGCCGATCCTTATGAAATTTGGTAAATCGAATTTATTGGCCAAATAAAAAAGCCGTAGAAAATGCCAACTTCCTAACTTTACAAACACCAGAGTTATGGCATTCCCGATCAATCAGTTATATGGCAGCTATAGGATATAGTCGGCCGATTCCGACTTATATACTGCGTGCAAAGGAAAGAAGGGTGTGTGCAAAGTTTCAATTCGATGTCTTTAAAACTGAGAGACTAGTTCGCGTAGAAACAGACGGACGGACAGACAGACGGACATGCTTATATCAACTACTTCACTGCGTTGCACACTTTTGACCAAAATTATAATACCCTCTGCAAGGGTATAAAAATACTTTTGTAAAATGCTGTCCTAAAACCTCTTTGGACATATGGATCCGAGCTATGTGGAAACGCATATGTTAGCAACTTCAAAGATATTAAGAACTATAACAGGAGTGGTATATTCGGAAAAAATATTTACAAAGAATTAAAAGTAGGCTTAGTTAAAGTCGAACTCGACTCAGGCGAAGGTCTCACAAAGCAACAATAGTTAGGGCCGTTATTCTAACCAATTAATTTGTAATTAATTAAATATATATACTAGATTAAGATTTGCCTGCTTGTCGTTCGTCGCTAAGAGATAAGATTCGATAAATAAAATACCGCTTGAAAAAAAACGAAGACGGAAGCTAACTTCGGCAAGCCGAAGCTTGAATACCCTTGCAGACTTTGCCGAAATTGCTAAAGGAATAAGGTATACATAAATAAATTATATTTGCATAGTTTAATGTCAATATTTTTTATACTGCAAAAAAGTTGTAATACCCTTGCAGACTTTGCCGAAATTGCTAAAATTGAAAAAGTATCGAAAAGATAAGGTATACATAAATAAACTATATTTGCATAGTTTCATGCCAATAGCTTTCATACTGCAAAAATGTCATATACAAATTTAAAAAAAGGTATTTTCCCAGCCTTTAACAATTTTTCATACGGAAGCTATTAGATATAGGCGTCCGATCGGCAAGCGCTTCTACCCTGATCAAGATATGCTTAAATATCGGGTTGGCTGATAAGCCCCCGGTCTGACACAAAGATGGCGTCGCTAGTATTGAAAGCATATTATTTTTATATAGTACTAACCATCAAATGATTCGTGTAAATTTGACGTCTGTCAGTCAATTAGTTTGTGAGATATAGCGTCTTTTGTGAAGCAACTTTTGTTATTGCGAAAAAAATGGAAAAAAAGGAATTTCGTGTTTTGATAAAAAACTGTTTTCTGAAGGAAAAAAATACAGTGGAAGCGAAAACTTGGCTTGGTAATGAGTTTCCGGAGTCTGCCCCAGGAAAATCAACAATAATTGATTGGTACGCAAAATTGTGAAATGAGCACGGAGGACGGAGAACGCAGTGGACGCCCGAAAGAGGTGGTTACCGTCGAAAACATAAAAAAAAATCCACAAAATGATTTTTAATGACTTAAAATAAAGTGGACCGAGATAGCAGAGGCCTTAAAGATATCAAAGGAACGTGTTGGTCATATCATTCATCAACATTTGGATATGTGGAAGCTCTTTTCTTGTTCTCAGACCTCAAAAGGATGCTCGCAGGGGAAAAATTTGGCTGCAATGAAGAGTTGATCGCCGAAACTGAGGCCTATTTTGAGGCAAAACCGAAGGAGTACTACCAAAATGGTATCAAAAAATTGGAAGGTCGTTATAATCGTTGTATCGCTCTTGAAGGGAACTATGTTGAATAATAAAAACGAATTTTGACAAAAAAATGTGTTTTTCTTTGTTAGACCGGGGACTTATCGGCCAAGACTTGGAAAAAATTATTTCAATAGCTTCACTGCGCGAAATATTCAGCAAAAACATCAAATTTTAATCGATTTCACCCTATTGTTCCTATGGGATCTATTGGATATAAACGTCTAGGTATGCTTTAAAAACAAGATTTTGAAAGATTCATGTCAATAGCATTTACACCGCGCGAAATATCTTACATTCTTGCAAGTTATATCCGATTGTTCCTATGGGAGCTGTAGGATATAGACATCCGAAAGGGGCGGTTTTCAAACCTGATCTGCGTACACATGTTTTAGGACGACGGTGAAAGTTTCAGATCGCTAGCTTTTAAACTATATTGAAACAGACGGACATGGCGATATCGACACCCCTATTGATACTGATCTCCTTCACTGCGTTACAAACTTCTGACCAAAATTATAATACCCTCTGCAAGGGTATACAAAAAAATTAGTCCGTCCCCGCGTGGGTCATATCCTGCATGAAATTTTGGGCATGAGAAAGCTGTCGGCGCGATGGGTGCCGCGTTTGCTCACTCCGGACAACAGACGCAACCGTGAAACTACTTCAGAGCAGTGTTTGTTTGCGTCGTTTCGTGACCGTCGGATGGATCCACTGGTAAACACCAGAGACCAAGAAACAGTCGAAACAGTGGACTTCACCCGGCGAACCTGCTACGAAGAAGGCGAAGACTGTCCCATCGGCCGGAAAGGTGATGGCCACCGTTTTTTTGGATTCACAAGGTGTGATCTACATCGACTACCTGGAGAAGGGCAAAACGGTCACAGGATGTACTACGCCGAATTATTGGGCCGATTCGCATCCGAATTGCAGAAAATACGGCCCCATTTGGAGAAGAAAAAAGTGCTCTTCCATCATGACAACGCACCGGCTCACACTTCCGCCCTCGCCTATGCCAAATTGACCGAATCGGACTACGAACTGCTACACCATCCACCATATTCTCCAGATTTGTCCCCGTGTGACTTTTTTTGTTCCCAAATTTGAAAATTTCACTCGCTGGACAGAAATTTTGCGTCGAATGAGGAGGTCGTCGCCGCCAAAGAGCCCTATTTTGCAGACCTCCTGAAAACGTATTTTTCAGACAGGTTAATGAAGTTGGAGCATCGCTAGGTCAAGTGTATCGAGCTAAAAGGAGATTATGTTTAGAAATACATCGCCACTTTTTCAAAATCTTTGTTTTTCTTTTGGAGGCTAAGTACTTAGCGGATCACCCTCGTATGATATTGTTGTCCGATTTCGACAGCAAAATAAAAAATTGTTTTCATCTTTTTTATTTTATTTTTTGATTTTCCTATGGGAGCTATACGATATAGATGTATGCTCTTAATTTAATTTAAACCAAAACTACATAGTATATTTTTATTAACAATTAAAACATGTGGCCACAGCCCTTTTACATTTTTAAGTTCCTCTGTGCGATTTGGCATACTTCGGGTTCCACATGAGGGAACATGAGGGAACCATAAATTTTCAATTCGATTCATATCCGGAGATTGTGGTGTCCGCTTCGTGGCCTGAAATTTTTGTTTTAGAATCCAATTTTTGGCCAAATGGGACGTATGCTTTGGGTCATTGTCTTGCCAAAAAATGCCTTTTTCCGGAAGACTTTGAAAGATTTTCCTATAAATATTTCCTCAAATATTGTTCCTTTTGCATTTTTCCATTGATTAATACCATGGGACCAACTCCATTTTTATAGATACACTCTCGCCATTGTGCTTCAAAGTTTATTTTGGTGCGGTTTTGACATATTGCGCCCAACAACTGGACGACTTAATTTCTTTAAAGTGTTTTGTAATTTGTGGACGTTGCAAAATTTTAAAATTAACTTGCGCTGCTAAGAAAACTTAAAAATGCCAGGAGGCTGCCTAGCAGTTCACTTCGCTTTACGCTTAGCGCAGACGAACGTTCCACCCAGCCTCACCCTATTGCTTGACGTCCGTGACGTTCCTGCGAAGAGTTCCGTGCTGCGATCGTGTCGTGGCTGCCTTTGACGTCAGCTATCGCTGCTATCGATGTCCTCTGCTCTGCTTCTACGACGACCGCCGTTCCGAAACTTTCTGAAGCGAGGGGATCCTCCAGGACAAACGGTTTCCAGTCGCAGGACTCTATGGCTCTACTCTGACAGACCCGCCGGACAATACGCCGGAGTGTGGTCGTGTCAAGATTAAACGCAAATCGCCTTGACTTAGCCGTGTAACGCCTTCCGAACCTCAGCTACCTGTGTCTCAATTCGGAGATTCCTGATGTCCCAATCCCAAACTTCTCGACGTAGCGATCTTGCTCCTGGTAGGCTTTCCACGGCGCTGCTTCCGACGAGAGTATCTGCTGTTGCTGTCTCGCTGGTGTTGCCACTAGTTCACTCGGTTTTTGACTTTCGTAATTCACTGATCTTGATAGATTGACTCCTTGCGATTGACTGATTCCTACGCTCGGCCCGCTTATATAAGCCGACATATCCCGTTAATTCTCGGAGAATTATGCGCATGGGACTATACTAGGGTCCAAAGTCCGTCGTCTTCTACCGTTATATCTTCTCTACAAAATCACATTCTCCTCGTTTTCTCCAAACTCTCTCCAGCTGTATTCTCCAAATTCTCTTTTAGTTCAACTCCAAGCTCTCCTCGTTCTCTACGAACTCTCTCCTCATTCTCTCCAAACTCTATCCAGCTGCATTCTCCGAACTCTCTTTTCCCACAGTGCCGTTACTACGCGCATTCACAGCGTATCCAGCAACTGAACTTCGCTTTTATTTGTGCGAAGTTATTTAAGTTTTCACAATGCTAAAAGTATATTATTTCTTGATAATAAACCACCGGATCGAAAAAATTCCTTGTTTTTGGAACTGTTTTTGACACATCTTTGTAGATTAGAACGGGAAAGTATTAAGCTTAGAGTTGAGTTTTTGCTATGGATCTATAATACTGCGAAATCTATCTATCATGACGTTAACAGGAGCGATTAAAGATAATGTCATTCTCTTGTCCGTTTTTCAAGCCGCGAAAAAAGAATCGCTCGATTTTTTTTATTGCCAACAGGACAGTCAGCTTTAAAGACCTCACCTGCTTATGACTCTCAATCCAGCTGATATTCTCTCTAGAGGAGCCTATCCTAATTGCATACTTGAGAATGTTTTCGGAGCAATGGTCCGGATGTTGTAGGAGAGGATAAATGTACTCGGCCCTCCCCATATTTAGCTGTGAAGACTCTGCCATGGATACGAAAGAATAATCTAGATGTATTGGCGACATCGAGTGGCTTCATTCGACCGCGAGCTCCGCTCTTTGGGAGGCAAAGGTCATCCATTTTAGCGATCTGTTGATCCATCCTTGTTGCAATTCGACGTCTTGCGCACACGGCATTTAACGTGGGGAGAATGTTTGTTCAGAGGCAGAGGCTATGCCGTAAGCAAAAAAGAAATTAAATCACTTGGTAAACAAAGCTGTAATTTATTACCGCGTATTAATTCTGTCAGACTCTCTATAATTTTATCTATCCATTTTGATGTATGTTTTTGGTTCACAGCTTCCCGATTTTACCTCTGATTTCATTTGCTCGTATATCACGCTTGCTGTAAGCTATCTAAATTTTAATAATTTGTAAAAGCTTTTTTCAACGCTGTGTGGTATGATGTTGACAAAGAAAAAACACTGCGTGAGGATATATTAAAATACTTATTTTATTATTGAGTTTTTATTAAAAGCTAGAAACTTGAAACATTCGTAATCGCCTTTTTATACTTGTACGCTGTTTAAGATTGAAAAGGTCGTCGTTGATCGGACGTCTATCTTTTGATTTGACAGAAATTTTCTAATATTTAATTATTTTTATACCTGTTACTCGTAGAGTAAAAGGGTAACAGGTAGAAGGAAGCGTTTCTGACCCTATAAAGTATATATATTCTTGTTCAGGATCACTAGGCGAGTGGATCTAGCCATGTCCGTCTGTCTGTCCGTCCGTATGAACGCTGAGATCTCGGAAACTATAAAAGCTAAAAGATTGGCATTTTGCATGTAGATTTTAGGAGTTCCTACGCAGCGCAGTTTGTTTCAAAATGGTGCCACGACCCCTCTGACGCCCACAAGCCACAAGCTGTGGCCACACTTTTGATGCTATTATGAAAATTTTAATTGATATGTATTTGTTTCGTCAATACCTATCGATTGGCCTAATAAAAGTTTGCCACGCCCACTCTAACGCCCAAAAACCCATTAAACGCTTAAGCCTGGCTGGCGCCTACATTTCCGCCTTTCATGGCCGTGTATTGAATTGCGCCATCTAACGGATGACTTTGGAACAGCTGGTCAAGGTGCTCAACAGAGTCAACGTTAATTCTCGATAAGGATTTCTATTAAAGAAAATTGCGATGGTTTTCATTTGTCAATACCGAACTATATCCCAGGAACTATGCAAATCAAATCAAGTTAGCCAAATTGGAGGTCTGAGTCAAACAATGAGTCAAAACATAAACATAAACACAGCTGTTGGTGCAGGACAAAAGCTGCCTGCGCTAAAGCAGCGCTGGGATTGATGCTCGTGCTGTAAAGCTGCCAGCTCTAAGAGATCGCCGAATTCAAATTGATAATTTGAACTGAGTAACGGGTATCTAATAGTCGATGTACTCGACTATAGCGTTCTCACTGGTTGTCTTATAATTGAGGGCGTATAATTCTATGTAGTGTACAGTGCCTTATTCTAAAGCTGTCATAAGAACATAATTAGATAAATTACGTTGCTAAAATTTTGGATCCATTTTAAAATCACATAAATTCTGTATACCAACAAAATTGCAGAGCATTTACAGTAACGTAATTGGTAGGTCAGATTAATTGGCCAAATATAACCCATAGAAAATCCCAACTTTCTAACTTAACAAACACCAAACATCAGGAGGTGATCCTGATCAAGAATATATATACTTTATAGGGTTGGAGATGTCTTCTTCACTGTGTGGCACACTTTTGACCAAAACTATAATACCCTCGCAAGGGTATAAAAACGACGAATTTCTTAAATTAATTGTGAGCGTATTATCAACAACTTAAAGTGTAAAATTGTAAGTATATATGTCTTTTGTTCTTATGTTGCGTGACTACAATAAAACATAAAATTATAACGCTAACAAATACAAAAATAATTAAACGTTTAATGAATTTTTAAAAATTAAATTAGATTTGAAGAAATCTATTTCCCAACTTCCTAACTTAACAAACACCAAAGTTATGGCATTTCCGATCAATCAGTTATATGGCGGTTATAGGATATAGTTGGCCGATCCTGGCTGTATCGACTTATATACTGACGCAGTAAGAACGAAGTGTGTGTGCAAAGTTTCAATTCGATATTTTTAAAACTTAAAGACTAGTTTGCGTAGAAACGGACGGACGGACAGACTGACATGGCTAGATCGACTCTCCTGGTGATGCTGATCAAGAATATATATACTTTATAGGGTCGGAAATGTCTCCTTCTCTGCGTTGCAAACTTTTGACTGAAATTATAATACCCTCTGCAAGGGTATAAAAATGATTGAGACTTTTATGTTTCCGGTTTAAGTATGTAAGTTAACAACCAACCCCCAGCTTAGGCTGAGCAGGACAGTTCTTACTTACCTTATTAATATTAATCATTTATCATGTTTGTCATTCTCTAGTATTAATCACTTTTTATTATTATCAATATTATTATTACATTTCTCCCTCATGCATGGTCCACCCTAAATCGGGTCCGACTTATTGGCCCTAGAGCTGAGCCAGCACATTGTACCATTCCGAGCCGTGGCTCCTTTTCATTGGCTGACAACGATCGTATGACTTCTGCAAAATGTGCAAGGTCAGCGGTCTGCCACGGGCATCCGGCTATGCATAAGCTTTTGTTCAATCTTAAGTTCAGTTTTAATTTGGATTTGAAATAAAGAGCTCCAGCTCGTTCATAAAACTCCGGCCTTAGCCGTTACATTATTTTGATTATTGAATTTGGTTATCGTGCCTTAAGGGCCGTGACATCGGAGATAAGTATCTCCCACCGTATACTTCGGAAGAAGCAAAGGAGTCGAAGCTACCACCCGGCTCCACCCCCTACGGATATATCACCTACCGGCTCTACCCCTGCGCGGAGGAGCCGCCAGCCGGCACGGACAATTAAATAATTGGCACCCAACGGATTAATATTATTACTAATATTCGAATCCCACCCCTGAAGTTGTAAATTATGTAAGTAGCTGAGCGCCGACAATAGCGAAGGTCTACACATACACAACTCACATATGCCATACAATTTCCTACGCCCAGCAATAGGAATTTTTTACGTATAGAAAGTGACTCGATTTTCGATTTCTAATTCAGATTTTTATGAGTGCGTGGCAAATAAAAAATATACATATAACTCAAGTTACGTACACTCGTACTGGCAAATTTTATGTGAATAAATTATTCAAATATTAAATTACAATACACTTCCATGTTCTGCGTGTTGGTTTAATTTTGTTCGATCTGGATTTTTTTAAGTGCATTATAATAAAAGAAATCATACGTCTCAAATAACGCACACTGGTGCCAAGGCGATCGACATTTACACGATTTAATTATGCAAAGGAATATTGTATTTCTTTGTTAAGGTTGGCGGTTGGAGGGCCCAGTCGTTTTTCTCCTTGTGTTTGTTACAAATTTACCTACTGTGCTTATATTGAGTTTCGTACCAAAGTTATCCAGTGTGTCTGTGCTAATAATATACCCAGTCGAATTAACCTATACTTGTTGTCACCGTTCTGTATTTTAATTTTGTTCTTGGGACAAATTAATCCAACATCTTTGTGTTTTAGGTGACGATCTATTATTTTTCGCTAAATTTTTCGACTTTACATCACCAAAGTGGCCCGTTGAAACCTTTTGTCTTGAGCCCAATCGTCAAATCCTCGTATCTACCTCGCGCCCTTTAACTGCCAATGAGTTGGGAGTATAGAGAAGTAAAACAGGAAATTGATAGCGACGATAGCGAAAGTAGCGAAGAAGTAGAATTTCGCCCCGAAGTTAGGGACACAGATCAACCAGAAATGAACGCAGAAATGGTCCAAGCGATTGTCGCAAATGCGGTCAAGCCGCTCTTAGCGAACAAGAGGAGCGGTTAAGAATCGATTTCGCCACAGAATTAGATGCGGTTAGAACACAGGTTAGCGCGCTGTCAGTCCAAGCGCCACAGGTGGAGGTCTACAAAAGAGTAGTACCAAACCCTGCAGTAAGATGCGATGTCAAGTTGGACATAGTAAAGTCTCTGCCAACATTCAGTGGAAGACACGATGAGTATGTTTCGTGGAGGCAAGCTGCATCAGATGCCTATGAGGTATTTAAGAAATACGACGGCAGCGAGGCACACTACGAGGCCGTGGTCATAATTAAAAACAAAATTTGCGGACCCGCTCGGTCACTACTCACGTCCCACAATACAGTGCTAAACTTCGATGCAATTATAGCCAGACTAGATTGCACATCTGCGGCAAAATTTAGAAATGGTTCGGCAAGGAGACTCCGATCTTATGGCATACTATGACGAGGTCGAGAGGAAACTCACGCTTGTCACTAACAAAATAGTCATGTCACATAACTCGGACACAGCAACTATCCTAAATAAGGAGGTTAGGGATGATGCCCTTCATGCATTCATTGCAGGGCTTAAAAGACCACTCAAGTCACTCGTGCTGCCAGCACAACCCAAAGACCTTCCGTCTGCACTAGCGTTAGCGCGAGAGGCCGAGAACAGCATTGAGAGAAGTGCGTTCGCGGCATCCTACGCGAAAGCTATAGAAGACAAGTCCCATTGCAATGAGGACAACAGGCGCAATAGTAAGAGTCAGGGAAAGCAATGGAGAGGCGAGGATAAGAATCCGCACTTTGTCCCTAAACAAAACCAAAATAAATCTCATGAGAACAATCCCTGGCCAAAGCACAGGGATACTGAGCCACTAGACCAGGATAAAGTTCAACCCATGGAGGTAGACCCCTCAAGGGCTAGATTTAGACAAGAAACAAGCTGGGGAAAGCCTCAAAGTAACAACAACTACAAAAGGCAGAACTCGTCCCAGCGTCAATCAGGCCAAAGACGCCAACGCGTCAACAATATAGCCCAACCCCAACAGGAGGCGACGGATTATGCCACCACAGCTGAGGCCGAGGTTGTCACCATCGAGGGAGATAGCGACTCCGCCGAGCTTAACGACCTCCTCCATTTTTTAGGGAGCGTTCCCGACTGCCGTTCGTCGAGCGACAGTTGGCTGGCAAATCAATAAAAATTCTCATCGACACCGGGGCGGCAAAAAATTACGTGAAGCCCGTAAAGGAGCTAAGAAACGTAATGCCGGTCGAAACCCCCTTCACTGTGAGCTCTATTCACGGCTCCAGTGATGTCAAATACAAGTGCATAATGCGCATTTTTGGACTACACGTCCCATTTTTCCTCTTGGATACATTGAGCACGTTCGATGCTATAATAGGCTTCGATTCGCTAACGCGAGCAGGAGTAGCATGGGACCTAGGCAGCAGCGTGATAAAATACGCAAATGTCACTGAAAAGCTCAAATTCAAAAAAACTATTCTGAAAAGAATTAAGGTGTTTTCAACCTCTAACGAGGCACTCACCTTCAACACATCGGTCATCGCTACTATTCGAACTACGAGTGACGAACCTGTCTACTCCAAGTTATACCCCTACCCTATGGGGGCAGCAGACTTTGTAAACAACGAAATCAAAGAACTGCTGCAAAACGGCATAATCAGGCCGTCCAGATCCCCATACAACAGCCCTGCCTGGGTAGTTGATAAAAAAGGGACTGATGATAATGGCAGTAGAAAGAAGCGATTAGTAATCGATTTCAGGAAGCTGAACGAGCGAACAGTCGCCGATCGCTATCCAATGCCGAGCATACCCATGATTCTAGCGAACTTGGGAAAAGCCAAATTTTTTACTACCCTAGACCTGAAGTCAGGGTACCACCAAATATACCTGGCTGAAAAGGACAGAGAGAAAACCTCGTTCTCAGTTAATGGTGGGAAGTACGAATTCTGCCGACTACCCTTCGGCCTAAAAAACGCAGGGAGTATTTTCCAAAGAGCCATCGACGATGTGCTGCGGGAAGAAATCGGCAAAATATGCTACGTCTACGTTGACGATGTTATCATCTTTTCCGAAAACGAAACGGAACATGTCAAGCATATTGACACGGTGCTTAAGCGCCTACTCGATGCCAACATGAGGGTGGCACGAGAAAAAACAAAGTTCTTTAAAGAGAGCGTTGAATTCCTAGGGTTCATTGTTACCAGAGGAGGGACAAAAACAGACCCAGAAAAGGTTAGGGCAATAAAAGAGTTCCCAGAACCAAAAAATCTGTTTAGCCTCAGGTCCTTCCTAGGCCTGGCGAGCTATTACAGAAGCTTTGTAAAAAACTTTGCATCTATTGCTAGACCCCTGACCGCCATCCTCAAAGGGGAAAACGGGACGGTCAGCAAGAATATGTCGAAAAAAGTAGCTGTCAGGTTTAATGAAACTCAGCGAAATGCATTCGACCACCTTCGTAACATTTTGGCATCCGAAAATGTCATATTGACACACCCTGATTTCAAATCACCGTTTGACTTAACCACTGACGCCTCAGCGAGTGGAATAGGCGCGGTACTGTCCCAAAATAAAAGACCTATTACTATGATTTCACGCACGCTGAACTACGCCACAAACGAAAGAGAATTATTGGCAATAGGCAAACTCCAGAATTACCTGTACGGTAACAATGAGGTACGGATCTTCACAGACCACCAGCCTCTCACGTATGCGGTATCCGACAAAAATACCAACGCTAAAATCAAGCGATGGAAAGCATTCATTGATGAGAACAACGGGAAAGTATTTTACACACCCGGAAAACAAAACCTGGTAGCTGACGCATTATCAAGGCAACCCCTGAATAACTTAGAGGCTGAAGCCCAGTCTGACGCGGCTACGGTGCATAGTGAGCTTTCACTCTCGTACACCATTGATACCACAGATAAACCTCTTAACTGCTTTAGAAACCAAATTATTTTGGAAGAAGCGGACCAACCGCTTCGGCGAGATTTCATAGTCTTTGGAAATAGAACTCGTCATATCATCAATTTTAATAACAAGGACTTGCTTGTTGAATCCGTTAAAGAGATCATCAACGCCAACGTTGTGAACGCGATTCACTGCGATTTACCTACCCTGGCTCGTATCCAACATGCCTTGAGGCAGGATTTTCCTGCGACAAAGTTCTGGCATTGTAAAACTTTTGTCAGTGACATAACCAACGCTAATGAACAGTTGGAAATCACTAACACCGAGCACAATGGCGCCCTTAGGGCTGCCCAGGAGAACGCAAAACAAATTCTCCGGGATTATTACTTCCCGAACATGTCAAAATTATCTAGCGAAGTGGTCGCAAATTGCAAGGTCTGCAATAAAGCCAAATACGACCGCCATCCCAAGAAACAGGAATTGGGAACTACGCCCATCCCATCATACGTTGGGGAAATGTGGCATATCGACATTTTTTCGACCGACAAAAAAATTTTCTTAAATTGCATGGATAAATTCTCCAAATTCGCATTCGTACAGCCCTTGATTTCCAGGGCAATAATAGATGTACGAGCACCTATTCTTCAGTTAGTAAATTTTTACTCTAACACCAAAACTATATACTGCGACAATGAGGCCTCCTTTAACTCAGAGACAATCACGTCATTGCTGAAAAACCAATACAGCATCGACGTTGTCAATGCGCCACCGCTACACAGTAGCTCCAATGGCCAAGTTGAGAGATTTCACAGTACCCTGGCGAAAATTGCCAGATGCCTCAAAATTGATAAAAAAATCGAGGACACTGTGGAACTAATATTGAGGTCTACTATAGAATACAACAGGTCGCTACATTCGGTCACAGAGTCTAGGCCGATTGAGGTCATCCACGCAAGCAGCGATGAGATGAAGCTGGCAATTAAAGCCAAGATTGACAAAGCACAACAATCCAACCTAGATAGGATTAATCCTTCTAGGCAAAACAGAGTCTTCGAAGTCGGCGAAAGAGTACACCTTCGCAACAACAAAAGATTAGGGAATAAATTGACACCGCTTTATTCAGAAGAGCGTGTAGAAGCAGATCTGGGAACATCTGTTCTCATTAAGGGGAGGGTGGTCCATAAGGACAACATTAGGTAGGCACTCCACTCGCCACAGTCGCCCTTATATTAAAACCCAATCTTTGCTAAATTCCCACAGGCTCTCCATTATATGCATTATACTGCTGTCCACCGCGAGCGCGAGAATCACTGATTTCTCGCACGCTAAATACATCCCTAGCACCGGGATGGCAATGTCTTAATATGGGAACAGTACGGCCTGGTCAGGCACTCGACAAATCTGTCCGAGTTTGCCATCATTATCGACTCCACAATCAAAATGCTAGAACTGTTCCCACAGTCCCATATGAGGAAGCTGCTGGAAGTGGACATTGAGCATGCTCAAAACCTATTGGAGGAACTAAAGATACACCATAGAATGGCCAGGAGCCTTGATTTTTTGGGCTCAGTCCTTAAGGTCGTAGCGGGTACACCCGACGCGGAAGATTTAAGTAGGATCAACACCAATCAAGCGTCGCTTATCGAGGCTAATAACAGACAGGTTGTAATTAACACAGAGACACAGAAGCACATCAACCTACTCACAGACACAGTAAACAAGATACTCAGGGAGAAGAAGGACGGGCTTGTCGACTCAGGTCATTTGTATGAAACACTCCTTGCCAGGAATAGAATGTTAATATCAGAAATTCAGAACTGCATGATCACCATCACTCTTGCTAAAAATAATATCATCAATCCTACCATTTTTAATCACAATGACCTAAAGGCTATTTTCGACGAACAGCTAACAGAGGTCCCTATAGTTAGCCTTATGGATGTATCTAAGATTAAAATTCTTCAAAATAATGTTCTTGTCCACGTTATAGTCCAGTATCCTAGAGTTAAGCGTATTTGTAAAAAGGTCCTGCTCTTCCCTGTTGCACATTACCATACTATGCTACAAATAGAAAACAACATCGTGGCTGAATGTGATGACGGAATCCTAGCAGTCTCAGATTGCACTTCTACCAATTTGGCCACATTTTGCAAAACAGCGCCCCAAGACACCTGTGCCAAGCAGTTACATGCAGGCGGGACGGCTACATGCCGGACGCGGCCCAGCAATCTGGAACCCCTTACAATTGTGGACGACGGAGTAATTATCATTAATGAGAAACTGACGAGGATTACCATCGATGACGGTCCCACAACGACCATAACAGGGACCCACCTCATTACTTTTGAGAGAAAGGCGGTGATCAACGACTCCGTATATTTGAACCTCAACCACTCAGTGAATATGAGCCCGGGTGTTGCGGCCTCCCCCTTAATTAACATCACGGGACACGATCACATACTGAGCCTACCATTGCTACAGCGGATGAACGAGCATAACCTGCGTTTAATGCAGGAGCTACGGGATGATGTGTCGGAGGGAGGTTCCCCGAGGATTTGGTTCGCCGCAGGAGTTGCCGTCAGCCTCACGCTATGCGGCTTGGTCCTGCTCCAACAACACTGCAGGCGCAAACGAGAGGCAGCCCAGCTACAAAAGTCCATCGACGAACTGGCTGTCACCGAGGACGGCGTCCAATTTAAGGGGGGAGTAGTTACCAACCAACCCCCAGCTTAGGCTGAGCAGGACAGTTCTTACTTACCTTATTAATATTAATCATTTATCATGTTTGTCATTCTCCAGTATTAATCACTTTTTATTATTATCAATATTATTATTACATTTCTCCCTCATGCATGGTCCACCCTAAATCGGGTCCGACTTATTGGCCCTAGAGCT
>JAECXW010000539.1:0-31017 GCA_018153365.1 Drosophila fuyamai
CAAATCGGAAACTTGGAAATAAATGACTTGAAATTGGGTCAAAAATTGGATCAACGTTAAATTGAAAATTTTGAATGCAGATTTTTAGAGAATCAAATTACAAATCTTTAGAGGTATGCAACTTTGGAATCGGATAAAATTTGGAGAAATTATGGACTTCGGAAGTCCAGTTGTGGGCCACCTTTTAACAACAAATCGGAAACTTGGAAATAAATGACTTGAAATTGGGTCAAAAATTGGACCATGACATGAAATTGGGTTAAAAATTGGATCAACGTTAATTTGAAAATTTTGAATGAAGATCTTTCGAGAATCAAATTAAAAATCTTTAGAGGTATGCCACGTTGGAATAGGATAAAATTTGGAGAAATTATGGACTTCGGAAGTGCAGTTGTGGGCCACATTTTAACATCACATCGGAAACTTGGAAATAAATGACATGAAATTGGGTCAAAAATTGGACCAACGTTAAATTGAAAATTTTGAATACAGATTTTTAGAGAATCAAATTACAAATCTTTAGAGGTATGCAACTTTGGAATCGGATAAAATTTGGAGAAATTATGGACTTCGGAAGTCCAGTTGTGGGCCACCTTTTAACAACAAATCGGAAACTTGGAAATAAATGACTTGAAATTGGGTCAAAAATTGGACCAACGTTAAATTAAGAATTTTGAATGCAGATCTTTAGAAAATCAAATTACAAATCTTTAGAGGTATGCCACTTTGGAATCGGATAAGATTTGGAGAAATTATGGACTTCGGAAGCCCAGTTGTGGGCCACCTTTTAACAACACATCGGAAATTTGGAAATAAATGACATGAAATTGGGTTAAAAATTGGATCAACGTTAATTTGAAAATTTTGTATGCAGATTTTTAGAGAATTAAATTACAAACCCTTACAGGTATGCCACTTTGGAATCGGATAAAATTTGGAGAAATTATGGACTTCGGAAGTCCAGTTGTGGGCCACCACACTCGAATAAATGTTGGTAAGGCCACCTTTTAACAACAAATCGGAAACTTGGAAATAAATGACATGAAATTGGGTCAAAAATTGGACCAACGTTAAATTGAAAATTTTGAATACAGTTTTTTAGAGAATCAAATTAAAAATCTTTAGAGGTATGCAACTTTGGAATCGGATAAAATTTGGAGAAATTATTGGACCAACATTAAATTGAAAATTTTGAATGCAGATCAAATTAAAAGTCTTTAGAGGTATGCCACTTTGGAATCGGATAAGATTTGGAGAAATTATGGACTTCGGAAGTCCAGTTGTGGGCCACCAACACATCAGAAATAAATGACATGAAATTGGGTCAAAAATTGGGCCACCTTTTAACAACACATCGGAAACTTGGAAATAAATCCAATGAAATTGGGTCAAAAATTGGACCAACGTTAAATTGAAAATTTTGAATACAGATTTTTAGAGAATCAAATTAAAAATCTTTAGAGGTATGCAACTTTGGAATCGGATAAAATTTGGAGAAATTATTGGACCAACGTTAAATTGAAAATTTTGAATGCAGATCAAATTAAAAGTCTTTAGAGGTATGCCACTTTGGAATCGGATAAGATTTGGAGAAATTATGGACTTCGGAAGCCCAGTTGTGGGCCACCTTTTAACAACACATCGGAAATTTGGAAATAAATGACATGAAATTGGGTTAAAAATTGGATCAACTTTAATTTGAAAATTTTGTATGCAGATTTTTAGAGAATTAAATTACAAACCCTTACAGGTATGCCACTTTGGAATCGGATAAAATTTGGAGAAATTATGGACTTCGGAAGTCCAGTTGTGGGCCACCAACACATCAGAAATAAATGACATGAAATTGGGTCAAAAATTGGGCCACCTTTTAACAACACATCGGAAACTTGGAAATAAATGACATGAAATTGGGTCAAAAATTGGACCAACGTTAAATTGAAAATTTTGAATACAGATTTTTAGAGAATCAAATTAAAAATCTTTAGAGGTATGCAACTTTGGAATCGGATAAAATTTGGAGAAATTATTGGACCAACGTTAAATTGAAAATTTTGAATGCAGATCAAATTAAAAATCTTTAGAGGTATGCCACTTTGGAATCGGATAAGATTTGGAGAAATTATGGACTTCGGAAGCCCAGTTGTGGGCCACCTTTTAACAACACATCGGAAATTTGGAAATAAATGACATGAAATTGGGTTAAAAATTGGATCAACGTTAAATTGAAAATTTTGTATGCAGATTTTTAGAGAATCAAATTACAAATCTTTAGAGGTATGCCACTTTGGAATCGGATAAAATTTGGAGAAATTATGGACTTCGGAAGTCCAGTTGTGGGCCACCTTTCAACACATCGAATTGGAAATAAATGACATGAAATTGGGTCAAAAATTGGGCCACCTTTTAACAACAAAACTTGGAAACTTTAAATGAAATGAAATGAAAAATTGTTACCAACGTTAAATTGAAAATTTTGAATACAGATTTTTAGAGAATCAAATTAAAAATCTTTAGAGGTATCAACTTTGGAATCGGATAAAAATTTGGAGAAATTATTGGACCAACGTTAAATTGAAAATTTTGAATGCAGATCAAATTAAAAATCTTTAGAGGTATGCCACTTTGGAATCGGATAAGATTTGGAGAAATTATGGACTTCGGAAGCCCAGTTGTGGGCCACCTTTTAACAACACATCGGAAATTTGGAAATAAATGACATGAAATTGGGTCAAAAATTGGACCAACGTTAAATTGAAAATTTTGAATACAGATTTTTAGAGAATCAAATTAAAAATCTTTAGAGGTATGCAACTTTGGAATCGGATAAAATTTGGAGAAATTATTGGACCAACGTTAAATTGAAAATTTGGAATGCAGATCAAATTAAAAGTCTTTAGAGGTATGCCACTTTGGAATCGGATAAGATTTGGAGAAATTATGGACTTCGGAAGTCCAGTTGTGGGCCACCAACACATCAGAAATAAATGACATGAAATTGGGTCAAAAATTGGGCCACCTTTTAACAACACATCGGAAACTTGGAAATAAATGACATGAAATTGGGTCAAAAATTGGACCAACGTTAAATTGAAAATTTTGAATACAGATTTTTAGAGAATCAAATTAAAAATCTTTAGAGGTATGCAACTTTGGAATCGGATAAAATTTGGAGAAATTATTGGACCAACGTTAAATTGAAAATTTTGAATGCAGATCAAATTAAAAATCTTTAGAGGTATGCCACTTTGGAATCGGATAAGATTTGGAGAAATTATGGACTTCGGAAGTCCAGTTGTGGGCCACCAACACAATTTTGTATGCAGATTTTTAGAGAATTAAATTACAAACCCTTACAGGTATGCCACTTTGGAATCGGATAAGATTTGGAGAAATTATGGACTTCGGAAGTCCAGTTGTGGGCCACCAACACATCAGAAATAAATGACATGAAATTGGGTCAAAAATTGGGCCACCTTTTAACAACACATCGGAAACTTGGAAATAAATGACATGAAATTGGGTCAAAATTGGACCAACGTTAAATTGAAAATTTTGAATACAGATTTTTAGAGAATCAAATTAAAAATCTTTAGAGGTATGCAACTTTGGAATCGGATAAAATTTGGAGAAATTATTGGACCAACGTTAAATTGAAAATTTTGAATGCAGATCAAATTAAAAATCTTTAGAGGTATGCCACTTTGGAATCGGATAAGATTTGGAGAAATTATGGACTTCGGAAGCCCAGTTGTGGGCCACCTTTTAACAACACATCGGAAATTTGGAAATAAATGACATGAAATTGGGTTAAAAATTGGATCAACGTTAATTTGAAAATTTTGTATGCAGATTTTTAGAGAATTAAATTACAAACCCTTACAGGTATGCCACTTTGGAATCGGATAAAATTTGGAGAAATTATGGACTTCGGAAGTCCAGTTGTGGGCCACCAACACATCAGAAATAAATGACATGAAATTGGGTCAAAAATTGGGCCACCTTTTAACAACACATCGGAAACTTGGAAATAAATGACATGAAATTGGGTCAAAAATTGGATCAACGTTAAATTGAAAATTTTGAATGCAGATTTTTAGAGAATCAAATTACAAATCTTTAGAGGTATGCCACTTTGGAATCGGATAAAATTTGGAGAAATTATGGACTTCGGAAGTCCAGTTGTGGCCACCTTTTAACATCACATCGGAAACTTGGAAATAAATGACATGAAATTGGGTCAAAAATTGGACCAACGTTAAATTGAAAATTTTGAATGCAGATTTTTAGAGAATCAAATTACAAATCTTTAGAGGTATGCCACTTTGGAATCGGATAAGATTTGGAGAAATTATGGACTTCGGAGTCCAGTTGTGGGCCACCTTTTAACAACACATCGGAAACTTGGAAATAAATGTACATGAAATTGGGTTAAAAATTGGATCAACGTTAATTTGAAAATTTTGTATGCAGATTTTTAGAGAATTAAATTACAAACCCTTACAGGTATGCCACTTTGGAATCGGATAAAATTTGGAGAAATTATGGACTTCGGAAGTCCAGTTGTGGGCCACCAACACATCAGAAATAAATGACATGAAATTGGGTCAAAAATTGGGCCACCTTTTAACAACACATCGGAAACTTGGAAATAAATGACATGAAATTGGGTCAAAAATTGGACCAACGTTAAATTGAAAATTTTGAATACAGATTTTTAGAGAATCAAATTAAAAATCTTTAGAGGTATGCCACTTTGGAATCGGATAAAATTTGGAGAAATTATGGACTTTGGAAGTCAAGTTGTGGGCCACCAACACATCGGAAATAAATGACATGAAATTGGGTCAAAAATTGGGCCACCTTTAACAACACATCGGAAACTTGGAAATAAATGACATGAAATTGGGTCAAAAATTGGATCAACGTTAAATTGAAAATTTTGAATGCAGATTTTTAGAGAATCAAATTACAAATCTTTACAGGTATGCCACTTTGGAATCGGATAAAATTTGGAGAAATTATGGACTTTGGAAGTCCAGTTGTGGGCCACCTTTTAACAACACATCGGAAACTTGGAAATAAATGACATGAAATTGGGTCAAAAATTGGACCAACGTTAAATTGAAAATTTTGAATACAGATTTTTAGAGAATCAAATTACAAATCTTTAGAGGTATGCCACTTTGGAATCGGATAAAATTTGGAGAAATTATGGACTTTGGAAGTCCAGTTGTGGGCCACCTTTTAACAACACATCGGAAACTTGGAAATAAATGACATGAAATTGGGTCAAAAATTGGACCAACGTTAAATTGAAAATTTTGAATACAGATTTTTAGAGAATCAAATTAAAAATCTTTAGAGGTATGCAACTTTGGAATCGGATAAAATTTGGAGAAATTATTGGACCAACGTTAAATTGAAAATTTTGAATGCAGATCAAATTAAAAATCTTTAGAGGTATGCCACTTTGGAATCGGATAAGATTTGGAGAAATTATGGACTTCGGAAGCCCAGTTGTGGGCCACCTTTTAACAACACATCTGAAATTTGGAAATAAATGACATGAAATTGGGTTAAAAATTGGATCAACTTTAATTTGAAAATTTTGTATGCAGATTTTTAGAGAATTAAATTACAAACCCTTACAGGTATGCCACTTTGGAATCGGATAAAATTTGGAGAAATTATGGACTTCGGAAGTCCAGTTGTGGGCCACCTTTTAACATCACATCGGAAACTTGGAAATAAATGACATGAAATTGGGTCAAAAATTGGACCAACGTTAAATTGAAAATTTTGAATACAGATTTTTAGAGAATCAAATTACAAATCTTTAGAGGTATGCAACTTTGGAATCGGATAAGATTTGGAGAAATTATGGGCTTTGGAATTCCAGTTGTGGGCCACCTTTTAACAACACATCGGAAACTTGGAAATAAATGACATGAAATTGGGTCAAAAATTGGACCAACGTTAAATTGAAAATTTTGAATACAGATTTTTAGAGAATCAAATTAAAAATCTTTAGAGGTATGCAACTTTGGAATCGGATAAAATTTGGAGAAATTATTGGACCAACGTTAAATTGAAAATTTTGAATGCAGATCAAATTAAAAATCTTTAGAGGTATGCCACTTTGGAATCGGATAAGATTTGGAGAAATTATGGACTTCGGAAGCCCAGTTGTGGGCCACCTTTTAACAACACATCGGAAATTTGGAAATAAATGACATGAAATTGGGTTAAAAATTGGATCAACTTTAATTTGAAAATTTTGTATGCAGATTTTTAGAGAATTAAATTACAAACCCTTACAGGTATGCCACTTTGGAATCGGATAAAATTTGGAGAAATTATGGACTTCGGAAGTCCAGTTGTGGGCCACCAACACATCAGAAATAAATGACATGAAATTGGGTCAAAAATTGGGCCACCTTTTAACAACACATCGGAAACTTGGAAATAAATGACATGAAATTGGGTCAAAAATTGGATCAACGTTAAATTGAAAATTTTGAATGCAGATTTATAGAGAATCAAATTACAAATCTTTAGTGGTATGCCACTTCGAAATCGCATAAAATTTTGAGAAATTATGGACTTTGGAAGTCCAGTTGTTGGCCACCTTTTAACAACAAATCGGAAACTTGGAAATAAATGACTTGAAATTGGGTCAAAAATTGGACCAATGTTAAATTGAAAATTTTGAATGAAGATCTTTCGAGAATCAAATTAAAAATCTTTAGAGGTATGCCACGTTGGAATAGGATAAAATTTGGAGAAATTATGGACTTCGGAAGTCCAGTTGTGGGCCACCTTTTAACAACACATGGGAAACTTGGAAATAAATGACATGAAACTGGGTCAAAAATTGGACCAACGTTAAATTGAAAATTTTGAATACAGATTTTTAGAGAATCAAATTACAAATCTTTAGAGGTATGCAACTTTGGAATCGGATAAAATTTGGAGAAATTATGGACTTCGGAAGTGCAGTTGTGGGCCACCTTTTAACATCACATCGGAAACTTGGAAATAAATGACATGAAATTGAGTCAAAAATTGGACCAACGTTAAATTAAAAATTTTGAATTCAGATTTTTAGAGAATCAAATTAAAAATCTTTAGAGGTATGCAACTTTGGAATCGGATAAGATGTGGAGAAATTATGGACTTTGGAAGTCCAGTTGTGGGCCACCTTTTAACAACAAATCGGAAACTTGGAAATAAATGACTTGAAATTGGGTCAAAAATTGGACCAACGTTAAATTAGAATTTTGAATGCAGATCTTTAGAAAATCAAATTACAAATATTTAAAGGTATGCCACTTTGGAATCGGATAAAATTTGGAGAGATTATGGACTTCGGAACTCCAGTTGTGGGCCACATTTTAACAACAAATCGGAAACTTGGAAATAAATGACATGAAATTGGGTCAAAAATTGGACCAACATTAAATTGAAAAATTTGAATGCAGATCTTTAGAGAATCAAATTACAAATATTTAGAGGTATGCCACCTTGGAATCGGATAAAATTTGGTAAAATTATAGACTTCGGAAATCCAGTTGTGGGCCACCTTTTCACAACAAATCGGAAACTTGGAAATAAATGACTTGAAATTGGGTAAAAAATTGGACCAACGTTAAATTGAAAATTTTGAATGCAGATCTTTCGAGAATCAAATTAAAAATCTTTAGAGGTATGCCACTTTGAATTCGGATAAGATTTGGAGAAATTATGGACTTCGGAAGCCCAGTTGTGGGCCACCTTTTAACAACACATCTGAAATTTGGAAATAAATGACATGAAATTGGGTTAAAAATTGGATCAACTTTAATTTGAAAATTTTGTATGCAGATTTTTAGAGAATTAAATTACAAACCCTTACAGGTATGCCACTTTGGAATCGGATAAAATTTGGAGAAATTATGGACTTCGGAAGTCCAGTTGTGGGCCACCAACACATCAGAAATAAATGACATGAAATTGGGTCAAAATTGGGCCACTTTAACAACACATCGGAAACTTGGAAATAAATGACATGAAATTGGGTCAAAAATTGGACCAACGTTAAATTGAAAATTTTGAATACAGATTTTTAGAGAATCAAATTAAAAATCTTTAGAGGTATGCAACTTTGGAATCGGATAAAATTTGGAGAAATTATTGGACCAACGTTAAATTGAAAATTTTGAATGCAGATCAAATTAAAAATCTTTAGAGGTATGCCACTTTGGAATCGGATAAGATTTGGAGAAATTATGGACTTCGGAAGCCCAGTTGTGGGCCACCTTTTAACAACACATCTGAAATTTGGAAATAAATGACATGAAATTGGGTTAAAAATTGGATCAACTTTAATTTGAAAATTTTGTATGCAGATTTTTAGAGAATTAAATTACAAACCCTTACAGGTATGCCACTTTGGAATCGGATAAAATTTGGAGAAATTATGGACTTCGGAAGTCCAGTTGTGGGCCACCTTTTAACAACACATCGGAAACTTGGAAATAAATGACATGAAATTGGGTCAAAAATTGGACCAACGTTAAATTGAAAATTTTGAATACAGATTTTTAGAGAATCAAATTACAAATCTTTAGAGGTATGCAACTTTGGAATCGGATAAGATTTGGAGAAATTATTATATCCGTTGGAATAGGATAAAATTTGGAGAAATTATGGACTTCGGAAGTCCAGTTGTGGGCCACCTTTTAACAACACATCGGAAACTTGGAAATAAATGACATGAAATTGGGTCAAAAATTGGACCAACGTTAAATTGAAAATTTTAAATACAGATTTTTAGAGAATCAAATTACAAATCTTTAGAGGTATGCAACTTTGGAATCGGATAAAATTTGGAGAAATTATGGACTTTGGAAGTCCAGTTGTGGGCCACCTTTTAACAACACATCGGAAACTTGGAAATAAATGACATGAAATTGGGTCAAAAATTGGACCAACGTTAAATTGAAAATTTTGAATACAGATTTTTAGAGAATCAAATTAAAAATCTTTAGAGGTATGCAACTTTGGAATCGGATAAAATTTGGAGAAATTATTGGACCAACGTTAAATTGAAAATTTTGAATGCAGATCAAATTAAAAATCTTTAGAGGTATGCCACTTTGGAATCGGATAAGATTTGGAGAAATTATGGACTTCGGAAGCCCAGTTGTGGGCCACCTTTTAACAACACATCGGAAATTTGGAAATAAATGACATGAAATTGGGTTAAAAATTGGATCAACGTTAATTTGAAAATTTTGTATGCAGATTTTTAGAGAATTAAATTACAAACCCTTACAGGTATGCCACTTTGGAATCGGATAAAATTTGGAGAAATTATGGACTTCGGAAGTCCAGTTGTGGGCCACCAACCATCAGAAATAAATGACATAATTGGGTCAAAATTCACCTTTTAACAACACATCGGAAACTTGGAAATAAATGACATGAAATTGGGTCAAAAATTGGACCAACGTTAAATTGAAAATTTTGAATGCAGATTTTTAGAGAATCAAATTACAAATCTTTAGAGGTATGCCACTTTGGAATCGGATAAAATTTGGAGAAATTATGGACTTTGGAAGTCCAGTTGTGGGCCACCTTTTAACAACACATCGGAAACTTGGAAATAAATGACATGAAATTGGGTCAAAAATTGGACCAACGTTAAATTGAAAATTTTGAATACAGATTTTTAGAGAATCAAATTAAAAATCTTTAGAGGTATGCAACTTTGGAATCGGATAAAATTTGGAGAAATTATTGGACCAACGTTAAATTGAAAATTTTGAATGCAGATCAAATTAAAAATCTTTAGAGGTATGCCACTTTGGAATCGGATAAGATTTGGAGAAATTATGGACTTCGGAAGCCCAGTTGTGGGCCACCTTTTAACAACACATCGGAAATTTGGAAATAAATGACATGAAATTGGGTTAAAAATTGGATCAACGTTAATTTGAAAATTTTGTATGCAGATTTTTAGAGAATTAAATTACAAACCCTTAAAGGTATGCCACTTTGGAATCGGATACAATTTGGAGAAATTATGGACTTCGGAAGTCCAGTTGTGGGCCACCAACACATCAGAAATAAATGACATGAAATTGGGTCAAAAATTGGGCCACCTTTTAACAACACATCGGAAACTTGGAAATAAATGACATGAAATTGGGTCAAAAATTGGATCAACGTTAAATTGAAAATTTTGAATGCAGATTTATAGAGAATCAAATTACAAATCTTTAGTGGTATGCCACTTTGAAATCGCATAAAATTTTGAGAAATTATGGACTTTGGAAGTCCAGTTGTTGGCCACCTTTTAACAACAAATCGGAAACTTGGAAATAAATGACTTGAAATTGGGTCAAAAATTGGACCAATGTTAAATTGAAAATTTTGAATGAAGATCTTTCGAGAATCAAATTAAAAATCTTTAGAGGTATGCCACGTTGGAATAGGATAAAATTTGGAGAAATTATGGACTTCGGAAGCCCAGTTGTGGGCCACCTTTTAACAACACATCGGAAATTTGGAAATAAATGACATGAAATTGGGTTAAAAATTGGATCAACGTTAATTTGAAAATTTTGTATGCAGATTTTCAGAGAATTAAATTACAAACCCTTAAAGGTATGCCACTTTGGAATCGGATAAAATTTGGAGAAATTATGGACTTCGGAAGTCCAGTTGTGGGCCCCCAACACATCAGAAATAAATGACATGAAATTGGGTCAAAAATTGGGCCACCTTTTAACAACACATCAGAAACTTGGAAATAAATGACATGAAATTGGGTCAAAAATTGGATCAACGTTAAATTAAAAATTTTGAATGCAGATTTATAGAGAATCAAATTAAAAATCGTTAGAGGTATGCAACTTTGGAATCGGATAAAATTTTGAGAAATTATGGACTTTGGAAGTCCAGTTGTTGGCCACCTTTTAACAACAAATCGGAAACTTGGAAATAAATGACTTGAAATTGGGTCAAAAATTGGACCAACGTTAAATTGAAAATTTTGAATGCAGATCTTTCGAGAATCAAATTACAAATCTTTAGAGGTATGCCACTTTGGAATAGGATAAAATTTGGAGAAATTATGGACTTCGGAAGTCCAGTTGTGGGCCACCTTTAAACAACACATCGGAAACTTGGAAATAAATGACATGAAATTGGGTCAAAAATTGGACCAACGTTAAATTGAAAATTTTGAATACAGATTTTTAGAGAATCAAATTACAAATCTTTAGAGGTATGCAACTTTGGAATCGGATAAAATTTGGAGAAATTATGGACTTCGGAAGTCCAGTTGTGGGCCACCTTTTAACAACAATCAAATCGGAAACTTTTGGAAATAAATGACTTGAAATTGGGTCAAAAATTGGACCAACGTTAAATTGAAAATTTTGAATGCAGATCTTTCGAGAATCAAATTAAAAATCTTTAGAGGTATGCCACTTTGGAATCGGATAAAATTTGGAGAAATTATGGACTTCGGAAGCCCAGTTGTGGGCCACCTTTTAACAACACATCGGAAATTTGGAAATAAATGACATGAAATTGGGTTAAAAATTGGATCAACGTTAAATTTGAAAATTTTGTATGCAGATTTTTAGAGAATCAAATTACAAACCCTTACAGGTATGCCACTTTGGAATCGGATAAAATTTGGAGAAATTATGGACTTCGGAAGTCCAGTTGTGGGCCACCAACACATCAGAAATAAATGACATGAAATTGATTTTAACAACACACATCGGAAACTTGGAAATAAATGACATGAAATTGGGTCAAAAATTGGACCAACGTTAAATTGAAAATTTTGAATACAGATTTTTAGAGAATCAAATTAAAAATCTTTAGAGGTATGCAACTTTGGAATCGGATAAAATTTGGAGAAATTATTGGACCAACGTTAAATTGAAAATTTTGAATGCAGATCAAATTAAAAATCTTTAGAGGTATGCCACTTTGGAATCGGATAAGATTTGGAGAAATTATGGACTTCGGAAGCCCAGTTGTGGGCCACCTTTTAACAACACATCGGAAATTTGGAAATAAATGACATGAAATTGGGTTAAAAATTGGATCAACGTTAATTTGAAAATTTTGTATGCAGATTTTTAGAGAATTAAATTACAAACCCTTACAGGTATGCCACTTTGGAATCGGATAAAATTTGGAGAAATTATGGACTTCGGAAGTCCAGTTGTGGGCCACCAACACATCAGAAATAAATGACATGAAATTGGGTCAAAAATTGGGCCACCTTTTAACAACACATCGGAAACTTGGAAATAAATGACATGAAATTGGGTCAAAAATTGGACCAACGTTAAATTGAAAATTTTGAATACAGATTTTTAGAGAATCAAATTAAAAATCTTTAGAGGTATGCAACTTTGGAATCGGATAAAATTTGGAGAAATTATTGGACCAACGTTAAATTGAAAATTTTGAATGCAGATCAAATTAAAAATCTTTAGAGGTATGCCACTTTGGAATCGGATAAGATTTGGAGAAATTATGGACTTCGGAAGCCCAGTTGTGGGCCACCTTTTAACAACACATCGGAAATTTGGAAATAAATGACATGAAATTGGGTTAAAAATTGGATCAACGTTAATTTGAAAATTTTGTATGCAGATTTTTAGAGAATTAAATTACAAACCCTTACAGGTATGCCACTTTGGAATCGGATAAAATTTGGAGAAATTATGGACTTCGGAAGTCCAGTTGTGGGCCACCAACACATCAGAAATAAATGACATGAAATTGGGTCAAAAATTGGGCCACCTTTTAACAACACATCGGAAACTTGGAAATAAATGACATGAAATTGGGTCAAAAATTGGATCAACGTTAAATTGAAAATTTTGAATGCAGATTTATAGAGAATCAAATTACAAATCTTTAGTGGTATGCCACTTTGAAATCGCATAAAATTTTGAGAAATTATGGACTTTGGAAGTCCAGTTGTTGGCCACCTTTTAACAACAAATCGGAAACTTGGAAATAAATGACTTGAAATTGGGTCAAAAATTGGACCAATGTTAAATTGAAAATTTTGAATGAAGATCTTTCGAGAATCAAATTAAAAATCTTTAGAGGTATGCCACGTTGGAATAGGATAAAATTTGGAGAAATTATGGACTTCGGAAGTCCAGTTGTGGGCCACCTTTTAACAACACATCGGAAACTTGGAAATAAATGACATGAAATTGGGTCAAAAATTGGACCAACGTTAAATTGAAAATTTTGAATACAGATTTTTAGAGAATCAAATTACAAATCTTTAGAGGTATGCAACTTTGGAATCGGATAAAATTTGGAGAAATTATGGACTTCGGAAGTCCAGTTGTGGGCCACCTTTTAACAACACATCGGAAACTTGGAAATAAATGACATGAAATTGGGTCAAAAATTGGACCAACGTTAAATTGAAAATTTTGAATTCAGATTTTTAGAGAATCAAATTACAAATCTTTAGAGGTATGCAACTTTGGAATCGGATAAGATTTGGAGAAATTATGGACTTTGGAAGTCCAGTTGTGGGCCACCTTTTAACAACAAATCGGAAACTTGGAAATAAATGACTTGAAATTGGGTCAAAAATTGGACCAATGTTAAATTGAAAATTTTGAATGAAGATCTTTCGAGAATCAAATTAAAAATCTTTAGAGGTATGCCACGTTGGAATAGGATAAAATTTGGAGAAATTATGGACTTCGGAAGTCCAGTTGTGGGCCACATTTTAACAACACATCGGAAACTTGGAAATAAATGACATGAAATTGGGTCAAAAATTGGACCAACGTTAAATTGAAAATTTTGAATGCAGATTTTTAGAGAATCAAATTACAAATCTTTAGAGGTATGCCACTTTGGAATCGGATAAAATTTGGAGAAATTATGGACTTCGGAAGTCCAGTTGTGGGCCACCTTTTAACAACAAATCGGAAACTTGGAAATAAATGACTTGAAATTGGGTCAAAAATTGGACCAACGTTAAATTGAAAATTTTGAATGAAGATCTTTCGAGAATCAAATTAAAAATCTTTAGAGGTATGCCACTTTGGAATCGGATAAGATTTGGAGAAATTATGGACTTCGGAAGCCCAGTTGTGGGCCACCTTTTAACAACACATCGGAAATTTGGAAATAAATGACATGAAATTGGGTTAAAAATTGGATCAACGTTAATTTGAAAATTTTGTATGCAGATTTTTAGAGAATTAAATTACAAACCCTTACAGGTATGCCACTTTGGAATCGGATAAAATTTGGAGAAATTATGGACTTCGGAAGTCCAGTTGTGGGCCACCAACACATCAGAAATAAATGACATGAAATTGGGTCAAAAATTGGGCCACCTTTTAACAACACATCGGAAACTTGGAAATAAATGACATGAAATTGGGTCAAAAATTGGACCAACGTTAAATTGAAAATTTTGAATACAGATTTTTAGAGAATCAAATTAAAAATCTTTAGAGGTATGCAACTTTGGAATCGGATAAAATTTGGAGAAATTATTGGACCAACGTTAAATTGAAAATTTTGAATGCAGATCTTAAATTAAAAATCTTTAGAGGTATGCCACTTTGGAATCGGATAAGATTTGGAGAAATTATGGACTTCGGAAGCCCAGTTGTGGGCCACCTTTTAACAACACATCGGAAATTTGGAAATAAATGACATGAAATTGGGTTAAAAATTGGATCAACGTTAATTTGAAAATTTTGTATGCAGATTTTTAGAGAATTAAATTACAAACCCTTACAGGTATGCCACTTTGGAATCGGATAAAATTTGGAGAAATTATGGACTTCGGAAGTCCAGTTGTGGGCCACCAACACATCAGAAATAAATGACATGAAATTGGGTCAAAAATTGGGCCACCTTTTAACAACACATCGGAAACTTGGAAATAAATGACATGAAATTGGGTCAAAAATTGGACCAACGTTAAATTGAAAATTTTGAATACAGATTTTTAGAGAATCAAATTAAAAATCTTTAGAGGTATGCAACTTTGGAATCGGATAAAATTTGGAGAAATTATTGGACCAACGTTAAATTGAAAATTTTGAATGCAGATCAAATTAAAAATCTTTAGAGGTATGCCACTTTGGAATCGGATAAGATTTGGAGAAATTATGGACTTCGGAAGCCCAGTTGTGGGCCACCTTTTAACAACCAATCGGAAACTTGGAAATAAATGACTTGAAATTGGGTCAAAAATTGGACCATGACTGTTAAAAATTTGAAAATTTTGAATGCAGATTTTTAGAGAATCAAATTACAAATCTTTAGAGGTATGCCACGTTGGAATAGGATAAAATTTGGAGAAATTATGGACTTCGGAAGTCCAGTTGTGGGCCACCTTTTAACAACACATCGGAAACTTGGAAATAAATGACATGAAATTGGGTCAAAAATTGGACCAACGTTAAATTGAAAATTTTGAATACAGATTTTTAGAGAATCAAATTAAAAATCTTTAGAGGTATGCAACTTTGGAATCGGATAAAATTTGGAGAAATTATTGGACCAACGTTAAATTGAAAATTTTGAATGCAGATCAAATTAAAAATCTTTAGAGGTATGCCACTTTGGAATCGGATAAGATTTGGAGAAATTATGGACTTCGGAAGCCCAGTTGTGGGCCACCTTTTAACAACACATCGGAAATTTGGAAATAAATGACATGAAATTGGGTTAAAAATTGGATCAACGTTAATTTGAAAATTTTGTATGCAGATTTTTAGAGAATCAAATTACAAACCCTTACAGGTATGCCACTTTGGAATCGGATAAAATTTGGAGAAATTATGGACTTCGGAAGTCCAGTTGTGGGCCACCAACACATCGGAAATAAATGACATGAAATTGGGTCAAAAATTGGGCCACCTTTTAACAACACATCGGAAACTTGGAAATAAATGACATGAAAATGGGTCAAAAATTGGATCAACGTTAAATTGAAAATTTTGAATGCAGATTTTTAGAGAATCAAATTACAAAACCCTTACAGGTATGCCACTTTGGAATAGGATAAAATTTGGAGAAATTATGGACTTCGGAAGTCCAGTTGTGGGCCACCTTTTAACATCACATCGGAAACTTGGAAATAAATGACATGAAATTGGGTCAAAAATTGGACCAACGTTAAATTGAAAATTTTGAATACAGATTTTTAGAGAATCAAATTACAAATCTTTAGAGGTATGCCACTTTGGAATCGGATAAGATTTGGAGAAATTATGGACTTTGGAAGTCCAGTTGTGGGCCACCTTTTAACAACACATCGGAAACTTGGAAATAAATGACATGAAATTGGGTCAAAAATTGGACCAACGTTAAATTGAAAATTTTGAATACAGATTTTTAGAGAATCAAATTAAAAATCTTTAGAGGTATGCAACTTTGGAATCGGATAAAATTTGGAGAAATTATTGGACCAACGTTAAATTGAAAATTTTGAATGCAGATCAAATTAAAAATCTTTAGAGGTATGCCACTTTGGAATCGGATAAGATTTGGAGAAATTATGGACTTCGGAAGCCCAGTTGTGGGCCACCTTTTAACAACACATCGGAAATTTGGAAATAAATGACATGAAATTGGGTTAAAAATTGGATCAACGTTAATTTGAAAATTTTGTATGCAGATTTTTAGAGAATTAAATTACAAACCCTTACAGGTATGCCACTTTGGAATCGGATAAAATTTGGAGAAATTATGGACTTCGGAAGTCCAGTTGTGGGCCACCAACACATCAGAAATAAATGACATGAAATTGGGTCAAAAATTGGACCACCTTTTAACAACACATCGGAAACTTGGAAATAAATGACATGAAATTGGGTCTAAAATTGGACCAACGTTAAATTGAAAATTTTGAATACAGATTTTTAGAGAATCAAATTAAAAATCTTTAGAGGTATGCAACTTTGGAATCGGATAAAATTTGGAGAAATTATTGGACCAACGTTAAATTGAAAATTTTGAATGCAGATCAAATTAAAAATCTTTAGAGGTATGCCACTTTGGAATCGGATAAGATTTGGAGAAATTATGGACTTCGGAAGCCCAGTTGTGGGCCACCTTTTAACAACACATCGGAAATTTGGAAATAAATGACATGAAATTGGGTTAAAAATTGGATCAACGTTAATTTGAAAATTTTGTATGCAGATTTTTAGAGAATTAAATTACAAACCCTTACAGGTATGCCACTTTGGAATCGGATAAAATTTGGAGAAATTATGGACTTCGGAAGTCCAGTTGTGGGCCACCAACACATCAGAAATAAATGACATGAAATTGGGTCAAAAATTGGGCCACCTTTTAACAACACATCGGAAACTTGGAAATAAATGACATGAAATTGGGTCAAAAATTGGACCAACGTTAAATTGAAAATTTTGAATACAGATTTTTAGAGAATCAAATTAAAAATCTTTAGAGGTATGCAACTTTGGAATCGGATAAAATTTGGAGAAATTATTGGACCAACGTTAAATTGAAAATTTTGAATGCAGATCAAATTAAAAATCTTTAGAGGTATGCCACTTTGGAATCGGATAAGATTTGGAGAAATTATGGACTTCGGAAGCCCAGTTGTGGGCCACCTTTTAACAACACTTCGGAAATTTGGAAATAAATGGGTTATAATTAAATTGGGTTAAAAATTGGATCAACGTTAATTTGAAAATTTTGTATGCAGATTTTTAGAGAATTAAATTACAAACCCTTACAGGTATGCCACTTTGGAATCGGATAAAATTTGGAGAAATTATGGACTTCGGAAGTCCAGTTGTGGGCCACCAACACATCAGAAATAAATGACATGAAATTGGGTCAAAAATTGGGCCACCTTTTAACAACACATCGGAAACTTGGAAATAAATGACATGAAATTGGGTCAAAAATTGGACCAACGTTAAATTGAAAATTTTGAATACAGATTTTTAGAGAATCAAATTAAAAATCTTTAGAGGTATGCAACTTTGGAATCGGATAAAATTTGGAGAAATTATGGACTTTGGAAGTCCAGTTGTGCCACCTTTTACACATCGGAAACTAGGAAATAAATGACTTGGAGTTGGGTCAAAAATTGGACCAACGTTAAATTGAAAATTTAGAATGCAGATTTTTAGAGAATCAAATTAAAAATCTTTAGAGGTATGCCACTTTGGAATCGGATAAGATTTGGAGAAATTATGGACTTTGGAAGTCCAGTTGTGAGCCACCTTTTAACAACACATCGGAAATTTGGAAATAAATGACATGAAATTGGGTCAAAAATTGGATCAACGTTAATTTGAAAATTTTGTATGCAGATTTTTAGAGAATTCAAATTACAAACCTTTACAGGTATGCCACTTTGGAATCGGATAAAATTTGGAGAAATTATGGACTTCGGAAGTCCAGTTGTGCCAAACATCGAAATAAATGACATGAAATTGGGTCAAGTTGTGGGCCACCTTTTAACAACACATCGGAAACTTGGAAATAAATGACATGAAATTGGGTCAAAAATTGGACCAACGTTAAATTGAAAATTTTGAATATCAGATTTTTAGAGAATCAAATTAAAAATCTTTAGAGGTATGCCAACTTTGGAATCGGATAAAATTTGGAGAAATTATGGACTTTGGAAGTCCAGTTGTGGGCCACCTTTTAACAACACATCGGAAACTTGGAAATAAATGACATGAAATTGGGTCAAAAATTGGACCAACGTTAAATTGAAAATTTTGAATGCAGATTTTTAGAGAATCAAATTACAAATCTTTAGAGGTATGCCACTTTGGAATCGGATAAAATTTGGAGAAATTATGGACTTCGGAAGTCCAGTTGTGGGCCACCTTTTAACAACACATCGGAAACTTGGAAATAAATGACATGAAATTGGGTCAAAAATTGGACCAACGTTAAATTGAAAATTTTGAATGCAGATTTTTAGAGAATCAAATTACAAATCTTTAGAGGTATGCCACTTTGGAATCGGATAAAATTTGGAGAAATTATGGACTTCGGAAGTCCAGTTGTGGGCCACCTTTTAACAACAATCGGAAACTTGGAAATAAATGACTTGAAATTGGGTCAAAAATTGGACCAACGTTAAATTGAAAATTTTGAATGCAGATTTTTAGAGAATCAAATTAAAAATCTTTAGAGGTATGCCACTTTGGAATCGGATAAGATTTGGAGAAATTATGGACTTCGGAAGCCCAGTTGTGGGCCACCTTTTAACAACACTTCGGAAATTTGGAAATAAATGGGTTAAAATTAAATTGGGTTAAAAATTGGATCAACGTTAATTTGAAAATTTTGTATGCAGATTTTTAGAGAATTAAATTACAAACCCTTACAGGTATGCCACTTTGGAATCGGATAAAATTTGGAGAAATTATGGACTTCGGAAGTCCAGTTGTGGGCCACCAACACATCAGAAATAAATGACATGAAATTGGAGTCAAGTTGTGGGCCACCTTTTAACAACACATCGGAAACTTGGAAATAAATGACATGAAATTGGGTCAAAAATTGGACCAACGTTAAATTGAAAATTTTGAATACAGATTTTTAGAGAATCAAATTAAAAATCTTTAGAGGTATGCAACTTTGGAATCGGATAAAATTTGGAGAAATTATTGGACCAACGTTAAATTGAAAATTTTGAATGCAGATCAAATTAAAAATCTTTAGAGGTATGCCACTTTGGAATCGGATAAGATTTGGAGAAATTATGGACTTCGGAAGCCCAGTTGTGGGCCACCTTTTAACAACACATCGGAAATTTGGAAATAAATGACATGAAATTGGGTTAAAAATTGGATCAACGTTAATTTGAAAATTTTGTATGCAGATTTTTAGAGAATTAAATTACAAACCCTTACAGGTATGCCACTTTGGAATCGGATAAAATTTGGAGAAATTATGGACTTCGGAAGTCCAGTTGTGGGCCACCAACACATCAGAAATAAATGACATGAAATTGGGTCAAAAATTGGGCCACCTTTTAACAACACATCGGAAACTTGGAAATAAATGACATGAAATTGGACCAACGTTAAATTGAAAATTTTGAATACAGATTTTTAGAGAATCAAATTAAAAATCTTTAGAGGTATGCAACTTTGGAATCGGATAAAATTTGGAGAAATTATTGGACCAACATTAAATTGAAAATTTTGAATGCAGATCAAATTAAAAGTCTTTAGAGGTATGCCACTTTGGAATCGGATAAGATTTGGAGAAATTATGGACTTCGGAAGCCCAGTTGTGGGCCACCTTTTAACAACACATCGGAAATTTGGAAATAAATGACATGAAATTGGGTTAAAAATTGGATCAACGTTAATTTGAAAATTTTGTATGCAGATTTTTAGAGAATTAAATTACAAACCCTTACAGGTATGCCACTTTGGAATCGGATAAAATTTGGAGAAATTATGGACTTCGGAAGTCCAGTTGTGGGCCACCAACACATCAGAAATAAATGACATGAAATTGGGTCAAAAATTGGGCCACCTTTTAACAACACATCGGAAACTTGGAAATAAATGACATGAAATTGGACCAACGTTAAATTGAAAATTTTGAATACAGATTTTTAGAGAATCAAATTAAAAATCTTTAGAGGTATGCAACTTTGGAATCGGATAAAATTTGGAGAAATTATTGGACCAACGTTAAATTGAAAATTTTGAATGCAGATCAAATTAAAAATCTTTAGAGGTATGCCACTTTGGAATCGGATAAGATTTGGAGAAATTATGGACTTCGGAAGCCCAGTTGTGGGCCACCTTTTAACAACACATCGGAAATTTGGAAATAAATGACATGAAATTGGGTTAAAAATTGGATCAACGTTAATTTGAAAATTTTGTATGCAGATTTTTAGAGAATTAAATTACAAACCCTTACAGGTATGCCACTTTGGAATCGGATAAAATTTGGAGAAATTATGGACTTCGGAAGTCCAGTTGTGGGCCACCAACACATCAGAAATAAATGACATGAAATTGGGTCAAAAATTGGGCCACCTTTTAACAACACATCGGAAACTTGGAAATAAATGACATGAAATTGGGTCAAAAATTGGACCAACGTTAAATTGAAAATTTTGAATACAGATTTTTAGAGAATCAAATTAAAAATCTTTAGAGGTATGCAACTTTGGAATCGGATAAAATTTGGAGAAATTATGGACTTTGGAAGTCCAGTTGTGGGCCACCTTTAACAACACATCGGAAACTTGGAAATAAATGACTGAAATTGGTCAAAATTGGATCAACGTTAAATTGAAAATTTTGAATGCAGATTTTTAGAGAATCAAATTAAAAATCTTTAGAGGTATGCCACTTTGAAATCGGATAAAATTTGGAGAAATTATGGACTTCGGAAGTCCAGTTGTGGGCCACCTTTTAACAACACATCGGAAACTTGGAAATAAATGACATGAAATTGGGTCAAAAATTGGACCAACGTTAAATTGAAAATTTTGAATACAGATTTTTAGAGAATCAAATTAAAAATCTTTAGAGGTATGCCACTTTGGAATCGGATAAGATTTGGAGAAATTATGGACTTCGGAAGATGCCCAGTTGTGGGCCACCTTTTAACAACACATCGGAAATTTGGAAATAAATGACATGAAATTGGGTTAAAAATTGGATCAACGTTAATTTGAAAATTTTGTATGCAGATTTTTAGAGAATTAAATTACAAACCCTTACAGGTATGCCACTTTGGAATCGGATAAAATTTGGAGAAATTATGGACTTCGGAAGTCCAGTTGTGGGCCACCAACACATCAGAAATAAATGACATGAAATTGGGTCAAAAATTGGGCCACCTTTTAACAACACATCGGAAACTTGGAAATAAATGACATGAAATTGGGTCAAAAATTGGACCAACGTTAAATTGAAAATTTTGAATACAGATTTTTAGAGAATCAAATTAAAAATCTTTAGAGGTATGCAACTTTGGAATCGGATAAAATTTGGAGAAATTATTGGACCAACGTTAAATTGAAAATTTTGAATGCAGATCAAATTAAAAATCTTTAGAGGTATGCCACTTTGGAATCGGATAAGATTTGGAGAAATTATGGACTTCGGAAGCCCAGTTGTGGGCCACCTTTTAACAACACATCGGAAATTTGGAAATAAATGACATGAAATTGGGTTAAAAATTGGATCAACGTTAATTTGAAAATTTTGTATGCAGATTTTTAGAGAATTAAATTACAAACCCTTACAGGTATGCCACTTTGGAATCGGATAAAATTTGGAGAAATTATGGACTTCGGAAGTCCAGTTGTGGGCCACCAACACATCATGAAATAAATGACATGAAATTGGGTCAAAAATTGGACCAACGTTAAATTAAAATCGGAATTTGGAAATAAATGACAAAATTGTAATTGGACAACGTTAAATTGAAAATTTTGTATGCAGATTTTTAGAGAATCAAATTAAAAATCTTTAGAGGTATGCCACTTTGGAATCGGATAAAATTTGGAGAAATTATGGACTTCGGAAGCCCAGTTGTGGGCCACCTTTTAACAACACATCGGAAACTTGGAAATAAATGACATGAAATTGGGTCAAAAATTGGATCAACGTTAATTTGAAAATTTTGAATGCAGATTTTTAGAGAATCACATTACAAATCTTTAGAGGTATGCCACTTTGGAATCGGATAAAATTTGGAGAAATTATGGACTTGAAGTCCAGTTGTGGGCCACCAACACATCAGAAATAAATGAATAAAATTGAAATGGGCCACCTTTTAACAACACATCGGAAACTTGGAAATAAATGACATGAAATTGGGTCAAAAATTGGACCAACGTTAAATTGAAAATTTTGAATACAGATTTTTAGAGAATCAAATTAAAAATCTTTAGAGGTATGCAACTTTGGAATCGGATAAAATTTGGAGAAATTATTGGACCAACGTTAAATTGAAAATTTTGAATGCAGATCAAATTAAAAATCTTTAGAGGTATGCCACTTTGGAATCGGATAAGATTTGGAGAAATTATGGACTTCGGAAGCCCAGTTGTGGGCCACCTTTTAACAACACATCGGAAATTTGGAAATAAATGACATGAAATTGGGTTAAAAATTGGATCAACGTTAATTTGAAAATTTTGTATGCAGATTTTTAGAGAATTAAATTACAAACCCTTACAGGTATGCCACTTTGGAATCGGATAAAATTTGGAGAAATTATGGACTTCGGAAGTCCAGTTGTGGGCCACCAACACATCAGAAATAAATGACATGAAATTGGGTCAAAAATTGGGCCACCTTTTAACAACACATCGGAAACTTGGAAATAAATGACATGAAATTGGGTCAAAAATTGGACCAACGTTAAATTGAAAATTTTGAATACAGATTTTTAGAGAATCAAATTAAAAATCTTTAGAGGTATGCAACTTTGGAATCGGATAAAATTTGGAGAAATTATTGGACCAAAATTAATTGAAAATTTTGAATGTCAGAATCAAATTAAAAATCTTTAGAGGTATGCCACTTTGGAATCGGATAAGATTTGGAGAAATTATGGACTTTGGAAGCCCAGTTGTGGGCCACCTTTTAACAACACATCGGAAACTTGGAAATAAATGACATGAAATTGGGTCAAAAATTGGACCAACGTTAAATTTGAAAATTTTGAATACAGATTTTTAGAGAATCAAATTACAAACCCTTACAGGTATGCCACTTTGGAATCGGATAAAATTTGGAGAAATTATGGACTTCGGAAGTCCAGTTGTGGGCCACCTTTTAACAACACATCGGAAACTTGGAAATAAATGACATGAAATTGGGTCAAAAATTGGACCAACGTTAAATTGAAAATTTTGAATACAGATTTTTAGAGAATCAAATTAAAAATCTTTAGAGGTATGCAACTTTGGAATCGGATAAAATTTGGAGAAATTATGGACTTCGGAAGTCCAGTTGTGGCCACCTTTAACAACACATCGGAAATTTGGAAATAAATGACATGAAATTGGGTTAAAAATTGGATCAACGTTAATTTGAAAATTTTGTATGCAGATTTTTAGAGAATTAAATTACAAACCCTTACAGGTATGCCACTTTGGAATCGGATAAAATTTGGAGAAATTATGGACTTCGGAAGTCCAGTTGTGGGCCACCAACACATTAGAAATAAATGACAGAAATTGGGCCACCTTTTAACAACACATCGGAAACTTGGAAATAAATGACATGAAATTGGGTCAAAAATTGGATCAACGTTAAATTGAAAATTTTGTATGCAGATTTTTAGAGAATTAAATTACAAACCTTTACAGGTATGCCACGTTGGAATAGGATAAAATTTGGAGAAATTATGGACTTCGGAAGTCCAGTTGTGGGCCACCTTTTAAAATCACATCGGAAACTTGGAAATAAATGACATGAAATTGGGTCAAAAATTGGACCAACGTTAAATTGAAAATTTTGAATACAGATTTTTAGAGAATCAAATTACAAATCTTTAGAGGTATGCAACTTTGGAATCGGATAAGATTTGGAGAAATTATGGACTTCGGAAGTCCAGTTGTGGGCCACCTTTTAACAACACATCGGAAACTTGGAAATAAATGACATGAAATTGGGTCAAAAATTGGACCAACGTTAAATTGAAAATTTTGAATACAGATTTTTAGAGAATCAAATTAAAAATCTTTAGAGGTATGCAACTTTGGAATCGGATAAAATTTGGAGAAATTATTGGACCAACGTTAAATTGAAAATTTTGAATGCAGATCAAATTAAAAATCTTTAGAGGTATGCCACTTTGTAATCGGATAAGATTTGGAGAAATTATGGACTTCGGAAGCCCAGTTGTGGGCCACCTTTTAACAACACATCGGAAATTTGGAAATAAATGACATGAAATTGGGTTAAAAATTGGATCAACGTTAATTTAAAAATTTTGTATGCAGATTTTTACAGAATCAAATTACAAACCCTTACAGGTATGCCACTTTGGAATCGGATAAAATTTGGAGAAATTATGGACTTCGGAAGTCCAGTTGTGGGCCACCTTTTAACAACACATCGGAAACTTGGAAATAAATGACATGAAATTGGGTCAAAAATTGGACCAACGTTAAATTGAAAATTTTGAATACAGATTTTTAGAGAATCAAATTAAAAATCTTTAGAGGTATGCAACTTTGGAATCGGATAAATTGGAAATAAATCGGAAATTTGGAAATAAATGACATGAAATTGGGTTAAAAATTGGATCAACGTTAATTTGAAAATTTTGTATGCAGATTTTTAGAGAATTAAATTACAAACCCTTACAGGTATGCCACTTTGGAATCGGATAAAATTTGGAGAAATTATGGACTTCGGAAGTCCAGTTGTGGGCCACCAACACATCAGAAATAAATGACAAGAAATTGGGTCAAAAATTGGGCCACCTTTTAACAACACATCGGAAACTTGGAAATAAATGACATGAAATTGGGTCAAAAATTGGATCAACGTTAAATAGAAAATTTTGTATGCAGATTTTTAGAGAATTAAATTACAAACCCTTACAGGTATGCCACGTTGGAATAGGATAAAATTTGGAGAAGTTATGGACTTCGGAAGTCCAGTTGTGGGCCACCTTTTAAAATCACATCGGAGACTTGGAAATAAATGACATGAAATTGGGTCAAAAATTGGACCAACGTTAAATTGAAAATTTTGAATACAGATTTTAAGAGAATCAAATTACAAATCTTTAGAGGTATGCAACTTTGGAATCGGATAAGATTTGGAGAAATTATGGACTTTAGAAGTCCAGTTGTGGGCCACCTTTTAACAACACATCGGAAACTTGGAAATAAATGACATGAAATTGGGTCAAAAATTGGACCAACGTTAAATTGAAAATTTTGAATACAGATTTTTAGAGAATCAAATTAAAAATCTTTAGAGGTATGCAACTTTGGAATCGGATAAAATTTGGAGAAATTATTGGACCAACGTTAAATTGAAAATTTTGAATGCAGATCAAATTAAAAATCTTTAGAGGTATGCCACTTTGTAATCGGATAAGATTTGGAGAAATTATGGACTTCGGAAGCCCAGTTGTGGGCCACCTTTTAACAACACATCGGAAATTTGGAAATAAATGACATGAAATTGGGTTAAAAATTGGATCAACGTTAATTTAAAAATTTTGTATGCAGATTTTTACAGAATCAAATTACAAACCCTTACAGGTATGCCACTTTGGAATCGGATAAAATTTGGAGAAATTATGGACTTCGGAAGTCCAGTTGTGGGCCACCAACACATCGGAAATAAATGACATAAAATTGGGTCAAAAATTGGGCCACCTTTTAACAACACATCGGAAACTTGGAAATAAATGACATGAAATTGGGTCAAAAATTGGATCAACGTTAAATTGAAAATTTTGTATGCAGATTTTTAGAGAATTAAATTACAAACCCTTACAGGTATGCCACTTTGGAATCGGATAAAATTTGGAGAAATTATGGACTTCGGAAGTCCAGTTGTGGGCCACCAACACATCAGAAATAAATGACATGAAATTGGGTCAAAAATTGGACCACCTTTTAACAACACATCGGAAACTTGGAAATAAATGACATAAATTGGGTCAAATTTGGAAATAAATGACATGAAATTGGGTCAAAAATTGGATCAACGTTAAATTGAAAATTTTGTATGCAGATTTTTAGAGAATTAAATTACAAACCCTTACAGGTATGCCACGTTGGAATAGGATAAAATTTGGAGAAATTATAGACTTCGGAAGTCCAGTTGTGGGCCACCTTTTAACAACACATCGGAAACTTGGAAATAAATGACATGAAATTGGGTCAAAAATTGGACCAACGTTAAATTGAAAATTTTGAATACAGATTTTTAGAGAATCAAATTACAAATCTTTAGAGGTATGCAACTTTGGAATCGGATAAGATTTGGAGAAATTATGGACTTTGGAAGTCCAGTTGTGGGCCACCTTTTAACAACACATCGGAAACTTGGAAATAAATGACATGAAATTGGGTCAAAAATTGGACCAACGTTAAATTGAAAAATTTGAATACAGATTTTTAGAGAATCAAATTACAAACCCTTACAGGTATGCCACTTTGGAATCGGATAAAATTTGGAGAAATTATGGACTTCGGAAGTCCAGTTGTGGGCCACCAACACATCAGAAATAAATGACATGAAATTGGGTCAAAAATTGGACCAACGTTAAATTGAAAATTTTGAATACAGATTTTTAGAGAATCAAATTAAAAATCTTTAGAGGTATGCAACTTTGGAATCGGATAAAATTTGGAGAAATTATTGGACCAACGTTAAATTGAAAATTTTGAATGCAGATCAAATTAAAAATCTTTAGAGGTATGCCACTTTGGAATCGGATAAGATTTGGAGAAATTATGGACTTCGGAAGCCCAGTTGTGGGCCACCTTTTAACAACACATCGGAAATTTGGAAATAAATGACATGAAATTGGGTTAAAAATTGGATCAACGTTAATTTGAAAATTTTGTATGCAGATTTTTAGAGAATTAAATTACAAACCCTTACAGGTATGCCACTTTGGAATCGGATAAAATTTGGAGAAATTATGGACTTCGGAAGTCCAGTTGTGGGCCACCAACACATCAGAAATAAATGACAAGAAATTGGGTCAAAAATTGGGCCACCTTTTAATAACAAACATCGGAAACTTGGAAATAAATGACATGAAATTGGGTCAAAAATTGGATCAACGTTAAATTGAAAATTTTGTATGCAGATTTTTAGAGAATTAAATTACAAACCCTTACAGGTATGCCACTTTGGAATCGGATAAAATTTGGAGAAATTATGGACTTCGGAAGTCCAGTTGTGGGCCACCAACACATCAGAAATAAATGACAAGAAATTGGGTCAAAAATTGGGCCACCTTTTAACAACACATCGGAAACTTGGAAATAAATGACATGAAATTGGGTCAAAAATTGGATCAACGTTAAATTGAAAATTTTGTATGCAGATTTTTAGAGAATTAAATTACAAACCCTTACAGGTATGCCACGTTGGAATAGGATAAAATTTGGAGAAATTATGGACTTCGGAAGTCCAGTTGTGGGCCACCAACACATCGGAAATAAATGACATGAAATTAGGTGAAAAATTGGGCCACCTTTTAACAACACATCGGAAACTTGGAAATAAATGACATGAAATTGGGTCAAAAATTGGATCAACGTTAAATTGAAAATTTTGTATGCAGATTTTTAGAGAATTAAATTACAAACCCTTACAGGTATGCCACGTTGGAATAGGATAAAATTTGGAGAAGTTATGGACTTCGGAAGTCCAGTTGTGGGCCACCTTTTAACATCACATCGGAAACTTGGAAATAAATGACATGAAATTGGGTCAAAAATTGGACCAACGTTAAATTGAAAATTTTGAATACAGATTTTTAGAGAATCAAATTACAAATCTTTAGAGGTATGCAACTTTGGAATCGGATAAGATTTGGAGAAATTATGGACTTTGGAAGTCCAGTTGTGGGCCACCTTTTAACAACACATCGGAAACTTGGAAATAAATGACATGAAATTGGGTCAAAAATTGGACCAACGTTAAATTGAAAATTTTGAATACAGATTTTTAGAGAATCAAATTAAAAATCTTTAGAGGTATGCAACTTTGGAATCGGATAAAATTTGGAGAAATTATTGGACCAACGTTAAATTGAAAATTTTGAATGCAGATCAAATTAAAAATCTTTAGAGGTATGCCACTTTGGAATCGGATAAGATTTGGAGAAATTATGGACTTCGGAAGCCCAGTTGTGGGCCACCTTTTAACAACACATCGGAAATTTGGAAATAAATGACATGAAATTGGGTTAAAAATTGGATCAACGTTAATTTAAAAATTTTGTATGCAGATTTTTACAGAATCAAATTACAAACCCTTACAGGTATGCCACTTTGGAATCGGATAAAATTTGGAGAAATTATGGACTTCGGAAGTCCAGTTGTGGGCCACCAACACATCGGAAATAAATGACATAAAATTGGGTCAAAAATTGGGCCACCTTTTAACAACACATCGGAAACTTGGAAATAAATGACATGAAATTGGGTCAAAAATTAGATCAACGTTAAATTGAAAATTTTGTATGCAGATTTTTAGAGAATTAAATTACAAGCCCTTACAGGTATGCCACTTTGGAATCGGATAAAATTTGAAGAAATTATGGACTTCGGAAGTCCAGTTGTGGGCCACCAACACATCAGAAATAAATGACATAAAATTGGGTCAAAAATTTGGCCACCTTTTAACAACACATCGGAAACTTGGAAATAAATGACATGAAATTGGGTCAAAAATTGGATCAACGTTAAATTGAAAATTTTGTATGCAGATTTTTAGAGAATTAAATTACAAACCCTTACAGGTATGCCACGTTGGAATAGGATAAAATTTGGAGAAGTTATAGACTTCGGAAGTCCAGTTGTGAGCCACCTTTTAACATCACATCGGAAACTTGAAAATAAATGACATGAAATTGGGTCAAAAATTGGACCATCGTTAAATTGAAAATTTTGAATACAGATTTTTAGAGAATCAAATTACAAATCTTTAGAGGTATGCAACTTTGGAATCGGATAAGATTTGGAGAAATTATGGACTTTGGAAGTCCAGTTGTGGGCCACCTTTTAACGACACATCGGAAACTTGGAAATAAATGACATGAAATTGGGTCAAAAATTGGACCAACGTTAAATTGAAAAATTTGAATACAGATTTTTAGAGAATCAAATTACAAATCTTTAGAGGTATGCAACTTTGGAATCGGATAAAATTTGGAGAAATTATGGACTTCGGAAGTCCAGTTGTGGGCCACCTTTTAACAACAAATCGGAAACTTGGAAATAAATGACTTGAAATTGGGTCAAAAAATGGACCAACGTTAAATTGAAAATTTTGAATGCAGATTTTTAGAGAATTAAATTACAAACTCTTACAGGTATGCCACTTTGGAATCGGATAAAATTTGGAGAAATTATGGACTTCGGAAGTCCAGTTGTGGGCCACCAACACATCAGAAATAAATGACATGAAATTGGGTCAAAAATTGGATCAACGTTAAATTGAAAATTATGTATGCAGATTTTTAGAGAATTAAATTACAAACCCTTACAGGTATGCCACTTTGGAATCGGATAAAATTTGGAGAAATTATGGACTTCGGAAGTCCAGTTGTGGGCCACCAACACATCAGAAATAAATGACATGAAATTGGGTCAAAAATTGGACCAACGTTAAATTGAAAATTTTGAATACAGATTTTTAGAGAATCAAATTAAAAATCTTTAGAGGTATGCAACTTTGGAATCGGATAAAATTTGGAGAAATTATTGGACCAACGTTAAATTGAAAATTTTGAATGCAGATCAAATTAAAAATCTTTAGAGGTATGCCACTTTGGAAACGGATAAGATTTGGAGAAATTATGGACTTCGGAAGCCCAGTTGTGGGCCACCTTTTAACAACACATCGGAAATTTGGAAATAAATGACATGAAATTGGGTTAAAAATTGGATCAACGTTAATTTGAAAATTTTGTATGCAGATTTTTAGAGAATTAAATTACAAACCCTTACAGGTATGCCACTTTGGAATCGGATAAAATTTGGAGAAATTATGGACTTCGGAAGTCCAGTTGTGGGCCACCAACACATCAGAAATAAATGACAAGAAATTGGGTCAAAAATTGGGCCACCTTTTAACAACACATCGGAAACTTGGAAATAAATGACATGAAATTGGGTCAAAAAATTGGATCAACGTTAAATTGAAAATTTTGAATGCAGATTTTTAGAGAATCAAATTACAAACCTTTAGAGGTATGCCACTTTGGAATCGGATAAAATTTGGAGAAATTATGGAC
>JAECXW010000541.1:0-29651 GCA_018153365.1 Drosophila fuyamai
GCTAGGACGCGCTTGGAAGTTTAATCTGGTGGTATTTCTCATCTTATTGCGCAAAGGAAAATGGACGAGATGGTCGCTCTGTTCGGTTATGTCACAAGTAAATACGTATCGAATGACTCCCACCATAGACCACAGATTATTCTTGCATGGTGTTTGCATACAAAGGTAAAAGCCAAAAAATGTATTAATACATAAACAATTGAGTTGTTCTTGTGCGGTTCGAAACATGATCTTCAGAAGGGCTAATGTGGACTGGAATCTTTTTATTTCTACGATTTGACGCTTGTCTCAAAGTATGGTTTTCACTACAAACTTTGGTCTGGGAAGTGGGTTTAGATGGATACACAGTATCTGGGCCTCTATTAAAGACTAAGCCAGCTAATATTATGTTTAAGATATTATAAGTTAGACCAGAGATTATATAGAAGTTCCCCCTGACAAACAATATTGGTAGTTTTATTTTAATTAAATTGTTTTACTATTTTTAAAATATTTCTTAAACTGTTTTGAATATTTATCATTATAAAAAAATTATTTCTCTTAGTACACAAACGGTTTAATAAGATTACTTGTAATAGGAGGGTATACCGTACAATAATGTCCTCAATGTTTTGATATCCTTGGTTGCTGTTTTGTTTATAAAAATATTTATGGTACTTGTCGTTATACTCTTTTAGAGGATGTTATTTATAGAGTCAGCTCTACCCCAGGCCTATTACTGTTAAATGGAATGCCAAGTAAATGTGCCAGGTTGATCTGAAGTATCAGTGTTTGTATGGTTAAGTGGAAACTTAAAGAAATCAGTTTTGGGTATATGGAATCGATGGAAAAACTCATTTGAAAATAGCTTTTTGTATATGTGTTAAATAGTAAATCAATATTTGATATTGTTCATGTTTAAGGAGCTTAGATGTTTCAGGTTATAGCCAATATCAAATATCATTCAGTCTACATTTATTCGCAATAAACTAAACAAGTTACTAGTAAGTGGTGCCGAAAATCACCTTCAATCGGATGGTACGCCAGTAAATTCGAGCACACGGTTGAGTTTGAATATGAGTCAACAGTGGGGTCAAGAGAGCTAATATAAAACTGTTTTATCAAGCATTTCTTTTGTAATTTACGAACTGATCTGTTAATGTTTTATTCCACTTCCTCTAAATAATATTATGTCCTCGCGCGCTTTGGGCATTTTCTGGTGTTCGGTAGGACACGAGAGAACTTGAACTCCATTAACCAATAGGTTTAAATCGTTTGAATTTTAAAATGCTCCAATCAAATGGATCCAATCCGATTTTTACGTACATTTTGGTTTTATACTAAAATTGGTGATATTATGCGTTATCTATCGATATGTATTGTTTCTGAATATGTGAATGACTTTACTTCTGCTGTTTGAATGAACCTAGCATTTTGTTTTTGTAATACATGATGATGGGGCAATAATAATATGGGTTGATAGTTGCATATGATTCATGAGAAAAGTTTACTTCCAATATCTTCAATTTGATTCCACTCGTTTTCCATACTGGGTATGTTGTGGATGACTTTAGTTCTACTTTGAATGGGTATCATATGTTGTTTGTAATACATGATGATGGCCAATAAAATGCTGGGGTTTGATAGTTATATGATCCATAGAAAATTATTGCTTCCAATATCTTCAGTTTGATTCCGTTTCAGTTTTCCATTAAATAAAATGAAGTTTTCTCAATGGGCAGTCATCTTAAATCTTGATGTTGATACAAAGCAGTTATAGTTGATTAAATATATCTCACATGAATTTTACAAACAGTTCAACCTTATTACTATTTTTAAATATATTTTCCAATTTCATTTGTTGACGGGTAAGCTTGCCGTTATTCTTGCCAAAAATTGGTGTCTTAATTATTGCATTGGCTTTCTGACGCTCACTCCATGAGTTTATTCTCTGCAAATACGCTCTATAATGATGAGTTATTATCACTCTTGCGATACCAAATGTTATTTAATATTGAAGAACTACAAATATCAGTAAAATATTGTTTACTACCAACGGCGTTTCTTCAATGACAGTTGTTGTCATTCTTTTTAATTGTTGCCACAGACGTAAATAAACGCGATGGTCTCTATGTCACCATTGCAAGCAACAAATTCGATTTTGAAGGAAGCACTGTCTAAGGATGCAATTGTGGTTATGATACTTCTTCGGTTCTTTTCCGTAGAGCTTTGCGTTGGATGAAACAATCCAGTTGGCTTTCATGCATTTCAATGGTTCGCTCATTTGACTTAAAATATCACTAATATTTATCTTTCTTGATGACTTTTTTCTTTTATGCTGATCTGAATTTGCTACAGTGTGTTTCGGATGGTAATGAGGTCTTTTTTTTTCTTGTGCTGCGCTTTTATTTCTTTTTCCTTTCCATTTTGAAACTTGGTCATTTTATCAATAGCTTTTATTTGAGAAAGATTTTGTAGCACCGTTTTCTAATTTCTTGAATGATATTCTCAAGGTTTCTACCGATCTCATTCTGAGCACTGCTGAGATTAAAACCACTGATCTTTAATAGCGGATATTCAAGAAAGAAAAAAGTGGTTTAATATAGTTAAAAGACCACTAAAAAGTTTCCAATTCTATAGTCTTGATTGAACTGTTGTAACATTGATTATGAGCTTCCTGTGTTTGCTTAATCTCCACCAGACTGATTTAATAAACTATTGATGATTAGATTTCCATGATTGCTATTTTTTATTCTGGTCTCACAACTGAGGTATTATTTAGAATATGGTAATCTCGATACTAAGGGTGGTAGCAAAATGGCACAGCAGACGGTTACCAACGGAATCTTATAACCATTTGAATCAGTGAGTAATAATGAGATCGTTTGGGAGACCATACCTTCTAAGGATAATATTCAATGTTTTAAGTGAATATTTTTTCTTTTACCGTTGTAATACAATATCTGAAAATGGGGTCTCTGCCACCAACAGTCCCTTGGTTTTATTATATCAGTATCTCTCGTCAATCCATTTTCTATGTGTTTTTGACTCCATGGTTACATTTGTGTATCCCCATCTTTGTATTTACTAAGCTAACAAATTCAGTTTATTGCTATTTTCTGTATTATTAGTTACATTTATTTCTTTATCAGATGAATTTTAATGTATTATTTAGATATATCGGTAATACCGACTTCCCAAAGCATCGTTCATATCTTCAGGAATATTTAATGTTGGTAAATGCACATTTACATTATCAGGAAATACATTTAATGAATCATTGCTGAGCAATGTAATAAACATCTCATATAAATACTTATTTCTGACATCTACTTTTTTACCAATTGTGGTATGACGTCCAAATTTGGTTTGTTTTCCCTATTTATTTTAGATTTTTCCCAGTGATTCAGATTTTCGCCTGTTATAAGTAAGATTTTGGCGATGGTTTCTCTTTATATTTTTTAGGTTTACTCTTTAATTTGCGTTTGTTTGCATTATAGCTTTACTTTTTAGCAACTGTGTCTTCTTATGTCTTTGTTTAGTATCACTAAAGGATTATTCCCTCTTTCAGTTGATCATTTTCTGCTTGAATTATAATCTTATCACTTTCCAGATGGGTAATCGGTAACTCAGCCTTTTGGTAGTGAAGAGTCAATTTTCATTTATCCTGATTCAGCTAGTTTGAGTTGAATAGGAGGATGCTTTTTGTTCATTTGGTGCATGCCATAATTTATTACGTTTTATTTTGGTGGTAAGACAATTCGCTTGACTAATTTTAATCATTTATCAATCACTTATTTTGATTTATCATTTAAAGTGTTTAAAAATTTTAAACTTATTAATTCATTCCCCCGGTCTCGCTTATTAATTTTTGATAGGCGTTGGGATTAAATCAAAATGACTTTGTTTAAGTGATGTTTATTTTTAAGCATGGTTTAATAATTTTCGAAAATTCCAGAAAGCAATGAACTTAAAATTGGTAAAAATCTCTTGCAGACTAAGACTTTTCTCTTTGAATTTAATGTGCGTTTTGAATTAGGTAGTAATACTTTTTATACTTTTGAGCGCAGTTAGGTATTGTTTTGTAACCATAATTTCATTTGTATACAGTCTCTACTAATGTTTTAGCTTAACTCACTATCCTTTATTACCCTATAATAATGTTCCAGCTGGTTTGTTGTTAGCACATACAATATATGTTTGTTCGCTTTTGAACTGACTTAGATTCTTTTTTGTAAAGCCATTTTTCATCTGAATAACACACTGTATATTCTAGAATTAAAAGTATTAGTTTCTAAATCTTAGAGATCGTTAGTTCATGGGTGAGATCAATAAGTATAATATCTAAGTTTACTCAAGTACTTCCCCTTATATATCTTCTAATAGTTCTGCCAGTTTTCAGGATATATTTGATATTGCCCCAAACATAGAAATTGAAGCTTATCACGGTTTTAAAAGCAACAATATATTTCTATTTAGTGAAATATCTCTGTGGTGTGTGATGATTTATGAAAATATATTTTTGAGTTACCTTACAACTGAAAAATTTCTATGGTGACCCTTTCGTATAGTTTCACACATTTTTATTAATGCCCATCGTAAATCATCCAATATTAAAATAATAGGTTCATTGGTTTCGTTTTCTGTTTCGGGGACTCCTTTATAGTACTCATATTATTAAAATTAGGTTTAGCAGTATCCTCTCTGCTTCAAATAATCCAGTCATGTAGGAAACATTTAGCAAATTATTCTTTTATTTATTAAATTTTCCCCCAAACGTTGTTCCCGGATCCCTGAAAGGTTCCACTAAATTAACATTGTGAAGGGGATGTATGAATTGTGTAAACATTTTATTATTTTATATATTTTATTTTATTTTATTATGTAATATATCCTTAAGTACAATATTATTATTATTTGAGATTTTCCTGTCCCGTTTTTGGTTCTTTTCGAAATGAGTGTGTCAGATCTGCTCATTACAATAAATTAGTTGAGTATATCCCCTTTGGGGTCATTGCCAACAAATTCTTAAAGGTGTCCATTGAATAAAACAACCCTCTTAGTTCCATATTAATTTTTACTGATAATCAAATATATGTGTTTGGATTACAATACTTCATAATTTGAGTTTTCCACAAGATTACAAATGGTTTAAACAAATTGTTATGTGAACATCTAAAAGATTTTTTTGTGTGGATTTTACATTGGTGAAAAAATTTGGAAGCTGGGTTTAAACTTCTTCCAATACAATATCGATAATGGTTGTTGATAAATATTTACTTAAACATTTTTTTAATTTCACCACGAGCAGTAATTACACTGTACTTATTAAGTGATTGAAAGATATCTCTTCTAGACATTTAATGGTATGTCTCCAGCTGACCAATCCAATCCATTAATATTCTGATGATTTAAGTGTTGCTGTTTAATTGTTTCATTGTCAATTCCCCCTTAATGTTGAATGGTGGTTTACCAGTCTGCATGAATGCTAACTCTTTAACAAAAACTTGTTTATTCTTTCCAAATAAATATTGAAAATCTACTATAACGCTAGATTTTCCTGATCTACAGTCATTCATGATTACTTGGGAATTTTTATCAGCCCGGGGGCAAAGACTGTAAGGTTTCCCCTTTATATAGCAGTTTACCCAGTCGGTGCAAATGGTGGTTAGAAAGACGACATTAACCAATGGACGCATTGCCAGATACAAAAATAAAAAATCCCGAAAAATCAGGATACGAAGTTGTTTCGGATTCGATTGTCCAATATTGGTACGCACATAATTTAAAAATAAGTGTGGATTGTCCAACATCACGAAAATTTTCCATAATGGTCTGGATGCAGCAAAAGTAAACAATTTCATTGAGTTTGAAAAAATCAATGAATGCAGCTCCTCCACCTACAAAGATATATTCAACTAAAACTTGATCAATACGATTTTTGTTACCTGATTTAATTATTGATCTTTGCTTATGTCTACTATAAAATGTAATTTTGGGTTTCGAAATCTGATAAGCAGTATGTATCAGGTAATAAACCAGTATGGTAGCAAGTGAATTTGATAATTTAGTCCTGGAAGTCCTTGCTAAGATTATGTATATTTTTATTCATTTTTTATGTTTGGGACTTTCAATATTAAGTCAACAAGTTTATATGCCTTTACTATGTCACATTATTCCTAAGTGCGTTTCACATTACAAAAATATGATGTTCAACTGTCTGATTTAGATGGATCTTACGATAAAAATGTTCAAATAGATTTAACCAGACTGTGTTTTGAAATTTCAAAAAAGATGCCATTAAAGATAAAAACGTGTACTTGTATATAAGCAATCATAATATCTAAGCCCTCATCAACACCTAATAAAAAATAACATCATGAGCGAAACAAGTTGTTGTGAAATTCCTCAAACAGGTTTGAAAAAAAAGCTTTATTCCCAGCGCAAATTTGTTCAAAAGGATAAATGATACCCTAGCAAAATTGATTTTAGTTGAAATGATTCCTTTTTGTAGAAAATAGCGGATATAGGTGTTACTAGAGGCAGTTGTGACACATTCTCTAAATACGCATTATTAACATTTGCCTGTTAAAAAACTGAGTCTGCCCGGGATGTACATTAAGAAACGTGAACACTATTTAAGCAGCAGAAAAACCTTTAAGAATATTCAGTCGAATCAGGTAAAAAATTTTTAATTCTTTATTTGATTGCCCTAATGAAAAAACATCATATAAATCGTACCATACCTACATTTAAAAGCATCCATAGCAAGACCGTTTTGAATAGAAGACATTAAAAAGTATGTCTTGGAAAATGTTCCAGTATGCAGAATATAGATGGATTATAATCAATGAACTTGTCATAGTCTCAGTCGTATCACAGGAGCCATTTGAAATGAGTCCAGTTGATGTATGCACTCAAAAATGAGGTTTATATTGAAATTAGTATACAATAATCTAAATATATCCACAACACAATTTTATGTAGGGATTACGTGCGTATAAGTAAATAAGGGCGTGTTTATGAAGGGGTATGAACCCAATTGGACCAACTAAGAAGTTTTAAGTATAAAATTAAGTCCACCCTGCAACGTATGAGTTGGAGGATTATAAGTGAACCTATTGAGGGATTATTTTATGAACAGAACTTCCAACGGGTTAAATATCCTAATGCGTTCTTGGTGAAAATATTAAACGAAAGAATCAACTCAGGTAAAGTGGCTTGGTTTCATAAAGTCACTCTTCATTGGATAAATCATCAAGTTTGCTGAGAAAATGGTAATTTAGACAATGGCCATAGGAAGAATGGCTAGGCGTTGGCACATCGTAAACACCTGGTGAACAGGGATACAAGAATACAACCACTGTTTAGATTGAGGCCCCAAGAGACCCAAGAAACACTCTAAAAGAAAAATGCAGTGCATCCTGGCCCACAATCTGCAATATCTCCTTCTCGAAGAATCACAAGTAGAACCGCATAAGCCGGAACGGCCCGTGCAGTGTACAAACTGCCAGGAGTTCAGACATACAGAACCTACTACTACATTCCAGTTTAGTAATGCATATATTGGAAATTTGCATGCATTGGAAGCATGCCTGGGGAGAGCAAAGAGACCCTATCTGGAATGCGGTAGTGAGAATCCTGCTGCCAACTGCCAGGGGCTGTCCGTCTACAAAAGAACTCAAAGAGCCGCCCCCCAATCGGGGCACTTGATGAATCCATAACGACAAACGCCTCACCCAACCAAACATCTTCACCCCATCAACAACCACTCCGCATTGATATCCTTTGCAACGCACTCGCTACCCTGGAATCTCCACAAACATCTGCCGCTCAGCCTGCGGCATTGCGTTCTACGTGCACCCATATCAAACCTAAATGATTTTCCGCTCTAAAGCCAAAATGGCCAAACTAGCCAGTCAACCTTCTGCATAAACTTAAAGCCAAACTCTTCCCCCCAAACGCAGCGATTCAGATCTACGCTAGCTATAATGCAAGCGATCATGACGACGATTCAAAAAAGTTCCCCTTCAAGAACCACTGCAAAACCAAGCCTTCTAATGAGACTGCTGATCAAACAAAGTCTGTATAAAAATGGACTCTTAAGAATATGCTTCCTGGAACTGCAAACTGCGTTTCCGGCACAACTCCTAATGTTCCTAAGCAACCTCAATATCAGAAATCCTTCTACTTTCTGAAACCCATCTAACTAATAAAAATTACTTCCATATCATCGGATGTGTATTCACGCGACCAATACCGGACGGTGAAGCACCTTTAGGTGCCGGCATGCTCATGGAGCAGCATGAAACGTCGTCGCCTTGAGCATTCAGCTACTGTACCTGCGGGCCACGTCCCTGCGTATAGAAGCCTAATTGAAGCCCTTACCTATCCGCCATATATTGCCCCCCACGCTGGCAGGTATTGCAGAAAATATCGGTTGCTCTTCCTACTGCTCACTGGACGCTGCTTTATAGCTGCTGGTGGTGTAACGCAAAGCACTGGGGATAGATATCAACCCCAAGGGCGCCAGATTTATACAGCACAACTATCTCCGCAATTGTGCAGCGACTTTGTGCGCCGCAGCTGAGCCTACCACCCAAGCCCACGGGTCTAAATCGCAACCTGACGTTATCGTTTCGCTGTTGTGAAGAGGTCTCCTTTGGGCTGATAAACGTAAACCTTGAAAAGCTTTCCACATCGGACCGCGCGGTTCTGTCTACTGAACAGCCACCCCACTTCTGGAACGCCCCCAACATCTAACATCAAACAAAACAAACTGGCTGAAGTACAAAAAATATGTAGACACCACATCAGAACACAATCCTGAAATTTCCTCTGAATCTGACATTGATGGTCGGCAAACACCTGCGGACGTAATGTCTCTACTTAAACATTCACCAGAACCCTCATCCACAAACCTTCAAGACTGGACACTCGATATCCAGATGGGTCTCTCTACTTGAAGCATTGAACTCCACAAGGGCTGTTGAACTCATCGGTTTAGCTACTAAGAAAAAGACTTAATGGAAGCATCTCAAAAGAGTAATCAGAGACCTCTCTACCGAAAAGAACCAGGCATAGCAGACCACCATTTGCGCAACTATCCCCGGGCAGTTGTCAATTCCACTATGGAGGCTCACCCAAGCATACAGCCACCAATGAGTCGATTGGCTGGTGACTGAAGAAGAGCTAACACTTTGCTTATCTTGGAAAACGTCTTTCAGCCTCACCGCCATCCCAGCCTTCACTCTGCAAATCCACCCTTCAGCGTCCATGGTCTGCTCCCAGTTGCCGCCCAGAGCCATGCACAATACTAGGCTATTAAAGACATAAGCCAAAGCTCCTGGTCACATTTATTTCTCCAATATTAATTGAATTACGGATGCGCAGTCAGATGCATCGCATTTATATTTAACAATATTGAAATGGGACTACTTTCTGACCAATGGAAAATGTCTGTCGTGTTACAATGATCCCGAACCAACTGGCCAACCTTCCTCGTACCAGGCCCATCGGTCTGCTTTCCCTTGTCTATCAAAGCTATTTGAAAAACTGCTTCTTGTTCGTCTAGTAGGCTTATCTTCAAAACAACAGAAGACTGATCCCTCTGCACCAACAGATTCGGTTTGGAAAAGCATGGAACTATCAGACAGGTGGCAACAACGTCACAGAAATTCTTTGGCTTTCGAACATAAGCAATATTGCGAGTGCCTTATTTCTGGACGTGTCACAAGCATTTGATCGCGTTCTGGATCAGCGGTCTGATCAAACTCAAAAAACCCTCCTATCGGAAAAGCACTCACAAGTTCTTTAGGTCATGCCTCAGAAACAGGTTTTTTTCACCGTGAGATGTAAAACCTTTACTTCCAACCATCCATAACATCGGCTGAATGCCCCAAGGAGGTGTGCTTGGATAATCCTGTACATCCTTTACACAGCCGGAACTATTCCAATAAGCCTTCCAGACCCTCATCTCAACCATTGCTGACGACACTGCCATTGTCCAGCTTCTCATTCCACTTCTTCACAGCCAGCTGAAACACACATTTGCTGCTTGAAAAAATAGCTCATGAACTGGCGTATCAAAGTCAATGAGCAAGTGTAAGCACATTTACCTAAACTTGTCGAAGTATAGCTTTGGGGAAATTGGTACACTAGTTTTTGGCCTCGACTAGGAAGTTCTCCACAGACCTTCTTATCTTAGCCTCGAACTCTTTACAACCATATTATCCGGCCAAAGTCCTTAAACATATGTTCAAAAAAGCTCTGAGTTGGGTGCAGTTTATCTTGAAAGATAAATGTCTCTAGCATAAGAAAAGCTTCTTTCACCTTTACACTATTACAATCAGCTTTGATTTTAAATAATAATATGGATAGCCTGTCAGAAGATGTTTGATCAGGAAAGCCGAAAGCAAGGTTGTTTCTTAGGTGTAACCACTGAAGGGATTTTGGTGAACGGAGCCTTCACTTCTGCCAAGCCAACGAGCCGGTTGTTCCGGACTCAATGAGTCCCTTAATGGTGCGATGCTACATTCTGAGAGATAGGTGGATACATAGTGACGAAACCACTAGGTTAATCAATTCACCAAGACCCTGGTTTGCATGCATTCTGAAACGGTGTTCGGATGCCAGTCTTTTTTAGCTATAGATCTTAGCAACGTGAGGTTTTGCTGAAATCGGCTGCTGGATCCTTTCAGAATCTCTGTTGTTCTTTTGATTTCAGGTTTGCGGTGTTTTCCCCTTTTACTCCACCACCAACGACGCACTGCGCCAAGGGGACTCTTCTTACAGCTATTAAACTACGAGTCCAGCACAGAGAGGGAATCATCAAACTCGGCGAAAAACTAATACTCTGGCAACACCGAAACCTTCATCAGCCCCATCAGGCCGCCTTTTGGTTTGGCGCACATGAGCGTTCATCTCGTTCATAACCTCATTTCGACATCTGCTCAAAACTACCTTTACCCAATGGGATCATCACCGATAAACCGGTGAAACCGGCGCACTTGATTGTGCACTATGTTACCCTGATTACAGGCTACATTTCTTGCAGAAAGCAGATAAAAGGCCAAAAGCAGGTAAATTCTACTCATGAAACAGTTATAAATTACCATAAGAGCATAGAAAACTGCACATAGAACTTTTAACAAAGCAAAAGAAGGCAGGGAGCGTAACAAGTTAAGGAGTTACCTTCTACAAAGAAAAACGGTGTGGATAAAAGAAAAAGAAAACACAGATAAGAATTACGAAAATAAAACGATTAATTGGTATTAAATAAAGTTACTGGCGAAGCGAACGGGTTTAAATTTATGTTTAAATAACACGGAAGAAAATTAAATTGTTTTGATAACACCACCGATGGGAATAAACGAAAACAAAATACAAAATTCAAGCGCAAAAAAAAACACGACCGTTCACTTTGAAAGTCCGAAACGTTTGAAATGCCACCACTGACGCTAAACAACAAGCCGGTTCCACAAGCAGACGAAGTCACCTATCTCGGCGTAGACAGAGGCTTACCTGGAGAAAGCATATAGAAGCAAAGAAGACCCATTTAAAACTAAGCCAGCCCAGCCTTCACTGGCTCATGAACTACCACGCTCCCCTTCCACTCGTATCAACAAGTACTACTGTATAACTCGTGTAAGCCGATCTGGACCTACGGTTCGAGCTCTAGGAAACATAAGCAGAAAAATTATTCAAAGAACAATCAAAGACCCTACGAACAATAACTGGAGCCCCCTGGTACATCCTGTGCATCAGAGAGACCTGGATATAAATCCAATAAAAGAAAAATTGTTCCAGAAAATTAAATATGAAGCCAGATTATCAAATCACCCAAACCTGCTTGCCAGACAACTCACAACCGACTGAGCTATCATTCCGTCTTCAGCGAATGATTTCCCATCCCTTTTCCAATAACATAAGTTAACGTAACATAGATTAAGATTTGAAAGCTTTTATTGTTAGTCTCTTAAGTAATGAGAAGATCCAATAAGTAAAATAAATAATAAAAACTAAAAAAAAATATATTATATACATTTTGATTAATTACATTTTTGGTTAATTTTAACCTTTATCATCTGAAATATTTCTTATTTCAAAAAATGTCCGTAAACTAGTGTATGTATGTTATCGGGTAATATAAACCTTTTATCATTAAGATATTTTATTAACTTCTTCAGTATAAAGGTATGAGATCTACTTCTAATGGTTCCTTGTTCTATAATAAGTTTCTTTTGTTTAATACATTCTATATAATCATTAAGCATTAACATTTACCAACCGATCTTTGAACCCCCTTCGCCTTTTTATACATTCGTAAGGACTTTGGTCCTGATTTGATTACTGGTCCTTCACAACTAAGATTGGTAGGCCTTGGCCTTTGACCCACAGAAGGATTTCATTATTTTTCCTGTTTCGTCTTTCACTTAGTTCTTATTATTATGGCTGCAGAACTATATTATATTTATTTATTGTGGTTTGAAGTATCAAACCGACTAGGATTTTCTTTCAAACCCAACTTATAAAGGGTCTGTTTGCATGATATAATAAGGAATCTGGTGTCAAGTAATAATACTTGACGAAGGACACTTCATAGAAAGTGTTCGCGCACTTTGCGTTTTTTGTTTGGGTTAACTAATTGCTTAAGGCGGGAGCAGGAACGCAATAAAGATCTGTCGCTCTCTCGCGAATTAACTTCTGTCCTCGCCCCCTTCGTTAAGTTGGGTTTAAGCGTCGATATCTTAAATTAAATGTTGGTTATTATATAGATATCGTTCCCGATCAAGCTCTTCACTGATGCCATCAGCTACAAAATAATTCTTTCGTTTCACAAGTTTCGCGTTTATTAATACCAACAGTATTAAATTTTCATGGGTATTGACGTGATCTGGTGGAACGCGAAGTGTATTTTTGATTGAAAAAACAAGTAAAAACAATAAATCGCGCCGGCTTTAAAACATTGAAGTTTGTTGTTGCCGCTGCTTTAATTCTGGAAGTCGTTGTTGCCGCTGCTTTAATTCGTCGTTGCTGCCGCTGGACAGACGACCGCTGCGCCGGTTGCTGGACCCAGAAGTTGTTGTTGCCGCTGCAATCGCCAATGCTACCAACGAAGGAAGCCTCTCTTCCCAAGGAAGTTGCCGACGGATATTGTATCGTCCCACCAAGTATAGAGTGTTCAAAAGTTGAAAGTTAATCTGTGACGTGTTCTAAATTGTGTTTTGGCCCATCTTTCAACTTTTTGCATTCGTGTAGAAAAATTCGGTGGTGGCGAGCACATTCTAACCAAGACCTCATCGCTTTGCATGTACTAACAGGTATAATTCTGATATATACATCCATACTATATTACATATTTCGATTATTCTTACATAAGTAGAGTGAATCGGATAAAATAAAATAAATATTTATTAAGCATCCTGTTTTTTTTTTTAAAAATAAATTCCCAGCTTCTCGTCGTTGTGAACACCAATTATAGCTGGTAAAAAATTAAAAAGGCAAAAGTTGGAGGACATTGGAAGAGTTTATATTCGAGAATTGAAATCCCCAATAAATTTTCTGCCACCACTCGTCCATTCCACTACCATGTTCCAGCTTTTAAACGTGGAGTTTATATTCACGTTGCCCATAGTTATCAGTTAATTACATCAGCTCCTCAGATTCGCATTACATTCGCGACACCACCAGCCGGACACCGCCACACACACACAGACAACACCAGCCGTTCTTTCGAGTTCTCTTTCGATCGTTTTCGGTTTTCGATCGCTGGAACGGTGCAAGCGTTGCCGCTGCCTAAAGCGTTTGTTTCGTTTTTGGTGTTTGAGTTGGCGTGTGCTCCCCACCCTACATTGCGCTCGACATATTAAGTGGATTATTATTAAATAATTTAAGTTCCTTAAATTAATTCCTTTTAAATAACTCCCCTACACCAACTGCGTTCAGCTTATTCCTCGTTTGGTTTATTATTATTTAAGTTAATAAATTTAAAAACAAATTTTTGTACACATTTACATATAATTAAAAAAAAATAATAAATTAAATTAAATTTAAAAATCTTCGTACCAAAAAAAAAAAAAAAAAAAAATGCTTAAATCAGAAAGCAACAACCAAATCGAAGGTGAAAAAACCAACGAGATGGATATATGAGGAGGTATAGAGCGAACGCAAAGATATTTAAATGGTTCGATTCTCTTTAATACGGTTGGTTAAATGTCAATTAGAAATCCTAATACTTACGCTCAATACTGCAACACAAATAAAGTCGAAGCAGGTGATGATGGGTACCGCAGAAAAGTTGAAGGGGCTACGTCGCGGCAAAATCGTTGCTAATTTCCCTCATTGGAAACAAAGCGTAAGAGCGTTGACAATTCCGCTCCGCCAGCCAACACGCACTAATGCCAGTTGCCGAGCGATCAGCTCTTCCAACCTTCAGCGGAAGGCATTCCGAATTTAAAAATTTTATAAGCCTTTTCAGCTTTTGTTGACAAAAGATGTTACGCTACGATATCGAAAAAATTCAACCATCTAATATCGATGTTTGGCACGGAGACGCGCTAGGAACAGTCAGGGCATTAAGTTACCGCGGATAGTATCCAAAAACACAGCTAGCCTAAGGCGGGTGTATGATAATGATTGTTTTAATTTTCTTTGACAATATATCGACACTGTTTAATCACCAAGGTGCCCAGCCATCAGCTTCGCGAAACCTGATCGACACACAGTCTGGCAACTGTACGATTCTCTTTTGATCATTGGGGATATCGGCAATATTACAGATACCATCCTCAGCCATCTGAAAGTAATGGGCAAGATCGGTAGGAACAAAAGAAAAATGGGAAGAACATTGGATTATACCTCACTTCCTCTTTGGAGCGAGTGTGGAGTCGGCCCTGAACAACGCTATCAGCATATCGGTTTGCCGAGAAGAAGCGTGTGAAGCGAATTGTTCAGCAGAAGCGAGCTTATCAAGAAGAATGGAAACGGGGTTTTTCGTTTGTTGCTGCATGGACGACCGCAGAAGTATCTGTGTTTTGCTAACTCAACAGAGAACATCAAGTAAAAAATTACTACTTTTGCTGCTAACAGTTCAGCAAAAAGATTCGATTTCAAAAAAGGCTCTATATTACATGCTTTCACCTTCATGGGGCCCTGGTAAAAGATGCAAATCGAAGAGATCTGGATCCTCACACCACACATTGCTACTGTTATTCACTCATCAAATCTCCCGCGTTGCCACCTCCTCCTCAGCCCGCTCTTTGGCGAATAACCATCGCTAATAATCTGCATGCGGCTACGTCGAAGTTATTCTTGCCACAACCATCGTGAGCGTCCAAACAAAAGTTGGCGAATTGGTTGGCAGAGCGTTTGCTCGATTGCGGTTCTAGTAAATTTCCCGGCGTTGACGGAGCTCAACTCAGAGACTTCGAATTAAGAAGAGGACGGTGATGTTTGAGCTTGCGGGTGATGGTGGAGACTAATACCAACAATTAATACACGTGATGGTCAAGTCGCGGTGGTGGGAGTCAAATTCATTCAATTTACAGCGTAAAAATAGCTGGTTCGTATCGGATCAAGCGGTCGAGAACACCAGCGCTGGAGGGTGCAGAAAATATTCAATTAGCAGATCCATTTTCTTTGCAGCCCAAAAATAGGTATAACATGAAAGCACCAGACTCGTTCTTGAACTATTGTTGGTCAAGCCAGAATAACAAGAGACCTAGGTTTTATTTGCAGAAGCTTAGTTCTCGGCTGGATAATTCTGTCAGGAGTGTTATGGCAAGAAATGCTGAAAAGTTGGGTGCATCTCGGCCTGGGAGGAGGTGTTGGGGTCCAATATGAGCCTGTCCCTGAAGTGGTCTGGGAGGACTTAGCAAGGCCAGGTCCATACCTCTGACAACAACACCTGTGGGCAACAGAAAATACTCAGAGTGTCGTTGAAAAGAAGTATCGGTTCTTTAGTTCAATCTGACCAGAACACTCAAGGTTTCATCATATGAAATTGCAAACATCAGGAAGTACACTGATGTGAAGAAAATTATCAAGATCATTCTTTAAAAAGATGTTATCTGGGAATGAAAATGGAAGAATATCGAAGCCATGAATACATATTCTTCCACAATATTCAGACAGAGTTCGCACTATTTCATTCCACACCAATACGTGCTGCGACCTCACCTCAGCAAGGTGAGGGTGGTATTCGACATCAAACCATTGCATCGACGCGGGTCGCGTTGAATAACTATCTTGATGGTTGGCCCCCTGTCCGAGAGCTGTATTCGAAAGCCCTTCTTCGGTTCCAGAGCTACTGGTTACGCTTGCAACAGACGTAAAAAAAATGTATCCGTCAAGTAATAGTTGACAACTGACCAGCTTTGCAACTCATAGTGTGAGACGAGATCATCAGATCTGCAAAAATGCTCAAGCGTTCTCCTGGCTATGGAGCTTCGCCGCTTACCTAATGCGACGATTCGGTTCAATAAGCTTGGAGAGATCGCCTGGTTCGTGTCCCGCAGCCGCTTAAGGTCATTCCGATGACTTTTATGTTGACGGGCAATTGTTAATGCGCCAGATGCGTTGAGGACCTGCTAACCTTCAAGCGTTCTCAGAACATAGCCATACAAAAACGAAGCCCAGATTGTGGTTTCTAACTGCCCAGAGTTGTCCGCACTTCAAAACGCTGTCTACCATAACGGCAGACTCAGGCAGCTAAAAGCCCACCAAGCGTGGTTTGGACTGCCCAGGTAAAAGATGCTAATTTCGGTTGGATGACTCTCCTGGATCTTCTGATGCACAGGTAAAGCAAACATACTAATCGGTTTCAATCCGCGGCTATTATTGTCCTCTAGTGACTAGGACAAAAATATTTTGTTGCAGGAACTGCCAACTTCCGAAAAGTTGAAGCTGGGACGAGGTGCTTTGCGGTGCAACTGCAGACATCTTGGGAAGCTTTAGGAACCGCTGCCCAAAGAAGATCGAGGTATCACCGATTCGTTCACTACCAACCAAGTCCGGCGAAATACATGGTTCTCAAGTCTTTGCCGAGCATATGGAGCGTGCATCACTGCGTTCGAACCTTCAGTACCGCTGAAGGTTTAAAAATTGTCTTTATTGACGGCAAATCCAAAGTGCTCCCCTCAGAATAAAGCTTTCTTCTCATAGCTTTAACAGGTTGTGCGCAGCTCACCTTCTTGCGGATCTTCCATAATCGTGTAAGACCATTGCTCAATTTTCTGGAAATTACAAAGTGTTCCCTCTGGACGGTTCGGAGATCTTGCAAAAGTGGATCAAAGCATCCTTCGTCAGTTGTCAGTTTTCTAATATCTAATAAGGCAGCGGAGATTCAAGTGAAAAAAGCAATCACCGGAGGTATCATCCCAAAAGTAAGCTTCAGCGGACCAATTTATGTCACAGGGATGTGACGTTAGAAGACTTTACAGCCTCCATTGGTTCGCTAGACGTCCTTTTGCTCGATGCCAGGAAAGTTAGTATAATAATCGAGCCACTGAAGAACCTGCTGATCAATCATCTCGATGGATGCATAATCAACGTGGCATTGGTGAATTCCAAACCATTATAATGCTTCAGAAAATAGAATCGCGTCCTTATGGGCTTCTAAGGGTTTTCAAATTGTGGGTCTTACAGTTTATTAAGGGTGTAAGGTGTCATGACCTGCACAGAAAAGGGTATAACACCAAGAGAACCCCAATTTTGCGTTCGAAAGAAAAATAGTGGAAGTGGTCCAAATCTCCACAGAAGTTCAAGTGACAGTACGTTAAAAGTCAGAAAAATACAAATAGTGGCAAACAGACCAAAAAGCAAGCCCTTTTCTTCTGGGAGAAAAATCAGATTGATTGTTCCTCGACATTGCTGCAGTTGAGTTCTAGTTGTGAATGCTCCCTATCCCGTACGAAACAAGAAACTGCGTTGTTGTTGTCGAAAGGCTCACAGTTGTTCGCTTGTGCGACCTTTTCTACGCGTTCTCTGCGAGAGTGTCCTCGCTGGCCCCTCAAAACTCTGCGAGTCTGTTGCGAGAAAAAAAGATATGGTTGGTTATGCAAGTTTGCCGCAGGAACGGTTCGTTCTTGCATTCGTTGCTTTCTGATTTGCAAGCCGCAACTCTTGGCCATAAAGTCATGGGGAACGCCGTCAACCGAGCTCTACTTTATATCTGTGGTGTTTGATTTTGTTCCATTCAACACAACATTCATCGTATCCGTGGCAACCTACGTACAAATCCTTACGTGGCATTGTTTGTGTGTTTGCATTAGCTTAGTTCCGCAAAGTTAGTGTGCAGACCCGCCACTGATGCGTTTTGTTTAGTAGCATTCAAAGGTTCGCGTGAGTCTGACGCGGGATTCCGGAAGAGGATGGTTATCTTTCGCGACGTTTCCGATGGGCCGTCGCCACATGAGGTTCCGCAACATTCATTAAAAGGATCCTGATTTGGGTTCATACCGCCAGAAACACCTACTTCGGCGGACTTTGCGGGCAGGTGTGAAAGTCTGCCAAGCACCTGTTCCTTCGGACGGTCTGGCGGTATCCCTGACCGCAGGAGAGAACTCAGAACTCTCACTCCACTGCGGCAGGCCGTGCTCCAACTCGGGCCCCCTCGGGCAATCCAGCACAGACCCAACGGCGGCGAAGCCCTAAGCCCAGGCCATCTCTGATCGGCGAGACCCCCTCCCACAACTCCACCCTCAGCAGCGCTCGGACAAGTCAGCCCAACCTGCTGACATTAACGTGTCGTCTCTCGGGCCTCGTTTAGCAAGCATTGGTCCAGAAGATACGTCTCGAGCCTCAGGCAAAACAAGTGGCACCAGGAGGTCCAAAAACGTCTGACGTGGAGCTCGTCGTCGTCGCCGAATATCCGCCGCAGCAGTGGATGACCAGGCGGATCGGCGGTTACGTCGGCATAACCAACCGGATCAAAAATGCTTGGACAATGAAGGCGAGATGGACGTATCGGCGAAGCAGTTGCATAGGCTGGCGGTGCTGGTGGCTATCTCCGAACGGCGGTCCTTCAGAGGGGCAGTGTTCGCACTTGCGTTTTGTTTGGTTAACTAGTGTGGGTACCGGGGAGCAGGGAGCTAATAAAAAGATCTAATCGCTCTCGCGAATTCTTCGTCTCGCCCCTTCGTTAAGTTGGGTTTAAGCGTCGATATATTGAAATTAAATGTTGGTTGGGTATATGAACATCGTTCTGATCAAACTCCCCTTTTCGTCGCCATCTCCATCCTTCCCTGCGTTCCCTAAGTTTCGCGTTTAATAATAAAAACAGTAATTTTCCAGAAAAAAACAAGAGAACGCTATGGTCAGGGTGCCTCGACTATTAGATACCAGTACTCAGCTAAGCAACATAATATAAATATGCCTTCTTGTATGTTTTCGCCGCTCAATTAGCTACCGATTTTATGTTAAAAATCAGACGCCAAATTTCAATTTGGCTAACTTGATTTGATTTACGCCAGTTCTTGGGACCTGGTTCGGTATTGACAAATGAAAGCCATCGCATTTTTCCCTTTATGAAATCATATCGAAATTAACGTTGACTCTATTTCGAGCACCTTGGCCAGCTGTTTCCAAGGATTCATCCGTTAGATGGCGCCATTGTTGCCCATGAAGCGGAAATGTAAGCGCTAGCCAAAACCATATGGGTTTTTGGGCGTTAAGTGGGCGTGGCAAACTTATGAGCCAATCGATAGGTATTGACGAAAGAAACAATACATATCAAAAAAGAATTTTCATATCAACATCAAAACTGTGGCCACAGCTTGACTTGTGTGGGGCCGTCAGAGGGGCGTGGCACCATTTTGAAACAAACTTGCTGCGTGGGAACTCCTAAATCTACGCCAAAATGCCAATCTTCTCTAACTTTATGGTTTCCGGGAATCTCAACGTTCATACGGACGAACGGGCCAGACGGAGCGGACGAACCCGGACCTGCGTCGATCAGCTCGGCTAGTAGTCTGAACTAAGAATATATATACTTTTTTTTCATTCGGACGTTGATGCACCTCAGATCAACACATAAACCAGCAGTAAGCCCTGCACGACACCAAGCAATTCACCAATACGCGCGAGGAGCCTTATAGACGTAAAAACGAGATCGCGAGGTTAAAAGCACAATGTAGGCGAGACTATGGAATTTAAATTGCATTTTGAGACTAAATACTAATACTAATTTGGTGCTAAATTCCAAGGATAAATTAATGCTTTTAAAGCTTGGCAAGGGGATCATTGGTAGAAATAATGTGGTATGGTCTATTCATAGTCCGTTACACAGTACTCTAAACGGTTCATGCATATCAAAGATCTACAAATATTTATTAAGAATTTCTAGTTCCTGGTATTCTATTGAGCACGGAGAAACTTCATGGAGCCAATGTAGCTCGGGACTCTCCACATCCCCGTGAATAAGTTTGTAGATAAAAGTTGTGCCAAGCATCCGTTCTACGGTTTACTAATGATGGTAGGTTGATTAGGAGGGTCTACTAGAAAGACAGATGGACTGGAGCTTCCATTCAGTTAAGGCCCCATAAGCAGAAATAATAAAGTTCTTTTACTGAGACTCTATCCGTTCTATATGTACACCATACTGAGGAGCTCCAAACTGCTGGGCAACTTACTCAAAGTTGGACGGACTAGTGAAATAGACAAGATCTTTTAACAAACATAGGGATCATCAATTCCTTTGACCACCTTTTATAATCCAAGTACTCCTAGCTTTTATTTAGAAGTTTTGGTTCCAAAACTTAAGTTTTGGGTGCCAAGGTCATCAACGTCGTCAATTCTAGACAACTCGCAACCACCCACGTATACGTTGCGTATTGTAGGTTCACCGAAAAATGTCATTACTTTTGCACTTAGCGCTATTTAAACCAAAAGATTTCACAACACCAACGTTTGAAAAGCATTTAGGTCGAATTGTAAGTCGGAACTGCTAAATTTCGTTATATTGCAGGCATAACAACGTCATCTGCGTACATAAGGACACGCGACTTTGTCCAAGGCCCAAGAGGGGATCGTTTGAGAGTAAAAAAGAAGTGGGCCAAGGTGGCTTCCTTGTGGGACCCCTAGTAACTCGGATCCAATCCGAGATCCAGGTTTTAAAGAGCACTCGTCGGTCCCACCACTCAGATAACTTGAGATCCATGTTAGAAGGTCACATGGAAGCCCTAATAAGTCTTGCTTTTAACTACAAGAAGCGAGTGATTTTGAATCAAACCTTTACTAAATCAGTGTAAGCTACATCCCAGTCTGCATGTTCTTTCTAAAGCCATTTATTACAAAAGACGTTAGTTCCAAGAGGTTTGTCGTCGTAAATCTTCGCCTTATAAATCCATGTTGACATGGAGTATATATCGATCTACAAAATATGCTGCAAATGTAATAATTATTTTCAGCACAACTTTGGATGGCGGATAAGTTGGATATGCCTCTGTGGTACTTTTGCATTTATTTCCTTTCATATAGAGGAAGTGACAATGACTCCTTCAAATAAGTGGAAATGAGATGTTTTCAAGACAAAGTAAACAGCAATTTGTGCAGAGGTCTACACAGAGTTTCAGCACAGTACTTAAGCACACCCAGCCTGGAACTCCGTCCGGACCCGGTGAATGGACTGGCTTGTACTTTATGGAAGTCCCAAGAAGGGAGCTTTTCGCTTAATCTCGGACAAAAAATCAAGTTTGACTTGGGTATGGCATTTGAATAAGACGGATTTGGACGGGATGAAACAGAATATGTTGTCTGGAAGAACTGGGCAAATAGATCGGCAATTTCCTGATCAGAGTTTGCCGTAGGGTTTCCACGATGATAGTGGTGAAGGGTAACGAGCTGATTGCCGCTTAGTGTTAACAAAATTATAAAACTGTTTTGGATCTTGTGAAAAGTGGACCCTACAACGGGTCAAATAGCTTTTATAACACCGGGCGTTAAGCACGATAAAAATTTGACCGAGCCCTTAGGTACCGGAGAAGGCAGGTTGTGAACCGCACATTTTAAATTTATTGAAAAGTCTGGACTTTATATTTTAAAGTGTGAAATAACTCTTTATTAAACCACGGAGGTTTATTTAGGAGTGACGGATAGTATAACCCGAAACACAGATAAAAGAAGAATTAATGTATTATAAAAGATATGTGACGACCTAAGCCACGTCAGTATGAATAAATTCGGATCAGTCATAGCCGGATATAAAAGTATTTAAAAGATGAAAAGTTTACCTACCAAAGCTTGGCGGATTCGTTTAACATTTTCGGATTTTTATTTCAGCTCTTTTCTTAGTCTACAGTCAGTTTCTAGAGTTGGATGATTAGGATCTTCCGGTTTGTGTAAATAGTCCCGTTCTTGATTTAGCCAAACGCTTTCTGAATTTGAAACCAATCTCAAGTCTAGTAAACCCCTAATGAGTTCTTAACATGGTTCGCTAAGGATAGCGCTTTGTCAAGTCAAGCCGTCCAATAAAGTCAACCTGCGCTAAAGGAAACAACACTCCTTAGAGTTTTTCATGGGGACCATGTCCGCACTAGGTATATTAAAAATCACCCAATAGCTATCAACTGATTAACTTGATTTGAAGTTTTTGAAAATTGACTGAATACAGGAAAGTTGATTTACGTAAATAAGGAACTCAGGTGATGGTTGGGATATATGAACCAGAGTAATGTATACAAAACTACCGGGAAACGATAATTTTATACCTAGGAATTCGATGTCACAAAATTAAGTCAAAGTTAGTGATTCAGAGGAACGTGGAGTCGACTGCAATCGGGACTCCACCTCCCCCGTCTGACTGACGATCAAAGCTATAAATAGTGTACTTACCCGGGAGAATTTCAGACTAAGAATATCCGTCCTTAACCAGGGTCTCTGTACATACCATAATCTTATAAGGGGAAGAAAAACATCAGAATACGATTTAGTCCAGCTTACTAAGTAAGCCTCTTGTATTCTGATAGCAAGAAAAGAAAAGGAAGCTAGTTTTGGGATGAAAAGGGAGGATTTGGAGGGGCTGGGGATGGTTCTTTACTGGTATTTTCCAGCTCCCCCTGAACTCTTCTTGCTGCTCTTAGCTTCGTGCTCTTTACAAATATGCCTCGGCAGAAACTGGTGGAACACACAGATGCAAAAAGACCACCAGGAATACCAATCTCTGAGTTATGATACTTTCTAGCATAAGAAAATTTAAATTGTTCGACCTTCAAATCATCAACTTACTTTTTACGGATATAAGCCGTAATATCCAGTGATGAGAGGGTCTGGAGCGAGCCGTGAAACAAATACATGTTTTTAGCTGGGGCACCCGAAACCACAAGTAGCCGTTTTGGTTACAACTCGTGCAACCCTTTTGTTTTCTAGAATTTGTACCTATTTTACCATTATCGTCCGGTGATCCGGACGTTAAGTCCCCATGTAGGTGTTGGGGCCACTACTGGACCCTGGTCGGACAGAGCGGAATTACGTCGCGGAGCCCACATCGATTCCAGCAACTTCGGATACCGAATCACCTCTTCCGATCTTAGTACCATTTGAGTGGCGCCTAAGATTGGCAGCTGAGCTGCGGAATCGAATCGCGGGCCGTAGGTTGCACGGCACCTGCCGCCGAATGCCTACCCACCGCGACTTTTCGCGCTTTGGCGAGTCGGACGCTCAGCTAGCATGCAACTAGTGACTTGCGATTCCAAGCGCCCCGAGCGGGTCCGTATTTTGACGAGTTCAGTTAATTCCATGCTCTTTTTCTTTTCGTGAGACGCCTAATAGTTAGTGCCTGTGGTTCTCATGCTACAATGCATTCATCGCGAGTAGTAGCGTCAGGCCACTCCTCTTATCGATGGTATCACGAACCAGGCTAGAATAACTAAGGCACTTTGCGTGATAAATTTTATCACATGTATGGCAGGGGAATACTTTGCTGTCCAGTCGAGATAACTTTCTTTAATTTTTTTAATGAACAGAAAGTATTTTCGCTGACCACGGACCACTGTGCACTATAACGGACAAAAAAATCGAAAGCGCTCAAAAACTTTTTAATGAGGAGATAAGATCAGGAGCGACAGAGCAGGAACGAAACACCGAATATCTTTTGATGTTCGGCACCACGACACGAAATAGAAAACAAAGAAAGAGAGCGGGAATATTAACCGATTAACTCCAGTATAAAACACCTCGGAGGAAGTGCGTTGGGTGCGTGCCGTTCCAACAGCACTCAACGACGAAAAGAAAGACTGAAAAGAGGGGCAATGGAAAAAAATAGCAACAAACCAGCACCGAATTAAATTATGATAAAAATGTTTATTAAGCACAAGTTAATCACGATGCACTCGCGAAGCGAAACGGAAAGTTGTAAACTCTTCAAGGTGCAGAAAAATTAAAGAGATTTAGGAAATTGACCCCATTGGTTTCAATAAGAAAATGAAAATTCGGAGCGCAAATCAAAAAACACGACCGTTCTCTGTGAAGACGCACTTTGCGATCGGGTCGGAAGACGCTTCCTTCTACCTGTTACATCCTTTTGCACGAATACAATACTACCCTTTTACTCTACAAGTAAGGGTTATAATTATAAAAGTAATCATACGTTAGCCATTTCGATAATTCTAAAACACTGGAACCAATATATATGGGCTTATCATAAAATATACAAAGATTGGGTGGATTCGATTGCAGCTAAATTAGGTCCAAAAAGTTCTACACTATGAAAATTGTGACTCGCCATTCGTTGTCTAAAACCAGGTGAGTTTGTTTAGATTGGTAATAAGATACCAGAGCCACAAATTCTTTGCTGGTCATTTTCCATGGTGCTTCCCGTAGACAGCGTTATTCATTAATTTAAAAAAATTTTTCAAATTCATTTTTAGCTAATTTTTATGTTTTGTGTTTAAATCTATATACTTGGGTTTTAGCCAACAAGATTGTTTAAAAGTTAGTACTCTATGAATTTTTTCTATAATCCCGTGTTGAATGCATAATTGCAAGTATTTTAAATGTATCATATAATTTTCTTTATCATTTAAAATACGGCTATTGGCTTGAAGAATTTTTGAACGTGAAGGCAATTTACTTTCAGGACGAAGGGGCAATGAATTATGCGCGTTATGAAGTTCAACCGGATAGTTGAGATCTACTACTAGCATGTACCCATGTTCCCTGTTTACTGGTATATTTTTTAAATCTAACTGCACAATTTCTTGATCATCTAAAATTTAAAATTCTGATAAGGAAAGGGGTTGACTCATGGCCCAACCATATCAATGATTAGCATCAATGTGTGCTAAAAATTAGTGGGTTTTCTATTAGCACTTGAAATGGAAGTGATTGCATAGATTAAATCCCCTCCTCGTATAGATCTTTTAAGAAAATTGAACACCTCAGGATCACTTATTAGGGTTTATTCTGTTCGCGTGAATTTTAACTGGGCCATCCCAGGAAATTAGGAGCAGTTACATAACTGACAAGGATCAAGTTTATCATATATTTTTGTCTCTGCAAATCTTTCTAAAATTATCGAATACTTCGGCTAAAATCATTACATCGCTTTCTAAATATAATTTTAAATAATCCCCTTAGAGTTTTACAATTAAAGGTTGACCAAACCTTTTGAGCGAGATTCATATTCTTCGGCAGAACAGGCTTGGTCTGTGAGGGAATTGAAAAATATTCAATTGGAGGAAGGATTCTGGTTCATTAAATTTTATAAACTATCTAAAAAGTCGTAAGGGAATACCCCCTTGTCACCTCATTTGGGTGAATTTCTAACCCCTGACAATTTAGTTTTCAATAGATTGAAATTTTTTATCGTCTAAATAACTAGCTAGTTTTTCTATGCTGGAATTTAAGAACCTATTTGAATCTATCAAATTAATTTTATATCGAAACCAACCTTACTTAACTTATTTATTCTAATGGTTTGGGTGAGGGCAATATATAATTCCTTATTGCAAGGTTTTAAATTCTGATAAGGGAAGGGGTTGGCCTCATGGCCCAACCAAATAAAAAAAATTAAAATCAACGTAATGCTAAGAAATTAGTGGGTTTTTCTATTATCGAAATCTTCCATGTATTTATTCTTAGCACTTGAAATTCGTTGAGTGCATTGGGTCAATCCTCCTCATTTAGCTCTTTTAAGAAAATTGTACATATCAGGATCACTTATTAGAGTTAATTCTATTCGCGTTAATTTTAACATTGCATCCCAGGAAATTGAGGGAGCAGTTACAATAATTGACGGGATCAAGTTTATAAATGTGTGGACAAATCTTTCTAAAAATTACGGATAGCTTCGGCTCAAATCATTACATCGCTTTCTAAATATAATTTTAGTAATAATCCCATAAAGTTTTACAATTAAAAGGTTGATGAAACCTTTTGAGCGAATTCATATTCTTCGGCAGAACAGGCTTGGTCTGTGAGGGGGTTAAAAAATATTCAATTGGAGGAGGTTCTGGTTCATTAATTTTTTAAAGCTATCTAAAAAGTCCTTAGGGAATACCCCCTTTCTCCTCATTTGGGTTGAATTTCTCGCCCTGAAATTTAGTTTTCAATAGATTGGGAATTTTTTATCGTCTAAATAACTAGCTAGTTTTTCTAAGCTGGAATTTAAGAACCTATTTGAATCATATAAAATTAATTTTATATCGACGACTAGCATTTATTCTAATGGTTTGGGTGAGGGCAATATATGTATAATTCCTTATTGCAAATTATTGGCTTTAAATTATCACCTATATTGGCCTTCCTTATGTAAATAAATGGATATCGTACCTTGACCGATTATGAAAAATTACTGGGAAAAACGCCTCCCCTAGCTTATACTCTACTTTACAGTTTTTATGAATAGGACCTACTATATATAGCTACCTGTAAATTGATTGTAGTCTGGATCAGAAGTCACCCAATTGGTAGCTCACAGGCGCATCAATCTTCATTTACGTTCTGGTACTCCTCGCATGGATCCAATGGGTCTGGTTGGATCTTCATGATCCAGCCCTAGTGTTTAATGTAAAGAGTAAAAGTGGTATCCCCTTTGAGGACCCTTGCAAAACTGTTTGGATTTAATCAGGACTTGAGAACCGTGAAAATATTATTATTATTAACGTCAATTTACTATTACAATATATTATTGATAATTACCTTCATATGTCCATTATTTATTTAAGGTTGAATCGTATTTGTGTATGCTACCACAAAATGAAACTCACAAGCAATATACTACTGGGCTTTGGTTGTTGATGAAATAGTCGACGTATTTAATTGCGGTATGAATATTTTTTAATACCGCTTCGATGTCCGCATATATATTTTTTCACTATATATTTTGTCATGGCGATGCCTCAGTTTCTTTTATACCCTTGCGGAGGGTATTGTAATTTTGGTCAGAAGTTTGTACCCCCAGTGAAGGGGACCGTTTCCGACCCCATAAAGTATATATATTCTTGATCAGGATCCTTAGAGAGTCGATATATGCCACTCTTTGTCCGTCTGTCCGTCTGTCCTTCTGTTTCAATACCGTTTCGCGACCTCAGTTTAAAAGCTAGCGATCTGAAACTTTCACAATCGTCCAAAAAACATGTGTCCGCAGATCAAGTTTGAAAAGTCTCCCGATCGGACGTCTATATCCTACCCAGCTCCCCGTAGGAACAATTGGATATATCTTGCAAGAATTTATGATATTTCGCGCAGTGTAAAAGCTATTGACATTAATCTTTCCAAATCACAATATTTTTATATGCATGATCAGGGTAAAAACGCGCGTGGCGATCGGACGTCTATATCTGTAAAGCTCCACCATGGGAACAATAGGGTAAAATCAATTAAATTTAATGATTTTTAGGATATTTCGCGCAGTGTAAAGCTATTGACGAATCTTTCCAAATCTTATTTTTTGTGCGTACCTTGCCGATCTGGGTGAAGCACGTGACGATCGGACGTCTATATCCTATAGCTCCCAGGAGCAATGAGGGTAAATCGGTCCAAAATTTGATGTTTTTCGAATATTTCACATGTGTTAAAGCTATTGCTATACATTTTTCAAATCGTATTCTTTTTATGCATTCCTTCATCAAGGTGAAAGCGCGGCTGATCGGACGTCTATATCCTATAGCTCCCATAGGAACAATACGGTGAAATCGGTCAAAATTTCATTATTTTTCGTTTATTTCACGCAGTGTATAAGCTATTGACATAAATTTTTCCAAGTCTGCATTTATTTACGCATACCTTGATCAGGGTAAAAGCGCTTCTGCCGATCGGACGTCTATATACCTATTGCTCTTGGCATTTTATTAAAGAAGACTTCAGGTTTATTTTACACCACTTCGGCTAAGTCTGCAGGGTATTAAAACTTCGGCTTCCGCCGAAGTTAGCTTCCGACCTCGCTTTAATTTCCATTTGTTTTAAAGACAAAAATATTTATGGATTGTACATAATCCATTTTAGCTTGCAATGTATTAAATTATATATATAACAATTTTTCATTTTTAACATGGATTTAGGGTTTTTATTTAATTAAACTAAAACAACGTCATTTCATGGGTGGCGTTAGGATTTTGACATTTTTTTTTTCTTTTATTTAACTATGATGTATTAGAAATTCATTATAACGGGAAATTAATAAAAAAAATATGATCTCCTTTGGTGTCTATCACCTTTGGAGTCGATTTGGAACGGAATCGACCAAGGTTCGAAGGTATTGATTACCTGGAATATCCTTCCAGATCATTGCCTGACCCCAGTAATGGTTTCTGCTTTTTGTCCATAGTCGGTCATTGATCCTTTTTCGCTTTATTAGCGACCACACATTTTCAATAATGTTTATGGATTAATTTTTTTACGATACTTTTTGTTAATTCATACACTTTACTTTCTTCTGAGACGCATGGAATTCAAACTACTCCCATCCGTCCCAGGACATTACACCAAATGAAGCGGGCTTGGTAATGTACATTTTTTGCAAACTGCAAGCGCTTCTAGTTTATTTTTTGGGGTGATAAAGGGTATTGCCCCCGATATATGTTTTCATATTTTACTTCAATCAAACGCACCCTTATTGTTCATTCATACTTATGGGAAGTAGATTCAGTCTCATTCCACTCTAAGGACACCGCCTTTGGTGTTTTTAGAGGGTCCTCCTTAAGAGCTTGGACGATAGGACGATCTGTCTCAGCTCCTGTCTTTCGATTTCTGCCTTTACGGCGAACATCCATCACATCATTAAATTTTTACATTTATTGATTTGATAATAAATGGTCTGACGACACAAATGATATCCCTTAAGGATGTTTTGTACGGAAACACCCAAGTTATATTTGGTCACTATTTCTGATCTTATTTTGGTGCTTAGCTCAGATGTTTTTACCATTTTTTAAATATTAAAAAATCGATTTAATTCAATATTAATGGCAACTTGGATTACTCTTCCTTGAAGAGCACTTCCAGCTTGCCTAGAACAACTAAATCACGCAATGACAAAATATATATGCCGCTGCAAAAACTTTTCGTTGCTTGCTGGCATCTTATCAGCAGAACGGGAAAACAAAGAGCGATTGACGAAATATTTAGCATAATAATTACAGTTATTAATTTGCACTTCTCTTTTATCCTTCACCTCTTTGGTTCCGCCACAATGCCACGGCTCTTAGCTCCCAGTCTTGGTCAAATGAATACTATGA
>JAECXW010000544.1:0-39609 GCA_018153365.1 Drosophila fuyamai
TATTATTTATTTTTCTTGTTTTTTTTTTTTTTTTTTTCGCGCGGAGTCCCACGGCCCACTTACCCGCCCAACCGACCGAGGGCGCAGCCATGTATCGTACGGCACGATTCGCGATAAGATAGACGCGAGATAGGAAAATAAAGGTAAAGGTCCGGGAAAAAAGTAATAGTTAGATCAATCTTGTGCCAATGAAGCAAGTATTAATCGTTTTAGGAGCGGCAGAGAGTCAAGATTTGATATTACAGGAAAAAGTCTATTATAGTCAGAACATAATACTCTGAAAGGCTCATGCAAGGCATAGTTAGATCTACAATGATTTAAAGTTAGGGGAATATAATTTCTAGTTAATCTACTTGGCACAGAAAAGTTTAGCCGACTTAACAAGTCGGGGCAGTCAATATCACCATGTATAAGGTTATAAATAAAGATAGTACCAAGCATCGTTCTACGGTTGGCTAGGGATGGTAAATTAATCAAAAGAAGTCTACTAGAATAAGAAGGTAAGATAAGATTTGCATCCCAGTTTAGGCGCCGTAAAGCAAAAAGAAGGAATTTTTTGTACAGATTCAATACGACCAATATGTATTCCGTATTGTGGACTCCAGACGGGAGACCCATACTCCAGAATCGGACGGACTAGCGAAATATATAAAGTTTTAGTCATGATCCTTACATCGAATTCTTTTGACCACCTTTTAATAAATCCAAGCACTCCTCTGGCTTTATTAACCATGGACGAAATGTGATTAGAAAATTTTAGTTTGGGGTCCAAGAGAACGCCAAGATCGTTTACAAGAGTTATTCTATCCAAAGAGCTGCCACTTAACGTGTAAGTCACGTATATCGGATTGGCCCGATAAAAAGTCATCAGCTTACACTTGGAACCGTTTAAATTTAGTAAATTATCTCGGCACCAGTTTTGAAAATTATCTAGATCGGATTGCAAGTCTAAATGGCAGGAAATGTCCTTATACTGCAGGCACAACTTAACATCATCTGCTTACATAAGTACGCGAGAATGACTTATAATTGAGGGAAGATCATTAATAAATAATGTAAAAAGTAACGGACCCAGATGGCTCCCTTGTGGGACACCGGAGGTAACACGGAGAATTTCAGAAATTGAATTTTTAAAAAGGACCATTTGTGACCTGCCATTCAGATAACTTGAAATCCATTTAAGCAGATCAACTGGAAAACCTAAAAGGTCAAGTTTTTGAATGAGAAGTAAGTGATTTACAGAGTCAAATGCTTTACTAAAGTCAGTGTAAATGACGTCTGTTTGAAAACTACTATTGAAGCCTTTTATCACTAATGAAGTGAGCTCTAGAAGGTTTGTGATTGTGGATCTACGTTGAATAAATCCGTGTTGACACGGAGTGATTGATCTGCAAAGGTGCTGCAAATGAGGAGTAATATTTTTTTCAAAAAGCTTAGGAATAGCTGACAACTTAGAAATACCTCTGTAGTTACTGGCTTCTAACTTGTTACCTTTTTTGAAAAGAGGAATAACAAATGATTCCTTCCAAATATTTGGGAATTGGGAGGTTTCTATAGATAAGGTAAACAACTTGTGAAGAGGTTTGCACAGGGCCTCAGCGCAATACCTAAGCACGCACCCAGGAATACCATCGGACCCTGGCGAATAAACAGGCTTAATACGAAGAAGATCCAAAAGAAGAGAGCCTTCTGTTAAAGTGGGACAGAATATGAGGTTTGACTTGGATATGTTGTAAGAATAAGGCTGTGATGAATAATCTAAAAGTAGAGTAAGTTTGAAAAAATTGGGTAAATAAATCGGCTATTGCCTGATCTGTGGTTGCCGTCATGTTTTCGAACGATAGCGAGGAAGGAAAAGAATTAGATTTACGCTTGGTGTTAACAAAATTATAAAACTGTTTCGGGTCCTGAGAGAACTGAACCTTACAACGGTTTAAGTAACTGTTATAACACTGAGCATTAAGCACGGTAAATCTTGACCGAGCACTTAAATATCTAGTAAAAACAGATTGAGAACCGGTATTTTTATATTTCCTAAAAAGTCTGGACTTTACATTTCTTAAGTGTGTCAACTCTTTGCTAAACCAAGGTGATTTATTGGAGGTTGACGGATAGTACCACGGAACACAGGAATTAAAAAATGAGTTTATTGCAGTGTAAAAAACATTAACTGCATCGGACATATTAATGCATAGGTAAAGATCAGACCAATTAAAGCCAGAAATAAAATTATTTAGCCTCAGAAAGTCTGCCTTGCGAAAACAACGTATTCGTTTGGATTTTTCTGATTTTTCTTCTATAACTCTACCCGTATCAAATGAAAGTTCGAATGTTGGGTGATATGGATCTTCAGGTTGCGTGAGTGGTGCTACTCTGGACAGAAACACACCTTCAGGATTTGATACAAAACACAAATCCAGTAGGCGACCTAATGAATTTCGAACATGGTTTACTTGAGATAGGAGATATGTCAAGCAGGCCATCAATAAAATCATGCTGTGCTAAAGGTAGTAAGACATTCGATCCATCCTCAGTGGACCAAGTAACTCCAGGTATATTAAAATCACCTAGAACTATCAACTGATCCCTATCGGAAAGCTTATTTGCAACGGACTTAATAACGGATAGGTGATTTAAATAATCAGGAAGTTCAGACAACGGCGGAATATATGAGCAAGTTATGTATATAAAGTTACCAGGAAGCGATAACTTAACACAAATAAATTCAATGGTATTGAATTCATCAAAAAATAACTCCTCAGACGGGAGGTTTGAATCAACTCCAATTAAGACTCCACCTCCCCGTCTAGAGGGACGGTCATACCTAAATATTGTGTACTTACCTGGAAAAACTTCGGAGCTAAAGATCTCCGGCTTTAACCAGGTTTCTGTGAACACAATAATATGAGATGCAAAGGAAAGGCTATCGGAATACAATTTAGTAAGTTTGCTGCGCAAACCTCTTGCATTCTGATAGGAAAGTAGGGAGGTTAGAAGTTAGTTTTTTGAAATTGGCACACTGGTTTGGCCTCGACTAGGAAGTTTTACTCCCACGGGCCCCTTCTTCTTTATCTTAGCCTCGAACTCTTTTACAACCATATTATCCGGCCAAAAGTCGCCCGAGCATATGGCTTCAAAAAGCTCGTTAGGGACAGTTATCTTGAAAGATGAAATGTCTCTAGCATAAGAAAACTTAAACTTTTCCACCTTAACACTATTACAATCGGCTTTAGTTTTGTCTTGTATATAAGACAATACATCAGAAGATGTTTGATCAGGGGAAAGCCGAGAAACGAAAATTTGTTTATTGAGTGGAACCACTGAAAGGGATTTGGTGGAGCAGACATTGCTTCTGCCAAACCAACTTGTGCCGGTTGTCCGGACTCAGTAATCCCTTGTGGTGGAGATGCTACATTCTGAGAGATAGGTGGATCCACTAATTGTGAAACCACTACGGACAAATCGGAATTCTTAGAAGTCCCTGGTTGCATGCATTCTGAAACGGATTGTTCGGATACCGAATCTTTTTTAGCTGCCGATCTTAGCAACATTTGAGGGTTTGCTGAAATCGGCGTGCTGATCCCGCCGGAATGCTCTGTTGTTCTTTTGATTTCGGTTGCGGGGTGTTCCCCTTTTGCTCCCTTACCACCAGCGGCCTTTTTGCTTAGGGGACTCTTCTAATAACGACTATTAAACTGCGGGTCCAGCGCGAGAGAGGAGCGTCATCAGCTCGGCGAAACTATCTCTAGCAACAACAGAAACAGCTAATCAGCCCCATCAGGCCGCCTTTAGTTTGGCGCATGAACGATTTCATCTCGTTCGCACCTCGACATAACATCACAACAAAACTGCAAATTGGGCCCTTTGATGGGTGCATCCTTTGACCCGGTAAAACCGGCGCACTTAGTGTGCCCATATTTTTTCACACAGCCAACAAGTCATATTCGACTGGTCAGCCCTGATTACTGAGGCTGAATTTCTTGCGAAGCAGACAAAATTTTTATTATTATTTTATTTGGGGGCCACTGTACCAAGAAGCGAATTGAAATTTATAAACGACAGTTATAAGATACCGCAAAGAGCGCAGAAACTGCACAGCTTGGAACTTTCAAAGCAAGGAAAAACAGAGAAGCGGGAGAAAACGGTGTGGATAAAGAAAAAGAAAACCACAGACAAAGAATTACGAAAAATAAAACAATTAATTATTATTAAATACAAAGTGCACTCTCACTTGAAATAACAGGAGTTTAAATTTACATATGTTTAAATAACACGGAAGAAAATTTAAAATTGTTTTGATAACTTTCCACGATGCAGGAATAAACGAAAACAAAAATACAAAGATCAAGAAACGCAGAAAAAAACACGACCGTTCACTTTGAAGTCAGATTTTATTTTTTGTCGGATATTTCAACGACGGCGTGTTCAGGATTTTTATTTCCCAAACTTTTATTTGGGTCGGATATTTCAACGACGGCGTGTTCAGGATTTTTATTTCCAAACTTTTATTTTTTTGTCGGATATTACAGACGACGTGTTCAGATATTCTTTTTATCCCAAACTAAATTCATTTTGATTTCCTTCTTCAGATTCGAACCTGATTTGAGGCTTCCGATCAAAGTATTTATTTATTATGAATTCTTTTAATCGGAAGAATGGTGTTTTCTTCGTCAAAGAGAGTTTGGTTTAAAATATTACCGTTATCGTAATTTAATTTTTCCTCCTTCCGTTATACTTAATCATCCCTTTGCTGTATCAATTACAGCTCCTATTTTTTCAATAAATTGTAGCCAACCAATAAATCTGAGTCTAGCCCATCTATTTCATAAAAGTATATCGCGTATCGAAGATAGTTATCATATGATAAAACTTAATTATTGAATATCCATTGACTGTGGATACCTTTATATATTAGGTAGTTCATTTTATTTCCATAGATTCCTGTTTTAATATAACAAGAAGTTGCCCCGGTATCAATTAATATTTTAGCTTTTATTTATTTGTTATCATATCTAATCAAGTAGGGTAAGCCTACTCCTGAGTTTGCCCTAAAAAAATGGTCTTCTTCAATGTTGTTCAATCTCATAGTTTTGTTAGCCGGTTGGTTAACAGTTCCTGTTGGCACTCTTTTTGTTTTGTGTTTCAGTTTTTTAGTTTGGTTCCATTTATTGTAGTTGTTATTTTGATAATTATTATATCCCTGATTATTATTATTATGGGGCCTATTTTGCATCTGAATAGATTCATCGACATCCATAGGCTCTGGCTTATTTTGTTGTGGTCTATAAGAGTTCCACTGATTTTGTTGGTTATTATTAAACCTTCCTCTGATTCCAGGTATTGTTTCTATACTGATTAAAATTGTTATTATTATTTCTGTTTTGATTAATAGCCTGATTATAATTATGTTTATTCTGATTATCAGGTTAATTAAACCTCAAATTGTTTGTTATAGTTATTATAGTTATTTTGCCTGGGCTTATTATTTGAGTTTTGTTGCCCATATAAGTATGACTCATTAGTCTTGCGTTGTGAAGATATAAAATTGTTCGCGAATTGGGCCCTCAAATTGTTGCTTTCAAGTTCTTGTACTATTACCATCGCGTTCGGTAAATCTGGTGGATTCATTAAAATATTACATCTGAAATATGGCCGTTGAGGCCAGTTATGAACACTCGTAGTGCTGTCTTTCTATGTTCTTCGTTAAGCTCAGATGTAATTGGCTTATTCCTCCCTGTGTCATAATGGTTTTGTTAATTAAGAGAGTTAATTTTTTATTTACCAAATTATAAAATTCCATAATTGATAATTTTCCCTGACTTATTACACTTAAGTCCTGCTCTAAAATATGTATTGGTCGCTTGTCACTAAACACAAAATCTAGTCTTGCCATTATGGCATCAAAATTTAATACGGTTCCATTGTGAGTTAAAGCATCATTGGCAATGCCTGTAATTTTATTTCGAAGAATAGATAGTGCCGAAAAGTATTTTTTCACTTCCCTTTTGTATTGTCCCATTGCTATTTCCGCCGATCTCTCTCCAGCTAACATAACTATCTCTCTTCGCCTTTATATTCTCGAACCGACTTAATGATTTCATAAGAAGTTTCGCATCTTACGTTTGGATCAATATCTTCCATCTTGAAGTTCTCAACCTTTTTATATTGTGATTTAATTGAGTTTTTAAACTTGCGATTTCATTCCTCAATGGATTCAATTCATTAGTTACTATTTGAGCTATTAAATCGCTTACATTAACATTCCTGGCTGCTAGAAGCCACTACAGGTAAGGGTGGAGTCATGGTTAGAATTTTTTCAAAATCGTTGATTAATTCTTCCACCTTGTTTATTTTTATTTAAAAATGTTTGAAGTAAATTTTTCTTAAAATACAATACTATAATTAAAACAGCTCAGTAATTTTCTCCTTAGTTTCTTTTTGTTTGATGATCCTGTTTGGGGTCTTCGTATAGCTCTTCCTTCAATTTATTTTCTTTGTAGCGAGGGATGGCCCTCAGCTCTTCCTTCAAATTATTTTCTTTGTAGCGAGGGATGGCCCTCAGCTCTTCCTTCAATTCATTTCTGTATGTGGTGTGAGGAGTCATAAACTCCCCACAAATCTCGATGCAGGAGATCGGCCTAGCAACAGCGGAGGAGGCGAGAAAACCGGAAAAATGAAGGGCATCCAGGTCAAACGGGAAACATTCGGACCTTGGACCCTCATATGGCAAGGGCAATGAGGTCATACGGTGAATTGGCGGACTTCGGACCCGCACAAAGAGGACACACCGTGAATTAACGGTACCTCGATGGACCTTGGACCCGCGCCCGGCAAGGGCAACGGGGTCATACGGTTAATTGGCGGACTTCGGACCCGCACAAAGAGGACACACCGTGAATTAACGGTACCTCAGTGGACCTTGGACCCGAGGGAAATAACGGCACCTACAGCGCCTATAAAAAGGACGGCGCAAGCGCAGCTCGGGACAGTACGAGTGCGGGAATCAGAGCGAGTGCGTGAACGCGGAATAAGTAAACATCGAAACCGAAGTGCCCAAGGATCAAGATCGCAAAGTCGAGACGCCGAACGACGACAAGTCTACAAGGCTGAGGCTACAACGCTGAGATCCAACGGTGCTAGGTCGTGGTAAAGTCAAGCTTAGGGAGTCCTTGCGCGGTGTCAGGCGATAAAGGTGGCTAGGCGATAAGGGAGAACTCTGTTCTACCTGCTAGGCGATACACCTTGCCGACAAAGTCCAGGCTGAACTCCGGAAGCCAGGCGATAAAGGTGGCTAGGCGATAAGGCGTAACTTCGGTTCACCTGCTAGGCATGGTACACCTTGCCGGCCCCGGTAGGGAAGCTCGCATAACATCCAGGGTTTGGTGGAGTCGTACCGATCTCAGTCACCCGGAGCAGCAAGCCGAAGCAACACAGCGGTAAGCCAGGAACGACGCAGAAGCACGCCAGGAGCAGAGCAGCAGCGAGCCAGGAGCACCGCCAGGGAGCCGGAAGACAGCGACAACGGGCAGCAGGGCAATAGCAATAAGGCTTTATTTAGAGAGTCAATAAACCAGCACCAACCTAATCATTTCTGGCGTTATCCTTGGTCACGGGCGGTCACTCACTATAAATTTGGTGGAACGAACTCACAACCTCTCTGAGCTAGCCGCACGTTTACGTAGCGAGCAGAAATAAAGAAACAGGTCGTTACATCTGGCGCCCAAGAGTGATTGTCCTGACCAAGGAAACAAAAGTTCCGAGATGGGGAAGTCCTGGATTTATAATCTCAGGAAGGAGGACTTCGACGAGGTGAGTCAAGTTCTCGGAATAGAACTGGAGGGCTCAGTCGATTCGATGAGGAAGACTCTGGGAGACTTCGTCGACCAGACAGCAGAGGAGCCAGACATCGCCGATTTGGTAACGGGCCTGGAAAGAAATTCCGGAAAATGCCCACGCCAAAGTTTAAAATCACAACCGCAAGTGCCGAGGGCCTCATAGCGAGCTTGATGTCGAGCATCGCAAGCCACGCAAGTCGGCAGCGGGAAAATAGCCGGAAAGAAAGGAGAATTCCAGGACGCACACAGGACTACGCGAAGGTGGCCAAGCAGGTCCAGGAGTGGAATTTCCGCTACGACGGAAACGACAAGCCGCTGGAATTCTTGGAGCAAGTAGAGTGGTCAGTCGTGACTTACGGTCTCGACATAAATCAGATCCCACGAGCAATGCCGGAGCTGCTCCAAGGCAGAGCCTTGAAGTGGTTCATCGCCAACAATCGGCACTGGGAAACCTGGGGAGACTTCATCTACAGCTTCTAAAATTTCTTTCTGCCCCAATGATACATGGCGAAGCTGGCGGATCAGGTCAGACAGAGGAAGCAAGCATACGGGGAGAGCTTCAAAGACTTTATGGTGGATATGCAGACCCTGATGCGCCCACTGAATATGTCGACCAAGGAAACGCTGGAGAGGATAAAAGAGAACAGCACGCCGGCACTTAGAATGTTCGTTCGCCCATACGAATGTCGGAATTTGGAGACATTGATGGCGCTGGCTGACGAATTTGAGGAGCTCGACCAGCAGCAGGCGGCAGGAAGGGTCGGACCCACGAGAAGGCAAGTACGGATGGCAGACGGTCGCTGCGGAGAAATAAGATCACAGCTCGAGACCAAAATTGGACTGGGAACAAAAACAATTTCAATGGAGCTGCTGATTTTACCAGGACTGATCGACGCCCTGGTGTTGGGATGGAATTTCCTCACCAGAATCGGGGCCGAAGTCGAGTGCGCAGGACACAGCGCGTCGATACCGGCAAAGAATAGATGAGGAGGATGGCTGGAGGAAAAACTGTCAGTGGCAATAGTTGAAACACCCAAGAGATTTACGGAAAAGGATGTGGAGGGATTTTTAAAAGCCGAGTTGGACGAACTGGAATGAATAAATGGTACATCCAACGTGGGCCGTACATAGGATCACCATGAAGGACGACCAACCAGTCAAACAACGGTATTACCCTAAAAATCAAAAAATGCAGGGTGAGATAAACGCCAAGGTAGACGAGCTGCTGGAAAAAGGATGTATCGAGCCGTCCAGGAGTCCCTACAGCTCACCAATAGTCATGGTGAGAAAGAAGACTGGAAAGTGGAGGCTGTGCGTGGATTTCCGGCAAATAAATGCAAGGTCCATAAAGGACGCATACCCGATGCCGATGATAAATTACATCCTGGACCAGCTGCGAGAGGCGAAGTACATCAGCAGTCTCGATCTAAAGGACGGTTACTGGCAGATCCCCTTGGAGGCAGACAGCAGGCAGTATACGGCGTTTACTGTACCAGGGAAGGGCCTGTTCCAATGGAAGGTGATGCCATTTGGCCTGCACTCCGCGTCGGCAACATTCCAGCGGGCATTGGATCAAGTCATTGGACCGGAAATGATGCCGCATGCCTTCGCGTATCAGGACGACATTATCGTCATCGGACGAACGCTCGAAGAGCATATGGAAAACCTGAAGGAAGTGTTTAGGAGACTAAGAGCCGCCATCCTGAAAGTAAATGCGGAAAAATGCAATTTTTTTAGAAAGGAACTGCAATACTTGGGGCATCGCCTAACAGACCAAGGCATCGGAACAGACCCAGAAAAGGTGTCGGCAATTGCCTTAATAAAACCACCGGCCAACGTTAAGGAGTTACGACAATATTTGGGAGTGGCGTCGTGGTACAGCCGTTTTGTGCCAGATTTTGCAACGTTGGTGCATCCGTTGAATAGCCTGCTCCGGAAAAGCACAAAATGGGAATGGACAGATGACCATCAACAGGCGTTTGAAGCTGTCAAGGCCAGGCTAATAGCAGACCCAATCTTAGCATGCCCAGATTTCACAAAGACATTTGTGCTGCAGACCGACGCCAGCGATTACGGGCTCGGTGCTATTCTCACACAGAATTCCGACCAAGGCGAGAGGGTGATCTCGTATTCCAGTAGGTCCCTAAATGGTTCTGAGAGAAATTTCTCAGCGACTGAGAAGGAGTGCCTGGCAATTGTGTGGGCCATACGCAAGTTAAGGCCATACTTGGAGGGCTACCACTTCAAAGTGATCACGGATCATATGGCACTGAAGTGGTTGAATAGCATCGAGAGCCCAACCGGAAGAATCGCACGATGGGCGCTGGAACTGCAGCAATATGACTTCGAGATCGCGTACAGAAAGGGCCAGCTGAATATAGTCGCAGACGCACTATCACGACAGCCACTGCCAGAAACGTGTCGACGGGTAAAAACGCAGGAACAGCACAAGGAAACCGGCGAGTGTAACTGGATAAGGGATATGCGGAGCAAGATTTCCCAAAATCCCCAAAAATATCCAGACTACATGACAGAAGCCGACCAGCTATATCGCCACATACCGCACAGAGCAGGCAACGAGGATGTCACGTCTTGGAAGCTATGCGTGCCAACGGGGTCCAGGCGGCGGGTAATGTCGGAGAACCACAACTCACCGACAGCCGGCCACATGGGCAGTCGGAAAACAATTGCCAGAGTCGCCGCAAGATATCATTGGCCGGGAATGCACCGCGACATAAGGAAATATGTGCAAAACTGCGAGAGCTGCCTACGATATAAGCCAAGCCAACTACAGGCGGCCGGAAAAATGCTGACCCAAGTTCCGGAAGAGCCGTGGGCCACTGTGTGCGCAGATTTCGTCGGACCACTGCCCCGCTCCAAACACGGGAACTCTATGCTGCTAGTGCTGGTAGATAGGTTCTCCAAGTGGACCGAAATGGTGCCAATGCGCAGGGCAACGACGGAAACGCTGGAAAAGGCGATCCGCGAGCGGATCCTCGCAAGATACGGCGTGCCCAAGGTACTGATTACAGACAATGGCGTCCAGTTCACCAGCAGGGCATTTAAAAAGTTCCTGGGTGAATTAGGCGTCCGACACCAGTTCACGGCCCCGTACACGCCCCAGGAAAACCCGACGGAGAGAGCCAACATGACGGTGAAAACTATGATCGCCCAGTTCACAGGGGCAGACCAGAGGACTTGGGACGAAAAGTGGCCGGAACTGCAGTTGGCCGTGAATACGAGCGTGGCCGAATCCACAGGATATTCGCCTGCTTTTATTACACAAGGGAGAGAGCCTAGGTTACCCAGCGCACTGTACGATGAAGGAACAATCGGCACAGGAAGGGAAACGCAAACTCCGGCCGAGAACGCCAAGAAGCTAAAAGAAATCTTCGAGCTGGTGAGGAGAAATATGGAAAAGGCAGCGCAGGATCAGGCACGCCATTACAATCTCCGTAGACGCCCATGGAAGCCAAACATCGGGGACACAGTCTGGGCTAAGGAACACCATCTGTCCAAGGCTGCAGAAGGATTCGCCGCAAAGTTGGCACCAAAGTATGATGGGCCGTTTAAGATAATAAATTTTAATTCGCCAGTGATATGCGAGTTGCGGCACGAAAATTCTGGCAAAGAAAAAACCGCCCACATTAGCCAATTAAAAAAACAATTAATTGATGGCCAAAACAATGGATCGAAGTCGGACTTAGCAAGGGCGCACTATGACTCCGAAGAGAGGGAGAGGACGATACACAGTATCGAACTCACACAGATGCAATAGGAGCGCGATAGCGGGAGAGGGAGGGTCATAGGAGGCAGATCCCGTTACCGGGTAACGCACACCAGAGAGAGGACCCGTCGGAGCCCCGTAGCAAAGGAGAGTCCAAAGGCCGCCGCGGATAACGGAACCGGAAACATAGGAAACCGAGGTGTCGTCAGCGCGCGAGCGCCACAAGACGGGTCTATTAAAATCAGGTCGCCGAGATGAAGACACGCAGCAGCAGCAACAGGAAGATCGTGGTGGGAGAGGGGCGGGGAGGCAGCACCGGGCAACAGCCAGCGGCGAGATGGAGGCGGGACTCAGGTTCCGCACTCCAGCTGCTGGCGTCCCCCCTGGTGTCGCGGTCCCCGTCGCCGAACCCCGAATCTGAGGATGAGGTGCGCATCACCGACATCGAGCTGGAGGAGGAGGAGGAGACCGGCGTCCGGCCGGCAGGGCAGGAGGCCGAGATGGCCACCATCGACCTGTCCTCATCCGACGAGGAGGAAGAGGAAGACAAGGAGGACACCGGGACGGAGACGGTGAGTCCGGAGGTCTCGTCGGACGAGGAGGACGAGCCCCGTCGGGCGGCAAAGGCCCGGATGGCATTCCGCCGCATAAGGAGGGCCGCAGCCGGATTCGGGCGGATCCGGTTGGGAGACGCAGCGCCCTCGGGCCGCCCGGAGGAGGCAGCGCGCATATTGGCAACCCGGGCGGAGGTGGTGCGGCGAGTGTTCGCGCAGCGGGCGGTGGCACGGGCAGCCGCAACAGCCAGGGAGTGGTAAAAGCGGCTGGACGAGGCGGAGGCCGAAGAGGCAGCGATATGGGCGCGGCCAGGCCCTCCAGAGCAGCCGCCGCTGCAAGCGACACCACCACCGCCACCACCGTCGCCGCCTCGGGCTGCAACACCACCACCACCGCCACCACCGTCGCCGCCTCGGGCCGCAGCACCGCCGCCGCCACCATCGTCGCCGCCCCGGGCAGCAGCACCGCCACCGCATCCACCACCGTCGCCGCCCCGGGCAGCAACACCACCACCGCTACCACCGTCGCCGCCCCGGGCAGCAGCACCACCACCGCCACCACCGTCGCCGCCCCGGGCAGCAACACCGCTACCGCCGCCACCGCCCGCCACCGTCGCCGCCCCAGACACCAGCACCGCCACCGCCACCACCGTCACCGCTGCAGGTAACATGGCCATCCCAGGCACCACGGCACGGAGCGGAGACACCTCCGCCTCCACCGCCGCCGTGGGTGCCAACGCCGTCGCCGTTGCCGGCCAAACGGCTCGGTGGGGAGCCGGAGTTTTGGGAGAAGGGGCCCTGGGTGTGGCCGCCGCCAGGGGAGCCAGCCGCACGGCCGCCCAAAATCGCCAGGCTGACGTCGTGTCCGGAGCCGCGGTCCCCTCCAGCCAGGCCGTCAGTGTCCCGCCAGCATTCGGCGGACAGCAGCCACTGGCAGGAGATGGCCGAGGAAGAGTGGCCGCCCAGGGTGGCAGCCGAGGCCAATAGGCAGCGGGAGAGAGCCCGTAGCAGCCGCTGGGCCAAACTCTTGGTGGTAGACGGTGTCCGCTACCGCATCAGGGTATCAGGCGGGGTAGTGAGAGTCCTGAGGGGCTAATAAAAGCCATTAATGGTTTTAAAATGACAAACTGGTTTGTTTATTTACCTGTTGGAATAATGGGTTGCCGGACATAGGATATAGGGACGGGGGCGCCAAGATAGGCGGTCGATCGATAGTTGCGATCGATGGGTTAACAAAATTGGTTATTTCTATGTTCAAGAATTCAAATGGCAACTGAAGACATCGAAAAAGCAACGACGATGGCAACACTGGAACCCACAATCGATAAACGCGATCGTGGTGAGATTCCAGGGAGTTGCCGGACCGAGGGAAAGCGAAATAGTGACTTTTAGTTTGGGGAAATGTCTGGGCGGGAAAATTCGAATTCCACGCAGGGGAACTGGGAACTGTCTTGAGAACGGGGAACTGTTTGGGAAATGGGAACTGGGAACTATCTGGGGAACTGGGAACTGTCTGGGGAACAGGGAACTGTCTGGGGAACAGGGAAACAGTCTGGGGAAATAATCTTTCAAAGAGCTGCATGGAAAAGCCTTGTAGGGAAACAGTCGCGGGAAAGTTCAAGTCTTTCAAGGAGCTGTACGGGTAAAGTCTTTTAGGAGAACAGTCTGGGGAAAGGTTAAGTCTTTCGGGGAACTGTCTGGGGAACATCTAACACGCAAGTCAGGCGGGGAATTCGAGTAGTCTAAACATAAAGGGCGGGGAAAGTCACCACTTTCATTACGTTTCCGAAGCAAGGGGGAAATGTGAGGAGTCATAACCTCCCCACAAATCTCGATGCAGGAGATCGGCCTAGCAACAGCGGAGGAGGCGAGAAAACCGGAAAAATGAAGGGCATCCAGGTCAAACGGGAAACATTCGGACCTTGGACCCTCATATGGCAAGGGCAATGAGGTCATACGGTGAATTGGCGGACTTCGGACCCGCACAAAGAGGACACACCGTGAATTAACGGTACCTCGATGGACCTTGGACCCGCGCCCGGCAAGGGCAACGGGGTCATACGGTTAATTGGCGGACTTCGGACCCGCACAAAGAGGACACACCGTGAATTAACGGTACCTCAGTGGACCTTGGACCCGAGGGAAATAACGGCACCTACAGCGCCTATAAAAAGGACGGCGCAAGCGCAGCTCGGGACAGTACGAGTGCGAGAATCAGAGCGAGTGCGTGAACGCGGAATAAGTAAACATCGAAACCGAAGTGCCCAAGGATCAAGATCGCAAAGTCGAGACGCCGAACGACGACAAGTCTACAAGGCTGAGGCTACAACGCTGAGATCCAACGGTGCTAGGTCGTGGTAAAGTCAAGCTTAGGGAGTCCTTGCGCAGTGTCAGGCGATAAAGGTGGCTAGGCGATAAGGGAGAACTCTGTTCTACCTGCTAGGCGATACACCTTGCCGACAAAGTCCAGGCTGAACCCGGAAGCCAGGCGATAAAGGTGGCTAGGCGATAAGGCGTAACTTCGGTTCACCTGCTAGGCGATACACCTTGCCGGCCCCGGTAGGGAAGCTCGCATAACATCCAGGGTTTGGTGGAGTCGTACCGATCTCAGTCACCCGGAGCAGCAAGCCGAAGCAACACAGCGGTAAGCCAGGAGCGACGCAGAAGCACGCCAGGAGCAGAGCAGCAGCGAGCCAGGAGCACCGCCAGGAGCCGGGAGAAAGCGACAACGGGCAGCAGGGCAATAGCAATAAGGCTTTATTTAGAGAGTCAATAAACCAGCACCAACCTAATCATTTCTGGCGTTATCCTTTGGTCACGGGCGGTCACTCACTATAAATTTGGTGGAACGAACTCACAACCTCTCTGAGCTAGCCGCACGTTTACGTAGCGAGCAGAAATAAAGAAACAGGTCGTTACAGTGGTTGGTTTTTTTTATTTAGTTGATTCTGTTTTAAATTTATTTCTTTTTATTTTTACTTTTGATTATTTTAATTTTTTAAACGTTTTGGAGCAGTGAAATTTTTGGTTACGAACACTTTTTGTAATTTTTTTGAGTTAAGGGGATTATATCATTTATTAATTTCCACCTTTAGATTTTTTCACGATTCGAACACTTTTTTTCATGCCATCGGTTAGGTTTTTGAGCGGCGCGAATTCCCTTTTTGTTTTGGAAAACTGTTTTGTTTTAAAACTTATTTCAGGAATTATTTTTTAAACAGCACCGCCCCACGTTGGGCGCCAATTAATTTTCTCACTCGCGAATTTGTTAAAAAAATTTATTTTTATTTTTTCATTTTCACTGCTCACAACTCTTTCTTTTGTTCTGTCTTATTCGGTTGCAAAATCGGACTGACTGCTTTGGGTCAATCATCAATAATCAAACCTCGTCTTAAGAGATTTATCACAAAAATCTGATTTAGAGAGTCATCCAAGAGAATCGGAAAAAGATGATGAAATTTGTCAATTAAATTTGAAATTAAAATTTTGCAGAACTGAAGTTCTACCGGAAGTTAATGTTTACGTTAGCGGACTTGGGGCTCCCTTTTTGGGGCTCTGATGTTTACAATATCGGCTTGGATGCTTACAGAATCCGTTTGAAGAGGATTGCTCAAAACTGATCTGGGTGGGAATCGATTGGAAGCTTTGTTTACAGAAATAGCTGACCACGGGTTAATCTCGGAGTCAGTCAGAGTTAATTGGAAAGAGCTCTTGGCTCAAAGTTGTTTATAAATTGGGCAAGGGCCCCTAAGTAATGTGTCACATAACTTGCACAACTAGCTCTACTATATAGATACGTCTGTGCCAAGAATTGAAAGCGAGGAGCAATTTTTTAGCAGAAGATAATTAACAATTAAATTGTTTTTACTATAAACTCAAGCTTTCAATTTTTGCACAAATACCTCACGTTCTACGTTAGGGTCTTTCAATCCAGCTGCAGTCATTGAGCACATTGAGCAGTCGCAGGGCATCCCTCTGGCAGCAGTTCTTCTGTGGCGAACAGTGTATTTCGCGACCGGCACGACACTTTAAGCAGGAGCTGCTGTGTATTTTTATCCACACCGACACGCAGCGGGCAACTAAAGCACTATGAAATTTGAGTGATTTGACCTGCACTTGCACTTTATATTTTTTGTTTTATGTGTCACTGTCATATAAATATCAAATAAATAAAAATCAGACAGTTTTCTAATTTATTAAAACAACCGAAAAAACTGCGGTGGCTAAAATTAGTAACTGCAAAAATAACGAAAACGAAAAAAAAATGTCGACGGCTCAAATCAATTTCAACGAATGCCTTATGCTATATTTCGACAAAGAACTTAGAGCCTAGCTTAACGAAGGTTGGCGAAGACGGGGCAGCTTCGCCGAGAGCGAGAGCCAATTTTATTGTGCTCCCGCCTTCGTCCTAAACTAACTTACACTAAACTTCAAGTTTTTAACAATTTCATTATAAATTCAAATTTGAGTGAACAGGGTGTCTGTTATATTTGTTTTCGTTGCAATTTTGTATATATTTTTTTTTAATTTCGTAAATAAGTTTAGCCACTAATACAATCTACTTATATGCTTATCATGTTCGTCGAGTCCCTTATGAGCTTTACTGTGAGTTTCTTCTAAAATTATAGTCTTGTCTTCCTCGTTTTCTACATCTTGAAGAAATTTTCTCGTAAAAATTACATTTATAAATTAGAATTTTCCTTTAGAAGCTTTTGAATTGTATTACAAATTTCTTGGAATTGATACCAAATTTTCTGGAATGTTATTCTCGACAATATGTATGGTTTTATTAAATACGTTAACAGATTCATGCTTTTGATATCACCAATTGAATCGTAAATTGGTTTATTGGTTTGTTAGTTTTTTCAATAACGTTTTCGAAACTACTTTTTAGTGAATGCAAAGTATTTTGGTCAGACTCTGATGGTTCCGAGTGATCTCTATCCAGCAAATTGTTAATCTGAACTCCTGATAATGCGTCAGGAACCACATTAGTTGCACCTGGTTTACAAATGACTTTGGGAATGAAACTTTCTTTGAAGGAGTAGCAGCGTTTTATTTCAATATAAGGATATTTTTCAGACATTGCGAAAGATAATGGTTGATGATCGGTTTGAATTTCATTTCAATACTATTCGTTAGTTAGTTGCATAAACCTGTTCTTTCTTATCCAACGTTTTTGAAATAAAAGTTATTGGTTTTCCTTCTTGAGATAATACTGCACCAATTGCGATGTATGGAGCGTCGGTGCGTAAGATACAATGTATCCAAAAAAAACAGGTTTCGCGCTTAAAAAACTTTGATTTTTCCAAAGAGATTTTGATGTTTGCCCTTATTAAAATATTTGTAATTTTGTGTAAGTCCACATAATGTTGTAAATTGTTTTTGAGAATGGTTTCCCTACTTCTTCTCATAGGATGTCGTCCATTGCTCGCTGGAAAATTCGTTGTGCTTTGTTATTCCGAATAGCATTCTAAAAATTTCGTATTTTCCATTATTTATGGAAAAATATGATTTTTATTTCATTAATAACATATCTGATGAAAAACGGTTTCTAAATCTAATTTTTTGAAAATATCTTGCTTTTTCCAAATTAACTGATGGGGCTTGCATTGAGTACCTGACAGGTATCCTACTTTCATTTATTGTTTATAGTCAATGACGAGTTTTCATTTATGGCTTCCGTCTTTATTTTCTTCTTTCTTCTAGACTATCAGAACTGGCGAATTGTAAGGGCTTCGGCTAGGTCTTATAATTTCTGCTGATAGCATTCTACTGATTTCGCTATTCACAATGTCTGTAAGAGATATTGATTCCCGTATATTGGCCTGTCGTGAAGTAGATTAATTTCCGCCTTTATGTATGTTCTAAAAGTAAATTTCATATTGATCTCAGAATACTGCTTTTCAATATAATGTACTATATTTTCCTTTTTTTACTTTTCAAACATTTTTATTTATTCGATTTTTTACGTTATTTTCTTCATCGGCACTCTCAGGCTTTTTGATTCCCAAGATATTTTTATTTTTATTGACGGATATTTCTACGTCTGCACTCTCAGAATTTGTAATTCCCAGGATAATTTTATTTTAATAGACGGAATATGTGAATGTGAATATATGAATATGTTTTTTCGCTACTTTTTCATCAAAATATTTCTTAATTATAAATTTCTTTAGCGAAAGAATATTATATACTTTATTTAAACTTGATTCACTTTGTTCTTCATTATCATAATATTTTAAATTTCTGTCTTTCCCTTTGTATTCCAATCTCCGTTTTCTATATTTTTTATATTCAATTTTTCTTAATAAATTAAATCCAACTAGAAGATCAGATTTCAATGCTTCGATTTCATAAAATAAATTTCATATTTTAAATATATTTATAATTTGGTAATTATATTATTGAATACTCATGAAATCTAGATACATTTTTGTATACTGATAACTCATTTTTATTTTCCAAAAATATTAATATAACAAGCAGTGCAGTATCTATAATATGGTTACTTTATTAGCTGGCTGATTTACTGTTCTTGCCGGTTCCCTCTTTAGAGTTTGAGTTTGCTCTCTGTTTTGGTTTGTGAGATAGTAATAAGAATGATAATTATTTTGATAATTTGATTAGATCAATCAACATTCACTGGCTCGACAGATTGTTGCTTTTGATTGTTATTATTGATTATAACTGGTGCAAAACAGTTAGAAGGAAGCGTTTCCAACCCTATAAAGTATATATATTCTTGTTCAGGATCACTAGCCGAGTCGATCTAGCCATGTCCGTCTGTCTGTCTGTCCGTATGAACGCTGAGATCTCGGAAACTATAAAAGCTAGAAGATTGTCATTTGGCAAGTTTGTTTCAAAATGGTACCCACGCCCCCTCTGACGACCACAAGCCACAAGCTGTGGCCACAGTTTTGATGCTATCATGAACATTTTAATTGATATGTATTTGTTTCGTCAATACCTATCGATTGCCACGCCCACTCTAACGCCCAAAAACCCATTAAACGCTTAAGCCTGGCTAGCGCCTACATTTCCGCCTTTCATGGTCCGTGGTACCAATGTCTTGGGGTAGATGGCGCAATACAATAGCGCCATCTAACGGATGACTTTGGAACAGCTGGCCAAGGTTCTCAACAGAGTCAACGTTAATTCTCGATAAGGATTTCTATTAAAGGAAATTGCGATGGTTTTCATTTGTCAATACCGAACTATATCCCAAGAACTACGCAAATAAAATCAAGTTAGCCAAATTGGAGGTCTGAGTCAAACAATGGCGTATGTGTATATTTATGTAAGCATATACATATGTATGTATTTACATTGTACACAGTTGCAATTGCCCGGCAAAGATAGCTCCTTTCAAAGAAAGCTATTCGCTATACCCGTTACTCATGTTGTGCAAACATTTAGACTTTAATATACATAATACTATTTAAGAATGTATGTGTTTAGCCAATATAAGTATGTATGTTTAATATCTCTAGTCAATTTATTACAAGAAGGCATATTTATATTAAGTTGTTTAGCTGAGTTTGAATTTTATAATCCTCCACAGTTTTTGCATATGAGGCTAACCTTTCTTCTAAGCGATATATTTGTGCGATAGTAATTTGAACTTTACTTAATTGAACATTTATTAATCTGTTAATTAACTGCACTGTTAAGTTGCTGACTGTGGCTATACCAATCTTATTTTATTTCCGTCAATACTCTGATCTTAAATTATAATCTTTAATTTATTATTATTGTAAATCTTTAATTCCTCACAAGACTGTCCCGATGGGGTCTTCCTTCTGCGTGGTTGTGGGTTGATCTTTCTTCTGATGGCAGCGAAAAAATGTTTTTCAGTAAATGCCCTACACCCCTACCTTTCTTTTTCAGCATATTGTGGTTCTTTTTGTTGTAGTTGGTTTTTGTTTGTTTACATTTTTATTAGTTTAGTACGTTATTTAATTTTATTAATTTGTGCATTGTTTTATTTATTTCGTGTTCTTGTATTATTTGAGTTTAAGATTTTGGTAACCATTATTTTTTATTTACCTTTAAATAGATTAGTTCATTTATTGTTTTCCATTTAAATGATTTTAACTATCACTAACACTTTGTTGTGTCGTTTGGTGGAAGTTTTTATTTTTCCACTAATGTTGTGTTGTTGACCACGTGAGCTCCGTTTATTTTTAATTTATTTATCATTAAACAATTATGTTGAACTTTTTATGACGTGGACCACGTTGGGTGCCAATTACATTTGAGATTAATCGATGTTTTAAAAAAATATAATTTTTATTTTATATATTTTGGTGTTAAACCTTTATTCATTAAACTCAGTTTTTATTACAAGACACTTTTCTTAAGACTTTTAATTTTTTGTAGACCGAACGCGGTTCCAATCTAAACTGATCCAATCAACCCCAGCCAGAAGCTTTTCTTTTTGAGCTTTTAGAACTTCAATTATTTGTTTAGAATAAAGGTGATGGAACTGTCGCAACTCATTGTGAAAATCAATTATGCCGAACGAAGAAATTTGATTGGGCTTCGAACGGAAGCTGATGCTTACATTAAATTTAATATGTTTAACTTAGCTGAGGAACGAAGATTGGACCTCAAGCCGAAGCAAAGTCATACGCATAAACATACAAGTCTAATATAATAAGTTGCAAACGAAACCAGCTAGTTTAATCATAGTCGGGTTCACTCCACAGTAAGTGCAAGGGTGATGAAAGGTCAAAACGTTCTCTTAAAATTAATTAATTTCAAAAGGTCAATAAAAAACCAACACAGAAGACAAAAGGGGATAACGCACACCAAAAATTCAACAATTAAAAATGAACTATTTTTGTATTTGCAACTATTCTGCATATCCGAAAGTGGATCGCTTTTAACAGACACCCTGAACTTTCACACACCATAGAAGCTTAACAGATAGAACTCCATCTATGTAACTAAAACCAATAAAGTTTGACAACTCTTAATCGCAACAAGCTACTCTGATCTTAACACAGAGGAGTTTCTGACGACCTGCTTCCATACTCGTATAAACTGGTGAGTGTGAGGTGAAGTACAGACGGAACTTTCAAGTCCCCAGTAAGTGCAAGTGTGATGAAAGGTAAAAACGTTGTGTTATAGAAGAAACTAAAATATATCTCCAGCTTAATCAATAAGTTCAATTAATTTCAAAAGGTCAATAAAAACCAACACATAGTTTTGTGGATAATTATTAACAGACAATACACACTGAGGTTTTACACACTATAGAAGCTTAAACGAAAGAACTCCATATATAAACAAAATGATACCTCGATTTGAATCAATAACTTCAATTTTATTCAAATGTTCATCAAAGCTGGCCAAATCATTTCCGACTGTCCCAATGTCTTCATCCATTGTAGACAAACTGTTAATTTGTTGTTGAATTTTTTCGAAAAAAACATCAGCTTAAATTTATAAGGCGCAAAACGCAAGCGGATTGTATTCAATAAGACGAATGCATTTGGTGGTGGCTGTTGTCGTGGAATTCGACAGTAGGATAAGCTGGTATTGGTTGAAACCGATAAAGTTGCATCTTAAAAAGGTGATAGTAATTCACATGGTTTTTTAGAACATTATTTTTTCTGAAGAAAACTGGTTTAATATAGATGTCAGCTTAGTTTAATTGTGATAAACTACTTTTCGTAAGAAGGATTAAAAATATATAGAGAGGTTTCATTTGCTCTGCCCGAGCATCTGCCAAGCCTCTGCTGAGATCCTTGTTCCATTCTAACTTTGTTTTCTCACTAGATCTAACAATTGAGAAACGACAGCAATAGTATGAGAAGTTCTAGCACCAATCCTTAAGCCTAGTATCCTGATCGACAAACGATTATGCTAGCGTAAAAACTTTAATCTTTGCAGTGTGACCAAAAGTTTGATAGTTCATCAGATTTAAGCGTGCTACGGTCGTACTGTCAATCAGCTGGGTTTGCTGACAAGCAGTTAAAATTCAAATATCGAGCCTTTAAAAGATATTATCAAATACCTTGGCAAGACAAGTCTGCCGCTATACACAGAAATTAAAAAACAATTCAATTTAAATTTAACAGTTGCTTATTTTAATTTACTGATAATTATTTGCTAATTTAAAGTTCATAGCTGCACTTTTATTGTGTTTTTCGTAAATTTTTGACATATAAAACATTTTGCTCTGACAAGAGGCACCCCAGAAGTATTAATGTTATTTTGTCCTCACATGTAAACTCCTGCAATTGACTTTTGCGGGTTTTTTGATTTTTGTTCCTCCATTTTTTAATATGTTCAGTGAGAAGCGCACGCCGAAAGATTAAATTTTTAATCTTTGCGCTAGGGTTCACCCAAAGTTCATTTCCGCAGACTGGCAACGCTATGGAATTTTCTGGTATTTTTTTCGTCGAACAGGAGACCAACGTGAAAAAAGGCACGACGAAAAGTGAACGCCAGCTGTTTGCCTCTCGCTCTCTCTCATGACTGGCGTACGGTTTTTGTCGATCAGGATACTAGGCTTTAGGACTAAGAGCGACATCGTCGATATTGCGTTTCCCAACGGAGTCATACTATAAAAAAACGTTTACACTTACATGCCCTTTGGTTATTACCTTTTCCATCTTTAAGACGATCTGACTGTACGTGATTTATATGTCGAGAAGGTTCGTTAAATTTCATGTCGTATTTATAGTTTTTTATCCCAAGCCATTGAAGCTTCCTGATTCTTTCTCGGAACTGTCGCCCCCACATCCTCATCAGAATTTTATGTTTCTAAAAAAATAACAAATTCATACAAATACCATGTAAAATTATAAATGTACAAGTTAACACACCCAGTTCCCACAAAGAGAAATTGTCGAGTTGCAAGCCATATACGGTGACCAACACGCGCAGTATGGAAACCGCCGACTCTGCACTACGAAGGCAGTTACCCGGAGCCCGACCAAAGCACCTGCGAGGCAAGTGATCGTCACCGGCCGGATATTTGCTGCTGACCTGGCGCTTTATTGGTGCCGCTGGGTACACTCCTCAGCAGATAATCGCCACCGGCCGGATATCAAGTGCTAATCCGGAACTTTAGCGGCAGCGCTGCGATCAGGCAAAAGGCCTCGAGCCGCGGCCAGACCGTGCCCTTAAGTTAGTCTAGAATTTGTACTCCTCAGCCTTAGCTGTGTATTGTAAAATTCAACCTTAACAGGTTTAGGAGAAATAAATAATTAAATAATTATCACACCGTGTCTTTATTATCCTCTACCTTAACAGGTTTAGGAAAAATAAGGGATTAAATAAATATCATACCAATCAACTGGCGCTCAACGTAACCGATCACGCGATATTCGGTACCGTGCGTTTGCCAAAAAGTAATTTGCAATTGAAGTTGTAAGTATTTAAATACTCGCGCGACACCGTGCAAATAAAAATTGCCAATAAAATAAATAAATAGCGGCAAACATAACCGACTTGCAAGATTAAAATTGTAAACGAATAATAAATTAATAAATAAAAGCAGTGCACCGATATTGGCGGTAGAAACAAATAAAAACGCCAAGAAAAAGAAAATAAAAGAAATCAACGGCGAGAGCAGAAGGGAAACACACCACCCCTCATACGCCACGAGAAGAGACAACGCACAGTGATTTGGCTTGTATGGAGCCGTGTGTTATATTGTTACAAAATTTTCCCCAAAATTAAAAACAAATATTATAAATATAGCTTATATCAAGTGAGAACGCTATAGTCGAGTGCCTCGACTAGTAGATATCCGTTACTCAGTTCAAATTATCAATTTGAATTCGGCGATCTCTTAGAGCTGGCAGCTTTACAAGCACGGGCACCAGCACCAGCGCTGCTTTAGCGCAGGCAGCTTTTGTCCCTGCACCAACAGCTTTGTTTATGTTTATGTTTTTGAGTGCAATGCGTACATACATACACACATACGCCATTGTTTGACTCAGACCTCCAATTTGGCTAACTTGATTTGATATGCATAGTTCTTGGGATATTGACAAATGAAAACCATCGCAATTTCCTTTAATAGAAATCCCTATCGAAAATTAAAGTGGACTCTGTTGAGCACCTTGGCCAGCTGTTCCAAAGTCATCCGTTAGATGGCGCCATGAAAGGCGGAAATGTAAGCGCTAGCCAGGCTTAAGCGTTTAATGGGTTTTTTGGGCGTTAGAGTGGGCGTGGCAAACTTTTATTAATCCAATCGATAGGTATTGACGAAACAAATACATATCAATTAAAATTTTCATAATAGCATCAAAACTGTGGCCACAGCTTGTGGCTTGTGGGCGTCAGAGGGGGCACCATTTTGAAACAAACTTGCAAAATGCCAATCTTCTAGCTTTTATAGTTTCCAAGATCTCAGCGTTCATACGGACAGACAGACAGACGGATATGGCTAGATCGACTCGGCTAGTGATCCTGAACAAGAATATATATACTTTATAGGGTCGGAAACGATTCCGTCTACCTGTTACATACTTTTGAACGAATACAATATACCCTTTTACTCTACGAGTAACGGGTATAAAAATGGGCCATATCGTACGTCTATATGATATAGGTGCTATAATAACGATCGGTTATAAATAAAAATTTGGTATGAAAATTTTTTTTTTTTTAAAGATATATTAAGTTCGGTGTAGTTTTAAATATGCTTAGCAAATTTTATTCCAATCGGTTAACTAAATCATATAGCCGCCATAGGAGAGATCAACTATTTTGTGTTTTATTATATTTCAGTTAAATCTTATACCTTTAAAACTCTTCCCTATACAATGGCCAAGCTATACACCTACTAAAATATTTTCATATCAAAAAATCATAAATTAAGCCATCCGAAACCAATTTATTAAATTGATATTTGCACAGCCATCAACAAATCAATATAATTATTACAAAAATTATAATGTTTCTTCTAGTAAGCTGGACACCTATTCAAGAAACGTGGATTTGTCTTTCTTTCCATGTTTTCTTTGTCCAGTTATGAATGGTCCGACCGGGTGTTCAGTATGTCTGTGTTTGTTGCAATGCGTGACATTTTTGCTGTGATACTGTCTAGATTTTTTTAACTCTTTAGTATTATTAGACTCGGCAGCAGTTTCGGGAAAGCTCTCCGATTGATACGAGTGCATGCTCAATCACAGAAGATCCATGAACTAACTTTTCAATTAGCTGAGCCAGGCGACATCACTTTGTTCTAGATGAAGACTCCGCAAAATCAACCTTTCGACGATCACAATGAGCACATTCCGCTATTTGCTGAGATAAATTTTTGGTGGGCTTAAGGACAATTGATATTGTACAATTGACTATTTTGTCCGATCATATCGAGTCCAAAAAGCAGCAATTCTTTTACATATGTGGGATTTGAATCAGGCGGGCTTAATGCACGGCATCTGAAATCCTCGAGAAACTACTCGATTCTTCTAAGGCCGCCGATATCTGAACTAATGAGCAAGGAGTAGTCGTTTAGCGTTCGTGAAGAGCACTATACAATTTGAGTGAAATTAAAAACAAATCTGTAAATTAATCTAAGCACTTCTATGTTTAAATGTAATCCCAATAAAACAATTCCTTCACATATCTAGCCAATCTATTTTCAAAGTTCGTTTAGTTCGAAATTGTAGCCGTTATTCTCAATATTATATTAAAAATTTTCGTTAACTTCCCGTAATTTCGCAGCGTTGCTACCATCTTTGGTGCACCATAAATTTAAAAATACACTGTCGTATTTGTATTGGGCGATCCTTCCACAAAAGCACTTGAGGCACAGCAAAGATTCCCACGGCGCAAACGTAATGGAAGATGAAAAATGAAGAAGTCGGGGGCGTCGTGGTATAGTTCAATGTATTTCATTCAGCTGCATACAAGAGACTAATTAAAACTAAAAACTAAAAACTAAAAACCGCGCTCCCGCCCGATTTACTTCGTTGAAGCGGGAGGGAGAGCGGCAACGGCCGTCTGAGGAGTTCGGATGAGAAAACCGAAGCTCGCAGCTCATAGGCGTGCACGGGTCAATGAGCGCCGCAGTGTCGAAGACTCGACTCCCGGTCTCTAAACGCACCAAAGCCGTCAGTAGGAGGTTGATGCTGTGCCGCTGTAGGATGGAAGTTAGGGACGGAGCGGCAACCGCGGGCTGCGTGGCACCCCGACGAGTAGCAGAAAATTGCCGCGGAGTGTCGGAAGAATCCCCGTGGAGTGGCGGACGAGGGCCGAGGAGCGGCTGAAGAATGCCGTGGAGTGGCGGACGAGGGCCGAGAAGCTGCTGAAGGGTGCCGTGGAGTGGCTGACGAGGGCCGAGGGAGCTGCTGAAGGGGTGCCGGGGAGTGGCTGACGAGGGCCGAGGGAGCTGCTGAAGGGTGCCGTGGAGTGGCTGGACGAGGGCCGAGGAGCGGCTGAGGAGTGCTGAGGAGTGGCAACGGATCTCTGCGACCGGCGTGCTGCCGGGCGGCACTGCCGTGATGCCATCGGTGGTTCCGAAAGATACAGGAGAGTGTGGTGATTCTGGCCGCACGTTGGCGTTGGCGATTTGGGATAGGACTTGACGCTTTGTGAACGTTGAACCTAGGGTCAGTTCGGGCGGAATGAAAAATGAACTCGTCAAACGTCGCCTTCCACCGCACTCTGAGAGTTTTAGCCATGCTCTCTGCGTCGATTTCAAGGAAGTCCGTGCGGAGGAGATGTTCACTCTGGATGTTGGCCAAAATCGCCCTTGCTATTGGATGTCCATTTTCTAAGGGGAATCCTGCTGAATCCAGGGCCTCCTGGAGCTCGTGGATAGCCGCTTGCGCTTCGGTTTTGGAGTCTGCCCCTGCGAGTACGTCGTCGACGTACACGTACTGTCGGATAATCCGACTCGCCTGCGGATACCTCGACTCATCGTCATCGACGAGCTGTTGCAGGACACGAATCGCTAGGAACGGGGCACAATTGACCCCGAAGGTGACTGTCTTCAACTCGTAGTCGCGGATTGCCCTCGGAATTGCGGAATAGAATACGCTGCAAGGGAGTATGCTGGGGGTCTACCCAAATTTGCCGATACATCTTCTCGATGTCGGCGTTGAAAACGAACATAAAGTATCGCCACTTCAGGATTTGAATCGTGAGGTCGGATTGTAAGACCGGGCCCGCGTAAAGTATGTAATTCAGACTGGTCCCGTTTGCGGAAGGGCTAGAGGCGTTGAAAACCACCCGCACTTTAGTGGTTGTGTTCTCGGGCTTAAGAACGGCGTGATGTATAAGGTAGTACGTGGCGGAACTGCTAGTCAAAGGGACCTCGGCCATGTGACCTAAGTCGAGGTATTCTTGGATCACAGAGTCATACCGGGCCTTCAGGGGAGGATCGCTTTCTGCTCGATACGCAGAAATTGAGCCAGAGCAAAGGATCGTGAAGATGCGAGCTCGGAACCACTATGCTCGGGATCGCGCAAGGGGAGCATCACAACGTATTTGCCACGACTGTCCCTTCTTGTAGTCTGGACAAAATTGTGTTCACAAACGGAATAAGACCTTGGGACTGTCTGTGTGGGCACTTCCTCCACCTCCCAGAATTTGGTAAGGAGATGATCCAACAAATCGTCGAGTCCGCAGGTAACTCGAGTGGAGAAGGCGGACAAATTGCGGGGGCTTGAGATATGGGGCCTGTCAACACCCATCCAAAAATGGTTTCCTGGCCGAGAAGTGAACCGCAAATGTTAGCCCTGGCGTTGCCGAGAAGGATGGGCGGAAGAATGTCGGCTCCTATCAAGACATCGATTTGGGAGCTCTCGAAGAACTTGGGATCCGCCAAGGGGATGTCAGAGTTCCCTTAAGGAGATCTCGAGGGACTGGATACGAAGGCAGATTTCCGGCCAGCTGCGGAAGAACATAAGCTGAAGTTTCTAAATGCAGCCCGGGTCTGAAAGGCGATCGAATAGAAAAATGACAGAGTTTCGTGGACTGAGCGGCGACGGTTTGATTAAGACCAGAGACTTGGGCCTGGATAGTCTTGAATGGAAGTTTGACGAGGTTGAAAAGTCTCTCCGTAAAAAAGGTTGCCTCGGAACCAGAATCGATCAGGGCACGCGCCTGGAAATTGCACCCTAAATGGCAATGTTAATAAGGGCTGTGCCCAGTAAGACGGCTCTTGAGCCGGAAGGAAGCACACTTGCACATCAGAGTGATCCTCTGTGGGGCTCGTGCCTTTTAGTAGGAGCGGGTCGAGACCTGATGGCGCAGACGGACTTGGAGCGGCCGCGAATGGATTACCGCGGTGCAGGAGGGTGTGATGACGGCTGTGGCACGTGAAGCAGCTATGGGCGCTAGGTGCAATCCCGTTGCAGGTGCCCTCGTGCAAAACAGTTCAGGCAAAGCTGCTTTTCTTAATGTAGTCGGAGCGACCATTTACATCCATCTCAAGGAAGCGCGGACATAAGCGAACAGGATGATTCTCTCTGAGCAGAGATTGCACCCTCTTGGGGCTGGAGTCACTCTGGCCTCGTAGGAATTAAGCCTACGCGATGGGGCACTCGCAGGTGCCGACCTTGGCGGAAACTGACCCGAACTGCTAGGCCTGATGTCATCGATAGCCTTCAGAGTGCGATGACGCTCTGTCAAGAACGAGTCTAATCTCATTCCATGTTGGAATCCCAGACTTGTTGTGAATGGATTGCTCCCACATCGAATGCGTGATATTGGGACGCTTTAAAGAAACCATGTACACCAGGAGACAATCCCAAGTCTCGACTTGAATAGAGGACATCTCTAAGGCTGTCAGGCAACTTTGGATTGTGCCTTGCAGCTCTTTCAGAGCGGCTCCGTACTCTTTGGGGTACTGCCTGAATGTTGAAGAGGATTTTCAATTGGCTATTGACTAATAACCGCCGATTTTCGAAGTGGTCGGTGAGGGTTCGCCACGCGGAGATAAACCCTTCGTTGGTCAGCGGGGCTTTAGAAACAATGGCGTGCGCATCGCCACTTGTTTTGGACAGTAGGTGGAACAACTTCTACCGGTGTAAGACGCGAGTTGTGGATGTATATTGCGGTAAAAAGATCTCTGAAGGTGGGCCAACGCAGGTAATCACCAGCGAAAACTTCTCGGTGTCGACTGGTGGCAAACGACAGCCCGTAGACGGCGGTGTTGGAACACTGACAGCAGCCTTATATGGACTGGGAGGCGGCCTTGCCTATTATGTCCTGAAGCTGGACCAAACATCTCGAATATACGGAGTAGCAGTAACTGTACTTGGATTCAAGCACCGTCGAGGTGGCCGTACTGTCGGTGGAGGCGGAAAGAAGATCGAGCAACTTTCATAGCTCTTCTCCACCTTTTCCCACAAGGGCCCGGATTTGGCCGCGATCTGAGTAGCCAACGAGTTGGTCGTCGCTGCAAATGAACGCACGCAAAAGAAAAGAAAGCCACAGAGTAAGGTCACACTGTTAATTTGTGCGGAGTAGAAGCAAAGTGCCATAAACAACGAGAAGAATATGAAGAAAATTTTTGGAAATCGATGAAACTGTAATGATTGTTTATATATTTGTATATCTTGTTGCCAAATAATTTTATTGTATTTAGTTATTTATTTTTTTTTTGGTTTGGAAAATATCTTTGATCGCAAAAAATCGGAAAAACGCAATAAATATAAATTAATCAATCTGTTTGATGGAGCAGGAGCGTTTTCCTGACCCACATGAGACTGTAGGGAGTCGGGGGATAGTTGCTAATAAGCAAATCCAAAACGTCTTGTCGCAGTACCAAAATTGAACTCCTTTATTCTTACGTTGGATAATAGCCTTCGTGGCCAGTGTGGTGAATTACATGAGAGCGAGAACTTAAGTTTACCACTGAGAGCGCAGCTCAGGTTAACAAATTAGATCCATACACTTCAAGACAGATTATTACTTCAAAATTACATTCATGTTTTTCTCAAGATTCAATAGTGGCCCAACATTCCGGCCCCATTGAAAGTACCTAGTTACTTTAAATTAATTGGTAAACGGGCCAATTTGTGAATCGGTCGCCTTATGATTCCTTTAGAATTTAGGATCGCCTCAGTCTCAGCAGCGACAGTTGAGAGCTCCTCGAAGGTCAATCGGGCATCCTTGAGCGTGCGGTACAAGAGGATTCTGGCGCTTTTAACGGCAGCCTCCCAGAGGCCGCCAAAGTGTGGAGCCCTAGGGAGGTACGAAATGGAACGTTACAAATTCGTTTGTACAGTACGATATAATGTCTTGCTGGTTCTTGGTGCTGAAGAAAGTCCTTCAGGTCTTGCGGTAACTTGTTGCTCGCGCCTACAAAATTCGTCGCATTGTCGTAAAAGATGTCTGCAGGTAGACCACGTCTGGCGATCATCCGCTTCAGAGCACCCAAGAACGAATCAGTTGATAGGTCTCCCGACGATTTCGATATGCGCCGCCTTTGTGGCGAAGCACACAAATATTGCGATGTAGCTTTTAACGGGCACCTTTCCTCGAACGCGTAGATAAGTATGAACCGGCCCGCAGAAGCTCTGCCCCACATCGAGTAAATGGTCTTGATAGGGTAATTCTCTCAACTGGGGAAAGCCGCTCCATGTTGTTGCAGCAGCTTAGGCCTGCAGCGCACACAGTGGACACAGCTGCTTACAACACGACTAGAGCGACATCTTCGGGCATTCACGACCCAAAACTCCAGCCGCATTTAGAACCCCCGGCCCAGGACCCTCGGTCCAGCGTGGTAGTTCCGCAGGTGTTGATGACGCAATACGGTTGACGACAGCAACATCCTTAGCGGGAAGCAATATAGGATGCTTGTGGTGTCTGGGATCGATGCGAGTCTAATCGTCCTCCGACGAGAAGGAGGTTGAATCCATCTGTGATCTGCAAGAAGGGTTATGCAGAATTTAAGATGGCTACGAACCGGCGCGCCTTTTTTGCAAGAGAGTTATTTCCTCGATGAAATATCGTTGCTAGAAATTCCATGGGACGCAAAGCATGGCCCTTCGCAGTTCCAAATGGGGAAAAGTGACCTCGTAGTGAAGGGGGTTTTTCTTCCGACATCGGTCGCTCAAATCGAAGCATCCATGCTCAATCTTAGGCCAGACTGGTGTAACCTCTTGTTGTGGAGGGTTTTTAAGACTCTATTTCTTTGGCGATGTCGCAAGGAATGCTGATTTGCGTTTTTCTGAAGATAAAGTCTTTCGATAAAAGTATCCATGTCCAGATTGCCGTACATTAGGTGGCCATAATGTCGGCAGATTTGATAGAAATGTAGGTCCGTGAGCCATGTTGAGCTGGTGAGTTCTGAAAGGTTGCATCCTCTGGAGATCATGTTAGCTGGGTTGTGCCGTGTCGGAACGAACTCTCCAGTGACAGTCTGGAGTGAATTCTTGGATAATGGATATCCGGTTGCCGACAAACGTAGAAAGTGTCGCAGAATGTTGTCGAATCCAATGCAAAACCAACTGTGAATCTATCCACAGAAACGTCTCGGGCGTGTGTTGTAGAAAGGCTGCCTTTATCTGGTTGTAGAGTCGTGCCAGAAGATGCGCACCATGTAGCTCCTCATGAGCTGCGGCAGCGTCTCTTCTGCTGGGAAAGCACACTGGCCATTCCTGAGATGATTAGATGAACTTCGACGTGGCCATCGGCACGCCTTGTTCTTGCGTAGATGCAACATCCATACCCTCTTATTGAAGCATCGCTAAAGCCGTGAAGTTGGAGCTCATCTTTCGAATGGGGCTGCAGAAACGTGGATGAGCAGGTGAGAGTCCAAATGCTGTAGCGGACGACACGAACGATAGCCATTTTTTTCTGTTGGAGTGTCATTGGCACTGATTCGCATCCCACCGCAATCTAAGAAGCCAAATTTCCTGTAGAAGGATTTTGCCATCATATTAACTGGCGGCACGCAAGTTTCCAGCGGATCGAAGAGGGATGAGGCCACTGAGAGAATGGTTCGCTTAGATACTTTCCGGAGCTGTGCCCAGTTGAATGAGAATTGAAGATGCCTCTTGCAAGGCCAAACCCAACTCTCAGTCCAATGTGCTTGTCGTAAAGGTGAAGTCGTCGAGATTTAGCTCCTTGACCGTTGTATCATTGACGAAAAACCCGATGGTTGGTGCCATTTTGCCAGTTCCATCTTGCCGGCCGAGAGGATAGCGATGACTTCGGTTTGAATCTGGTTCAATTGATCTAGCTTATTGCTCCACTGAGAAAGTCATCCACATAAAAATGACGATTTATGGCTTGCCCAATTTTGACGTGAACTTCAGTGTATGTTGATTATGAGGTGAAATAGGCTGCGAATTGCTAGATACGGCGCTGATGCGGTGCCGTAAGTAACGAAAAATGGTGCTTAGATGGTAAGATCTTCCTAGTCGTTGGAGCTTCTCCATAAGATGTACTGCGTACTTTACGATGCGATGGATCAATTATTACCTGCTGGTACATCTTGACGACGTCAGCAGTTTAGGTACATAACGACGAGTCCGGAACTTTAGTAAGATTGTGTACTCAAGTCTCTTGGTTGAATCGGGGGTCCAACTAGAAGGATGTCGTTTAAGGACTTCCAGGTGCTTGTTGGGCACGAGGCGTCAAAGAGCCATCACCTTAGTTTTAGCTGACGTGCTGTTGAGTTTAAACACGCAGTGGTGAAGTGGTGTAGTAGTGGGGTTCGTTGAGGAGCGTGGGGCTGGCTGGTTACTAATTCCTGGATGACCCAAGCGCTCATATTCTTCCATAAAATTCGTGTATTCGGCTCGCAAATTCGCGTTTCGGCTTAAGCGACGTTCCAACGATGCAAAATCTTAGCCGTGCCAGTTTTCAAGAGACCCCCCAACAGATTAGGGGGTCATCCCTTTGGCGGTGAAGTTGAACCATCGCGTCTTCCATCCGCTATTTTTTGACAGACAGATTTTGGAAGATCGATTCGCATTGTAGCTTGCGTGAGCGCGCGTTAATGGTGTAGTAGAAACTTCCTCATGCGCCATAATGCTCCAGGTTCAGGTTTATTGAATCCTCTGATGAAAGGAAACTATGGGCTTGGGCGGCATGACCTTGATTGCCGGTACGCCCTGATACTACCCATCCAAAGATCGTCTTTTACAACATGGGAGATGGGGACCCAAATCCTTGATTAGCCAGTGACAGATGCCAAAGAAGAACGTTTCTCAGCCAAGAAGAATGTCGATATGGCGAGACTGATAAAATCTCTCGATCAGCCAAAAAGTGGAACGTTGTCTTGGGAGGCTCCATGATGAAATGTCGATTCTGCACCGGGTTGATAGGCGATTTCCCGAGGTTATACAAGATTCCGACGGTAACTCTGCTTCACCGAATTTCCAGACACCTTACAACGCCGGCGCTCTGTCGGGTGATGCTTGAGTGCGGGTGAAAGAATCGCCTATGCTTCTCGAAATGTCGATTTGTCCCTTGCTTCGGAGGCAAACGAAGTTGTTGAGCTGGAAGTCTTCGGACATGAAGTTGTAACTTCTGGGAGCAAGAGCCTTGTAGTGCACGTCCTGGTACGTAGCTGCCCAGCGTTGATCCGCATTCTTAGTATGGCTTCGTAGCCACCGATTTGGCCGTGGTGGGTGTCCACGTGCGTGAGCGACGGCCTCAGCGACATGGTGCTGAGGTGGCGCATTAGTCGGACTCGGCCGCCTTTGGGGACTCCTGGATCTCCTGTCCTCACTGATCTATTGTAATCACATGCGTGATGCAGCCTTTAAAATATTCTGCAAATCTGCTCTTGAAGATGGACAATTTGATTTGATTGTTGTTATTCTCTCCATAGTGTTTCAGTACTGAAAGTGATTTTATCCGGACAGCTTCTAGACGTTGGGCAGGCGATGACATGTCTTTGCTGTGGCCTTAACACCTAAAAATCCGATGATCCCTGCCAGAGCATATAGGGACACGCTTGCGTGGAGCACGTAAAGCTGTGGCCCATTCGTGTAGCTTGCGGTTGTCGCGTTCTGCCGGATGTACTTTGAGCCGTATTCGGATTGCCGATGTGATGTATTGAGGATTCCAAGTGTTGACAGTGCCGCTCAATCAAGGGAGAGGCAGGCATTCCAAGAGGGTAGTGCTGCGAACGTGAGAGAGCCTCCGTTCCTGATGCCGGGTTCTCTTATCTACCTTTTCCATGCGAGCAATAGCAATCAACACGTTTGAGCTATTCGCGCTTTTCTGGTCCTTAAAGATCGGTCGAGTTAAACAACGCTGATGCGTTGTCAACCAGGCTGCGCAACTGTACACTCATTTTCGGTGGTCACAGTTGGCAATTTGAAGAGTGACGCTATGTTGTCCAGAATACGATGGTGGGGTTATCGTACCTGCTCTCAGGGCGAAGTAAGGCCTTCTTCGGGAGTGACTTTGAAACGCCTTGATGGTTTCTAAGGCGGCGCCTCTGAGACAGTTTATGAGGTGATTAAACTTCTCGATCGGAGATAGCGCTTCCTGATCTTCAACAACTTGCAGGAACGTGGCAATAAAATTCCCTGTATTCCGCGTACCTTCGCCAGCAGTTATTGTAGGGAGCGCAAGAGTTGGTAGCTTAAGCGATGATGTTGGTCCAGGCCTGAGTAGCGTGTCTGGGCGAGCGGCGTAGAATTGTGCACGTCGTCTCCGGGTTGATCCTTTATGGTCACCTTTGTAGCGATGGAACAGATCTTCCAGCTCGGCCCGGTAGTTTAGCTGTTCCTTTGGCTGAGTCGAGTGCCTGGATTCGGTTTGACGGGCCATGATTTGTTTGAAGTAGGCCTCCAAAATAGTTAGCCGACACGTGAGTTCGGCTGGCGTCAGCGCGGCATTTGGCTTCAACCTTCTCCGTCTTGGCGACTGCTGCTCCAATGTTGGAAATGCTCCGGCGTATGTTGGGGATAGCTTTTGTTTTTAATACGTCTAGCGGTGTGGGACACATGGTTATTGTGATTTACTTACAATAAGCCCTTGTAAAGTGTATGTAATTATATGTAAATTAGAGTTTCTGTGGTGTGGTTATAGACGTACAGATGCTGCCAACTTGTGTAATTCAATATCTGGCAGCGCTTGTCTGGTATAATAATGAACCAGTTCCAGGTTGATGTTGCGCGGTGACTGCTATTGGCACTGGTGGTGACTGTAATGCGTGTATAGTGGACTTGCAGGTTTAAACCAGAAGCACTACAGCGATTTTATGAAATGAGAACAAAGAAGACTCAGCGATTGGCGCGGGAGGGCTCTGGCGGCGTTGGCACCGATGACGGTAACCTTACCGTTGTGACGTTACGTAGTCCAGCAAAACGGTTTTCCAGGTTAGGAAATGATAGCTTCGTCGATGGGGCGATGAGATTCGGCTCCGCAATCGAGAATATATGGGGAGTGGCGTAGTTGACTGGGAACAGCGTAGCGTGTAATCCACTTCTTTGAGCAACCCAGCGTCTTCCAACGATGGTGTATGGGGGTTGTACTGCCGTGTCTACGGATGTAAGTGTGCGTGTGTCGTTAAGAGTGTTGAGTTGAAGCGCATCACATATGAGGTAGCGCAAATCGTAACGTAACAATGCGCGAAGTTTACGGAATTAACTTTGCTGATCAGGTTGACTTGAACACTAAGGATTTTTTTTTTTATTTTTAATTCTTTAAATTAACTATCCTCGCCCCACGTTGGGCGCCAAAATGTTTGATGGAGCAGGAGCGTTTTCCTGACCCAGCACATGAGACTGTAGGGAGTCGGGAAGTTAAGTTAATGAAGCAAATCCAACCTGTCTTGTCGCAGTACCAAAAATTGAACTCTTTATTCTTACGTTATTAATAGCCTTCGTGGCCAGTGTGTGGTGAATTACATGAGAGCGAGAACTTCTTAAGCTTTACCACTGAGAGCGCAGCTCAGGTTAACAAATAGATCCATACATCTTCAAAGACAGATTATTACTCCTTCCAAAATTACATTCATGTTTTTCTCAAGATTCAATAGTGGCCCAACACAATCCATTAAATAAAATAAAATTATTTTGCCGGAAATAATTAAAATAATATTTATAATTAAAATAAAAAAATTATAATTATATTTTTAATACTTTAACACTAAATAATAATTATAATTATAGTACTTTAGCTCTTTTGAGCGAGCCGGAACAGTGGAATTAAAAACCTTGGCATTGGTTCGGGAGAAATGTTCAGTGGGTTGCGCTGCTGTCGGCAGCAGGTAAAGGTGGCGCGAGGGACGCGTGGGAGAGAGACAAGGTGGAAAATGTGGCAACAGATAATAACACAGTCGTTGGGGTGGTTAATTTCGGCAAATTGATTTGAATTTATTTTATTTTATGTTCCTGTATGGAGGCAGAAAAATATATTTATGTAGATATGCATGTGTTTATGGATATGTATGTGTAAATGTATATCGGTACAGTAGAGCGTCGAAGAGTGACTGTATTTCAAAGTGAATGGAACAGATGAAATTATGTGGAGAAAAAAGACACAAGACAAAAAAAATATCTCGACAGCGGCGGATTGTACTGGCAAAACAGGGAAACTCACGAAATTTGCTTCTGTTTCGCACCGTGAGTGGCTGTGATATTAGTTATGCCTTTTATTTTCCACCACACAATTTCACTTCTTTAGTCGTATATTTTTTTGGAGGCAGAATTGCACTGCAACTATGTACACAAGTTGCCACGCGCGTGTATGGCTGTCTGGATGCACATATGCCTTGACCGTTGGCAAGTTGATGTACAACGGAAACGAAAAGGAAATCTAAAAAGGAATATGGCGACGCACACAAAGCGAGACGGAGAAAAATTTGTTGGAATTGAAGGAATGTAAAATTTTTCGACTGCCTTTGTGTTTCGGGAAAAACTGGGACGTGGAGTTGACACGTAAATATTGATCCTACCGCAGTGTGTAGGAAATTAATGTTCGAAACACTGCTAAAGACCAGCAGCGAGAGGGAGTCGGAAAATGCTCGTACTTATCTTTTTTTTTTTTATGGAAAAATCACAGGAGCTGCCGGTCGAAATTGGTGTAAGGAAGGACATCCTTATTTGGCTCGAATAGACCCAAAAATGCTGTTTGTAGGGGGCGATCCTTCCACAAAAGCACTTGAGGCACAGCAAAAGATAGTTCCCACGCGCAAACGTAATGGAAAGATAAAAAAATGAAGAAGTCGGGGGCGTCGTGGTATAAGGTTCAATGCGTATTTCGTTCAGTCGCAAATAAGTATTCAATTAAAACTAAAACTAAAAACTAAAACCGCGCTCCCGCCCGCTTTACCCGTTGAAGCGGGAGCGGGAGAGCGGCAACGGCCGTCTGAGGAGTTGAATGGAGAAACCGAAGCTCGCACTCTGGAGCGCGGACGCCGTGGTGAGAAGCGAGCGGGGAGTGCAAGAGGGGCGAGAGCGAAAGCCGGAGAGCTCAGTGAAATCGCGCCGATGCAGTGGGCCACTGATCTAAACAATATACAACCAAATGAATTCCCTTCGAATGCAAACAAAAATTATAAAAACTAAAAAAATTAGAATTTTATATAAAAATAATGAACTGAGAAATAAAAGCGCTAAACAACAATCACAAAGATGAACACAAGGGCAGAGACAAAAAGGCGACACAGGGGCTCCACTGCAGCGCGCTGGCAAAATGTGACCTTTGAAATAATAAGAAGTCGTGTTAGCATATTAATTTCAGATTACAAATACATCCGCAAAATTCCGCACCTAACTTTAACGATTTTAAAATCTCTTAAGACTCCAGAAAAGATAATAAACAATAGTCCTAATGGGGAATCGTGTACCAAAGGAACACAACTAAAACTTTAGGTAAAAAAAAACAAATTTAAGACACACAAAAAGGAACAAACAAATGGGTTTCACATATCAAGTTAGTTTTTATTAATTTCATATCCATTTAGTATAAGTTAATTTCATAAAAGTAAAATAAATACCTTGAGCTTTAAACTACATTTAAACAATATAAATTTAGAAGCTTGAATAGTTATCGCTTGATTTTGAAGGTGCCCTTTTGCTTCGAAATATTTCACCAGAGCTCCGATGTGCTCTTGAAATTACCACGTGATTGATTCTATTTTAAAAATTACCTTTGGGTTTCCAACGAAAACCGGTTTGAAAATTTAATTTATTTTAAGGTCAAATTATGTAGTGCGTTTGATACTTTCTGATCGATTTCTTTGGTCCCTGCCATGGAACCACCGCGCAGACGCAGCGGTACAGCATCACGGCAGCAACAGCGGCGGCGGTGGCGGCTGGCTGCTCAACAGTACAGTAACAGCGACAACTGCAGCCCGGCAGCAAGGGCGACTGCAGCCAGAGAGAAGGCAGCTAGCAGCGGCAGCGAACAGGCCAGCGCTGTGCTGTGGCATCGGAGAAGGCAATGCTAGTAACATCAGCAAAGAAGGCAGCGCGTCCAGTGGCAACAACAAAAATAGCAATAATATTTAAATAAAACTCGACGACGGAGGAAACATAAGAAATGTGAGTAAAAGCTTCTTGTCTGACTAACATTTTAAGTGAAGGCGCAAGGAGTATTTTTCTGAAAATATTTAAATTGATTCTTGTTATAAAAACTATTAACGGTGGGAATATTAAAATTCGCCACGCATTAAATTTGCTCGCGTTTCAATTAACATTACCTTCCAAAATCAATTTACAAAATATTCAACAAGCCCGATCAAAGTTTTGTCGCACCTATAGGACCTTTTGCTACACTTTTTTTAAATTAAGCTTTTCTACCTTTCTACTGTGGAATTGTGGAAAAAATTCATTAATTAATATTGATAATAATTTATTTCATGAAATATTTTTGAAATACGGAGCTATGTATAGAGTTAACGAGGGGGTGAAACTTTTAGAAACAAGTATAAAAAATAAAAAATACCAACATTCAGATGGGCGGATGGCCCATCTGCAATAAAAGCAACACTCATTCAAGACAACGTTCCACCTCGGTGTCACAAACCCAGAAACCAACAGCAAAGATTAGATATGAAAAACAGAAGAGATTGCGAATATGGAGGCCTCAATAGCCGGCGCACTCCAAAAACAACAACAACTATTTGATGAAAATTAGCCGCAGCTATGGGGAGTTAAACTCATTAAAAGTTAAGGATAAATATAACATTCAAAACACATTTAAGGAAATTAAGTTAAATCCACAGAGAGCGTTGCTTTGACGAACCGCTTGGTTATGGCCAAAGTCAGTCCCAGGATTCGACGGTAAATAGGAAAATTAGGTTTCATTTGAGGGCTATGAAGGAAGCAACCGACATTATCAGGCTACATCAGGAATGCTACAGGAAACCAGCGGCCTGCGGCGTTATCCTCTTTCAAGACTGTATTCAATTTTCCCGCCATACTGGCATGTACTGGCAGAGGGGGAATTACCCCTGCTCAAGTCATACGATGAAAAGAACGGAAGCTAACGCTTCTAACTAAAAAAACTATTATGACACACGACGCAGATGCAGCGTCTCACACAACGCAGCATGCTTTGTGGCCATTCATATCACAGTTCAAAAAATCACTGAAAA